>JAZKJV010000270.1:600000-1046901 GCA_037367405.1 Ottelia alismoides
ATTCATGTCTTTTTGTTTCTTCAATTGTTTCCTCAAAATTCGTTCCTTCTTGGGTCAATCAGTTTATCCTCAGATGAATACTCAGAAGCACCGGTCTTAGTCAGCTCATACGAAATAATTCAAGTGTACTTGAAGAGGTCAGGAGCATCAGCTTTGGATGAATAGTAGTTAGGAACGGGAGTTGTCCAACGAGAATTGAATTTTGGATCCTTACGAAGATAAGGCTTTAGAGCTGCCGAACAGACTTCACTCATGTAGACTACCTTTTCCAGACCCGATGAGGGATCATCAGCTGATTCCTCTACCGAAAGGTCAAAGGTGACTCTCTTTTTCTTGTATTGTGAAGGTGTCGGTTCACTTAAGTATCCAGATGAATAGCCATTAGAGTTCTTCTCCTTGGTCGGTTTTCGTTTGTTCTTGGTCTTCTGAATGTTAGTGCACTCTCGATTTAGGATGATTTGGTTCAGGTATTCAGAGAATGTTGCTCTCGGGTGCGACCATGCATATGTCCCAGGATCGTAGTAGAAATATTTGTCTATTTTGAGATCCGCAGGAATTGAAATGTTGGGGAGAGTCTCTAAACCAGTAGTTTCATCAACAACCGCTATCTCAGGTGTAGCATTGGGGTAGAGCTGATCTACCGCTTCATGGTTACGACTGTTGGGGACTTCGTGGATTTCCTCAGATGATCGTGGTTCCTCAAAGACAGGGTCAGATTTAAGTGCTTCCAATGCTGTGAAATTGATTTCCCGAGTCTCACAGTCAATAATTGCCTTAGACAATGCTAAGAACGACTTTCCGAGATTGATTGGAGATTGGGTGAATTCTCCTTGATGCTCAATATCAATGATCATGAATTCTACTTTGGGCGGAGCACCTTGGAATTTATGATGACAGAAATCATTCCTCTTGGCCGCTTTATAGATCGGTCCGCCAATTGAACAATCTCTCGTAATTTCCTGATCGGTCCGAGTTTGAGTTCATGGAATACAGAGGTTGGGAGGATATTGATTGGTGAATCGTCATCAATCCGAGCATGGGTGAAAATTGTGTCTTTGATTTCACAGTCAAATCTAGACAACCACTTCACTATGCGGCTCTTGGTTTTGCTCCTCAACACTAAGGAGGAGGCCATTGACAAGATATGTCTCTCGGTTTTTGTCTAATCCTGCCTGACTTTTTCTTAGTTAATTTGTCTATTATAAATCTTTTAAGATCGGGGAAGTTAGAAAATCAATTTCTTTCCTAGTGCTTCCCGTACAGCAGGATCTAAATTCTTCAAATCTTCTTCAATTTCAATTTTTAATTTTTCGAGATTTTCGATTTTTTTCTGATTTTCAAATATTCCGATTTTTTAGGTATTTAGTGTGTGATGTGGTGATGTGGTTTCTTCCATCGATGAGTAGGGGCTTTGATATTCTGACTCAAAATTGTCAAAATGAGATCCAATCATTTCCTCATTCATTTTTATGTCGGAGCTCCCATAGAGTGAATTAATTGGTTGGTAAATTTTTGAAATCTATCCTCTATTGAATTGAATCTCCTATTTATCCTCGATATATTATCCTCAAAATTCAGTTCATGATCAATCATGGGAGCAGTCAGTGTGTGTTCGATAATTTCATCTTCCATTTTCTTGTTTGTGCTGATAGGAAAATTTCTTGGAATATCCGACATATGATCATTATTTTCTGAAAATTTCTCCTCAAAAATAATGGAAGGAGGCTTCTCATATGGTTCAGGCATGTGTATTTGATCTGAGTGGAGTTCAATCCTTTGATCGTGATTGGTCAGACCTTGATATTGTGGAGTCAGCATACATGGTTTATGTGTTTCTAGGAGGTCAGTACAGTCCTTTGTATGAGTATTATGTCTGACGAGGGTCTATCATGGTCAATCCAATGCCGATGATCATTCAGTGCATGTCTTTCCATCTGGGTTTGGTTTCTCTGCCAGTTATGAGACTCAAAGGTATTTTGATCTTGAAATGGCTCATTAGTGAGAATCCGAGAATAAGACGATTCAGTCCAAGATGGCAGATGGTCATGTATGGTTGGATGATGCGAATAGAAATTCAATGAGGGGGCTGAATTCATCCGCGGGTGAAAGTCTCCAGCAAATGTTGGAGGATTATTGAAAGAAGAGGATTTAGTTGATTTGGGCCTAACCGAGACAAATTCATTTTCATAGTACAACTCTGATGGGTTTTCAGATAGATGTTCGATCATTTTTGAAAGGAATGGGGGGTTGAATCTGCAAGAGTTTTTGGACAAGAGTTCCATTATCAGGAAAAAGAAGAGAGATTATTGCACGGGATAGTTAAGAGAAATTTTATCAAATGTGCGGCTATTGATCTTCAAAATCGGTTCACGCACACCAATGCAAACACAAATCAGACCCCGGGTTCACCAACTCAACTCAAAATGAAGACTGTGAAGGTTTGGTCAATTATCTTGTCAATTTTAGAGTTTGGTGATAGTACAATATATCAAAGCAGTTAAAGCGAGCTGTTAGGAACCCAATGCTCTCAGGAGACTGGCCTATCCCAAATTAGATCTTTCTCTACCCGTATGAATTGCGGACCGTTTACCGGCTACCCGATCAACTCAATCTGTTAAGGACGTCACGGGCCGCTTTACTGGCTACCGGAGAGATCTTCACTGGAGAACGACTAACCCAAGATAGTAGTCTGAAAATAGTTAGGGCAAGGCTCTTAGTGTGCGGGTCGCTCTCTCGCTCAAGCAAACCAAATAATGACGAGGTTGCTCTCCCGCGAATATTCTTGATTTTATGGGTTCTTAAGATCGGCTATATTTAGAAGTCTCGATTTTAACTAGGTGGTCACTGAAGAATTTAGATGAGCACAAATACATGTCTACTGTCCAGTCCCAATTTCCTTTAGATTTATGTGATAAAACAAGAGGGGGAAATTCAGAAAAGCCGATGCACGCGGAAAACTATGATGAATGCTCAGTTAGAAGACTTAAAGTGTATCCTCGCAATCTCCATGTGGGATGCTAGATAGAATTGAAAAATTATTCTAAATGAATGCAAGCTGATGAAAAACTGCACCTAAGCAGAAAGTTCTATTAGCGGGAAAGATTTGAGTTAAATTTTGGCTAAATTGAACGATCTAATGTTCGTCTCAATTAAAGCGCAGTGTGGCTTAAGATCCTACGAGCACAATCAAAAATATAAACGCTCTGAGAGTCCTATGTGCAAGTCTATCCTAATCGCCACTCAAGTTAGGCTCCACCATCACCGAAGAGTGAAACAGGCCACGACACACCACATATAGAGTTCAGAGTCTTTTTTACACACGCGAGAGTCCAATCGGACACCGCTGTAATTGAGCAGAAATTGAAATTTGCAGAACTTTAAAACTTGGACTCTATGCTCTCTCACGACTCGACTCGATCTTAAATTAATTGCGGCTTTTCGGATGTCGGTGAAGATGCGTCGATTTTTTTGAAAAACCGCTCCACGTACGCCGGGTAACACGCAAGAAAAATAAGAGAGATTTGTTAAGAGAGTGACTTAGAAAATTATTCAAAATAAAATAAGTGAAATAAATACTGAAAATAAATGCATGAGATAAAATGGAATTTACAGTGAAAAATTTGGGGGTCAGACTACCCGAATGTGGAAAATCGAACAAGAAATGTCAATACACAAAACTAAGTTGTTTGCCTCCCCGGCAACGGTGCCATCTGACGGGTCCGAAATCCATTGAGTTAAGAAGTTATTTTAATTTGTTCGTGCTTAAAGAATATTGTCGTTCGTTGTAGGCGACGATCGGAATCTGTCAAGAGATAACCACAAATATTATTCAATTTTTTTAATCAAGTGTTTTTATGTTTATTTTACTTGGGCAAGTACCAAGATCGATCACAAGGAGGCAAAGGAACAACCTAGAATTATGTCTATCAATATTCGTAAACGGTTTTCGAGGCGGTCTTTTTTTGGAATTTTTAATGCAAATAAGGGATGCAAGATGCAATTTCGGCTGATTTTAGGGACTAAAAATGTAAATTGCATTCAAATGATTTCTGAAAAATGCGAAACTTGGCCACAATGTAAATGATGATTAAATAAATGCAATGTAATTTTTTTGGAATTTTTGGATCCAATATGGATTTTTTATAAATTTTTAAATGCAAACAGAATGATTTTCAATATTTAATTATAATAAATAATAAACCTACTTATTTTCAAGAAATAAAATTATCTAACGTCTATCACTAGGTGATGGATCTCAGAAAAATCCAAAATCTCGAAAATGTGGAGTTTAATACCTATTAAAAATTAAATACTAAACTATGTAAAATGATTTTTACAGAGCAAATTATGCATGAAAATGCAAATCTTTTTGGAGACAATGTCAAGCAAAATTAACTCTACACTATGTGATTTTTGGAGAATTTTTAGAGCAACGGTTAATCAATGACAATTTTAAGAGCATAAACTGGACAAAGTTTGCAAATTTCCACGGAATAATTAATTATTAATTAACTATCAATCACAAAAATATCCACAATATGTCAAGATGTAGAAAATTAAATGACGAACATCATGTTTTTAGATAAATAAAATGATGGAAAACAGAGTTTTAAAACAGGGGGGAAAGACAGGGGTATAAATACAATTTAAATAAACTAGTAAATGTAGAATAATAAGAAAATGTAAATACCGATAAAGATGGGGGAGTTTCCGCAAAATCTCCAAGGGGCACGTGCTGCGCACATGCCCTTGGATTAAGTTGACGGTGGTGCAAATTGGTGAAGTGGCAAGGGTGCGACTGCAATCTACCCAAGGTCACGAGTTGGGCAGGTGATCCGGACTTTTGGTCACTGATGTGATGCTAGCGTAGTTGTTGACGTCTGTGGTCCCTCCCCACGTGCTCCACACGTGGGAGGGCCTCGGGCTTCGTGCCCGACGGTGAAGGCGGCGAAGGAGGTCCGGCCTGGTGTAGCTCCGGTGTCGAGCGGGCACCCTGGTGAGGCGGAAGGGGCTCCTGCTGGTGATTGGGAGGCGGAGGGTGAGCTTCTTGGACGGTGGTGTGATGTACTAGCGGAGCGGGTGAAGTTGACGCATGGATGATGATCGTGCTGGGGAAGATGGTTGATGGCGTCGTCGGGGGCGGTGTTGGCGGTCGAGTTGGTTGATGAAGATCGCGTAGAACATGGTCGTGGCAGTGGTTAACGTCGTGGTCAAAGCAGGTGTTGGTGGTGACGTAGGTTGGCGAAGCTGTAGACGTCGGGCCAACACATGGCCAGGGGGCGACGGTGAAGACCCGACTGGAGACGAAGGCGCGGAGGCGGAGGAGCTCAGGTGGTGCTGTGAAGACGACGGTGGAGTCGTTGTCGGTGGAGGTCGAAGCTCGAAGCTGAGGTTGGCGGTAGTCGTTGTCGATGAAGGCGGATGCGTACACCGCTGCTGGCGAAGATGTCGGAGAGGCGAAGGGGAGACAGAGCTTCGAGCGGAGAGAGGTTCAGAGGCAGAGGAGTTTGTGTTGGGGCTACGGCGAAGAGAGAGAGAGAGAGAGAGAGAGAGAGAGATAACCTGGAGGAGAAGGCGGCTCAACGGTGAAGCCACCGGAGCAGAGCAGCTGCTCGGGGCGGAGCTACGACGAGGACGGTAACCCTCAGATCACGCCGATGAGGGGGTGCGGGCTGTCACATCCGATGGGGGTCCTCAGGTCGAACGGCGGATACCTATGAATGGTGGCGGAGGCGTCGTTAAATAGGGGAGGAAGAGAAGCTGGCGATGGAGGCGAGGGTCGCAGAGGTTACGGGTGGCTGGTTACGAGGATAGCGGAGGGCGGTTGGCATTTGGCAGCATGGTCAAAGGGTAGCCGGTGCGGAAGCGAGGGGAAAGGCGGTTGCGGAGGTGGTTGTTGTTGGCGAGGAGAGAGATGGTAGTTGCGGAGAGAGCGGGGACGGCGGGCGAGATTGGGGGAGACGCTGGGAGGAAGACGAAGGTAGAGGGTCGTCCGATCGGCCGAGATCAGACGGCCATGAAGGTGACACGTGGCAAGGGGTGAAAGGGGAAAAGGAGGGCGCCGGGCACGTGCGGAGCATGTGCCTGGGAGGCACGTGCGACGCACGTGCATTGGCTTTTTATCTTATTTTATTTTATTTTTATTATTAAAAACGAATTTAAAAAGGGGTGAAAAAACGATGACATGTGGCGGCCTCAGGGTCTGCCACGTGTCAGCCCTAGAAAATTCCGAGAATAAAGATTTTGTAAAATCAAAAAGAAATAGTAAACGACCTCGGATCGAAAAAATTTCTTCACAAAAAGTGCTCGTCTCGGAGAGATCTACAACTTTCATGAAGACATCAAAACCAAAATCGATCAATTGCACAAAGTGAATTTTTGGGGTCTCCTATGTACATAGAATACCTAGATTTTTGGGTTTTCTAATTTTGTTGTCATTTTTAAACCAGATAAAAGACCGAAAAAATAAGGAGAGTTCAAAGATAAATAAAAGACATCTAAATCTAATTTTGTTTGGAATTTTATTAATAAAGAAAATATGTACATAAAATACGGGTCAAAAACCGCAAAAATACACAATGTACAAAAGAGGCCCAAAACCCAACTTTCACATACGAGCTCCGATTCACTTGAACTTGGTCTTGTTTTGAAGGTAATTGAATGTGCATTAGTTCAAAAGTGAGTAGGATCAAATTGGACACTAGATGGGGAAGACATAGGGCTTTTAGTGCAAAAATTCTGTAACTAGGGTTTGGGTTTTTGGTCCACTTATATGGGTTAATTATTTTTTTGTATTTTTTATTTATTCTTGTTAGTGATAAGTACACGGTGGAGGTGGTTTTGTGTCATTCAGAGTTAGCATGAAGGAGTTAAAAATTCGGGAAATTAGGCTATTTACAGGTCAACTTTGGCTTGGATTTTTGGCTTCTTATTTTGTGCAAAAATGATGGATAAAATGCCAATGTTATGCAAACATGCATGAATGCTAATTATGCAAAATAGATGCAGATATGCTGATGATTTTGAGCAAATGGAGCTTAAATGAGACTTAGAGTGATGAATCTGAGATTCATGAGTGCTTAAGACAAGAATCAAAACCGTCACCATAGACGGAGAAGTCATCCATAAACAACTAAAGAAAACTACCCACCATCTCAACAAAGACTGCAAGAATGCCTCTCTGGGATGTCACTGGTGTGTTGCACAATGCAAAGGGCATTTTTCTGAAAGAATAGGTGTTGAATGGGATGAAGGATATGGAATAATCCTCAAGCGCATCACGTAAGCGTGAGCGTCGTATCGAATATGATGAAGAAAGACTAGTCGAAATAGTTGTTCTATGCAGCGGAATTTAAAAGAAAATCATGCGATGAAACCACATGATCCAAGAATGATTCTCGAATCGTTTCATCAAAAACCACAACAAGTATAAAGGAATACTTCTTGAAGCATGGTTGATCGAGTCTCTATGAAAAGCATAACCCTAGAGAGCATCGTATGCCTCTCTATTTATAGGGTTTTGGGATCCATGGATCTCAATCCATGGGACACATAAAATCAACGGATGAGATTGATTTATGTTTAATCCAATGGTCAAGATTGTTGTTGGTAAAAGCCAACAGATTATGATTTAATTTAGATCAAATATATTTGATAAGTCAAATACAATTCAATCCTAAATTAGATCAAACAAATAAGGAGACAATTACCATGGAGATCTCATCTCCCCATGGAATATTGTGGACGGCCACCAATTCCATATAGGACTTGGTAGCCATCGACTTGTTTCCAAGTGGGGGCAATCTCATGAAATCTCATGAGATTGCATATCTCCATGAAATTCTCCATTATTTATTCCAACAACTTTTGTTGTCATATATTCTTCAACAATAATTCAAAATTAATTTTGAGAATATTGCAATCTTACCATTGGAAATTTGTGAATCACATTCACAACCTAAAACAATATATAATTTACATTTCCAATTAATCATACAATGTGTATCCAATACACATCAATAATTGATTAACAAATATAAATTATAGTTAGCTCTCTCTAATACATTATAAATCATATTTATAATATATTATGAATAATTGGATATTGATGTCCATATTATTCTTATCCACAATAATTAAATCACATTTAATTATATTGGATAATTTCCACAAACATCAAGATAATTAAATCACATTTAATTATCAATTTCTCAATGCTTAGATCTATGGAATTATTCTTGAACCTATTCAAGAATAATGCGATTTCTCCGCAGATACTTGGAGATAAGGACAGGGCGATTGTATTGTACCACGTATAGTGACTTGGATATTAAGATAACATCTCAAATCCAGATCTCATGGACCTCCCATAGATGCTTGATTAAATAAAGACCGAAAACCTAATCTTCTCATTGCATCTGAATCTCATTCAGAAAAATGTCCAGTACATGGACTAAGATTAGGTCACCTCTACTAAGAGGAGTCACTAAAATCCAAACATGTTTCAAAACTCCCTTGGAATGGAAGCGTCATGGTTATACAATCGTTTATGATCACATCACCCTCAGGTATTCCCAATAAATGTACATCCTGCATATTGGAGGACTTATTATCATCCTGAAGATATAGATCACTTTTACACTGTCATCTTCAGGGTTTGATCACCAAGTTTCTCAATCTTGGTCATTGGGAATCGGTACAGATCATATGCTTTCCCAAAAGCATATATCTTACCTTCAAATTCATGTCATGCTTCCAATGCATGACGACCATGCATGGAATTTGATCAGTCCCAATACCTCATGAGTGAGCTCATGTCTCCCGGTTCACATGTGAATCTGTATGATCCCTTTGAGAGATCGTATTATTCATATTTCCTTATATGCACACCAGCTCGCCGGTGTATAGACCTTTGTTAGGTCAACAACCTATCGATCTGCCAAATGTACGTACTCAGACATATAGTAACACATATGTCTCTGGTCATAGGATGCATGCCTATGCTGTGACAGTATTCAACATAGGTCTTTGGTTATCTCGATTTCGTTAAGTCAACCCTTTGACTCAACTAATCTGACACCTCCGAATCACTATTCCCATGCAGAGGACCTAATCAAGAGGTCGGTCAGATATCAGCCTAATGAGAAAGGATTGCCATCTCCTACTCAGGCTAGAGATCATCACTTAACAATTATTTGATGATGCTTGATGAGTCTTCTATCTAACTCCTTAGATATTCATCCAAGCATCAGCCTCTATGATCCAATCAATGAATCAACAGCTGTATGATTATTAAGTTAGCCATGTTACATAACCCTTATTATACAGAGGGACCTTATAGTGCATTCATTCATTCAATCTCCGAAAGGGAGTGAAAAACAATCAATAACTTTTATTGATAAATCATTTATTACAATATCATTTATTGCAGGAATGGTTTGCCTCGGGCTCACATTGCTAACATGGGCAAGTGAAGGTAGTCTTCTCTTGGTCCTCTGGGGCGATTGCCACTTCGTTGTAATCGGAGTACCCATCCAGAAAGTAGAATAGCTCCTTTCCGGCTAGTCTTTTCCAAACCTGATCAATGAATGACAAGGAGAAGTGGTCCTTCTTTGTTGCTGCATTAAGACGACAGTAATTAACACATACAGGCCAGGATGTCGGTACCCGAGTAGATTTCTCCTCTCCTCTTTAATTTGTAACCATAGTAAGCCCCAACTTCTTTGGATCTCCATGTAAGGGGCTCACCCATTTTGAGTCGAAGATGGGGTAAATGAAGCATGCATCACACCATTTCATGATTTCTTTCATGACGACATCCCGAAGAATTAGATTCAGTCTTCTTTGGAATTCGCGGGACGCCTTGGCATCTTCTTCCAGGTAAATATGGTGTGAACACAACATCGGATTTATCCCGCGGAGATCTTATACATGCCAACCAAGAGCCTTGCGGTTCTTTTCTAGAACCTCGAGGAGTCGAGATTGTTGCTCTAGAGTCATCCTGCTGCTGATGATGACCAGATACATGTTTTCTTTACCCGCAAGGAAAGCATACTTCATGCCTTCTGGAAGTGGCTTGAGTTCTGGTTCTGATCTGGCCAACTTGTTAGTCACTTCGGAGACTGTACTATTGGTAGAATGTGTTGCTTGAACTTTGGTCGAGCTACTACATTAAGTACTTTGTCTAGATTCTAGTAATGTGCCGAACAGTTCTGCATTAGGCTCATTGCGTTCAGGCTAGAGTGAAGCATTGGGATCAAAAAGGTGCATCAGCACATTGGATTCTATCTCCCAAATATCATCGGAGCATGTGTCGACTGTGCTTTCCAAGTCCTCCTCTTGAGAGAGGATTTCTTGCGTCCATGGATCATCCAAAGAGAGTAGTGTTTCTCTGATTTACGCCATAAAGTCACAGTCTGTTGCACGACTCTCAGAAGTCACGACTTTTGGCTTGCCGATCATGTTTATATTGATTCTCTTGCTGGCAGAGCTGAACATGATCTTGCCAGACCCATAGTCAACCACGGCTTCTAAGTTACGCATGAATGATCGGCCAAGGATGATAGGAGTCTGGAGTAAGGGTGCGGGGGAGTCCATATCAATGACTACAAAATCAACTGGGAACTGCATTTCTCATACCTTTACCACAATGTCTTCCAAAAGACCTCTAGGTCGCTTGATAGATTGGTTAGCGAACTGAAGGATCATATGTGTTTGCTTGAGCGGACCTAGCCCAAATTCTTGCAGTAATGAAGAGGGCAAAAGGATGATGGAAGAACCACTATCAAGTAGAGTATGCTCGAAGACTTGATCAAAAATCTCGCAACTGATAAGAGGTGTTCCTTTGTCCTGCTTCTCTACATGTTTGCGTCTGTTCTTTCATGGAGGGCGACGCTTTCTTGTACATGCCTCTTTCAAACATTTCTTCACAGCTGGCATATACTCCATGGCCTTCATCAGTGGAATCTAAATAGTCAAGTTATTAATGATATCCACAACTCTAGGATCAGATAATGTACTTTTTATTTTTCATTTTTTTGGATTTTTCTATTACATCAGGAAAAGGAATATGTACATTGCTGGAATCCAATTTCGAGTTCTTATTTACAATATAATTGTCAACAAAATGTTGTACATCTGGGTTACAAAAAGGTGTACAATCTGAAAGCTAAGGTGATGGTGTTGGTGGGGCAAAAAGTAGAGCTTCCGCTCCGTTGGCCGACGTGGGATCGGCTGATGCTGGCGGCTCCTCCAAAGCTGGTGCGGCTTCACTTCGATGACGATCTTCTTTTTGTTCTTTTTGTTTTTGCTGATTTTTTTGTTCTTTTTGTTGATGCATATGGTGGTGAGCGGTAGCTGGAATGGCTCCTCCTTCTTCTTTTTCCTCATATGTCTTTGTAGCTAGCATGGTTGATGCAGAAGATGATGACCCTTTATTGGTGGCAGGCGGAGGCAAGGCCCAACCGCTCATGAGAGTTACAGCATTAGATAAAACAAGAATACAATCATCTGACTCTATAGGCATAGACGGGACATCACATTCTACCTACTCCTTCTTTTTGAAACTGTTGGGGTTAGCTTCGACCTGCGTCGGAATGGTAGTTTTAGTGGCGGTCAGGTCGTCCAACTTCCTTGTCATGTCTGCTAGGCCTTTGACGAGCTGGGCCAAGCAATCCAAGGTCGTGTTCATGGGATTTGCCTCATAAGATTCAAAGTGCAGACCACGTTGTTGCTGCAGGTGCGGGAGCTGAGGCAACGACTGCTGGTGGTGTTGCGATGGTGGAGGAAGCTGAAACTGATTGTAGGAGGGAGGTGGATACTACTGATACTGAGGGGGTGGGGCAGCCACATACTGATGATAAGGCGGCTGATGGCAGTACGGCAGTTGATGGCAGTGTTGGTTTTGCCTCAATTGGGAAGCATACTGGGGAGGCTGGTGATACTGTGGCGACGGCCGTGAGGATTGCCAAAAACGACCACCATGTAGTAGGTGGTACTGCCTACTGGCTTATTGTTGGTCCTGTGGGTGTCCGGTAGGACGAGCCAACTACGCATGATTGCTCCATATCCCATTTACTTCTTGGATCAAGGGTGGTGGTGGGAATGTTGGATCAGATGATGAAAGGAAATCTGGCTGGTAAACCACCATCTGCTACTGCGGTTGGCCCTGGTCAGGCGCCTGCACGTAGTATACGTGTTGGATTGTTGATGGTTGCCGGCTCAGTTGAGGCTGATGTGGCAGTGATGGATCGTCCTTCTTCTCAGCTGGAGCTTCTGGAGATGGTGTTGCCGACTGGACAGAGTTGATGGTGCTTACCAGCAGCTCCAACTGCTTGGTAATATGATACAGTTTATTGAGATTCTACATCCTCTTCTCGATCACAATGAGTTTCTCAAGGTCATGTGATCTCTTCTCAATGATATCAACTTTAAAGAGAAGGCCCCTAATAATGCTAATGTTGGAACTCTCATTTCTCTCTGCCTCTCGGGACATTACCATGTGTACTCGCTTCTGGAGGATCTGGGGCTGCTTTTGATACGCCTTGGATGAAGAGAGGGTGGCCTCTCCTTCTGTCATTTCCTCAAAGATTTGCCATACGACGTCTTCATCCTTATTAAAATGTGAGCCTCCACAGGCTGCGTCAACGAGCCTTTGACTCTCTACATTCAGGCCCCCAAAGAAGTGTTGGACCAAGATGATCCTTAGAATCTCTGGTGAGGGCATTTCTCATGCAGATCTGTGAATCTCTCGAGATCTTCGTGGATACTCTGATATGCACCCTAAGAGAAATTATTGATTCGGGCTCGCATCTATTTGAGTCAATCGAGAGGGTAGAACTTGTTTAAGAATGTGGATTTCAGCTCCTCCCAACTCATCACAACCTTTCCCAAATGATTGACCCAGTAGAGGGCCTTGTCCTGTAGACTGAATGGGAATGCCATCATCTTTACTATGTCCAGAGGGACATTTGGGTAATGAGTAGTACGGCAGATACATGAAAATTGCTGTAGATGAATGTACGGCTCTTCGTTGGTGTTCCCGTGAAAAAAAGGTATAAGAGCAAGAAACGGAGGCTTTAGCTCAAAATGAGCATGCACCGGCGGTATGTGGATCCACTCGGTCATCTAGTTGTCTCCAGGATTGCATGTATCTTTCAGCATGGGTTTGGGCCTTCCTTATTCAGGCTCTTCCTCGTCCGGGTTATCACGAGGTCATCCACCTCCTCCTCCTTGAGGTATGTTCATCACATCATTCAGCATTTCCTGAAATGTAGTCTATGCGAGGGCTTGCTCTATCAGCTGCTGCTGGATAGCTTGGATAGATGCGAACATCTATGCATTGACCTGATTCTGATTAGGCATCTATCCTTGCTCTAGATGAAGGGGCTTTTGACCCTTGCCCTCTCCTTGAGGAGCCATCTAAAGGTATGAATCTGAGGAGATGAATTCTGGATTGGAATCTAGGGCTTGGTCTGGATTTTATTTGAAATACGAGAGAATCCCAATCAGACCACTTGCAAATGAATCTCAGCTGCCATGATGAATCTAGAATCAAGGTCAACTCCAGAGTGTTGTGAATGAAAAAGTATATGGACTGTAATCAACTTTCATTCATAATGGTGAAATTGGGACAAGAGTGGTCCCAGTTTATTGGGTGATCAAGAGAAGGGTAGAAAACGAGGAGTCTGGAGATCGACATGCAGGTCTGAATCGGGTTCTCAGGAATCGACTCGAATTATTGGTGTGGTCGAGTCTATGGACTCGATGTGGGTGTCGACGGGATCCTGACTAAACCATCCATGGATCACCCTCGCAAAGCAAGAGAGGAGTAGATATCAGAAGAAAGATACGGTGATCAATGAGGAATAAATTGGTATGCAAAAAAGTAGAAATGCTCAAACTGAGCGATTGATCTTTGAACCTTAATCTAGATCCATACAAACACAATACAAAATTGGGTTCACAAACTCACGCCATGTGAAGCCGTAAAGGTTTGGCTATTTATTATCTTTTCAATTTTAGAGTTGTTATTTCAGGTATATCTTATAACAAGTCCTTAGCACGCTAACCCTATAGGAGAATGAGTACTGCCAGAAAACTATACCGTACTTGTCCTCCTCCTTTGTAACCTATAGTCTACACTTTTTGAGGACCTTGTAACGCTTCCTGTATCCCTACTCAGCCAATGAAATAGAGAGAGGAAGTCGATAAGAGAAACCAATACTTCGGTTCTCGCTCGTAACAGAATCACCCGTGAGCGTGCAAGAACCTACTCGGACACAAACCGATTAAACAGATGCCCTCGTGAAGGTGTGGCCTATGCTCAGTACTTCAGACCTTGTCAATGTTCCACACAAGGCAGTAACAACATTGTTGACAAGGCTCTACTTGGTCATGTACGATAGAAGCGCCATTACTTCAGAAATCCATGCGATACACAAGGAAGCTATAGAATGGAATTTGGGATCTATTCCTTATGGGACGTGCCTCGCTCTACCTGAAAACAATGAGGGCTTTATGAATCAAGAACAATGATAGTCCATTACGGGTTTTAATTAAGGTCAAAGTTTATTTAGCAGTCCCCTTGTTTCAATTTTTGAGTTTTACTTTTTTTGAGTCTGTTTTCATACAAGAACCTGGCAATTTTGTAGATTTCCATTTAATCCCTATGTTCTCAAAATCAAAGGGAGATAGCAGAAAAGTCGTGCAAGTCTATTCAATGATGGAAATCTCACCATTGAACCTAATGATGCATGCTGAGTTAGATGACTTACAGTGCATCCCAGCTCTCTCCATGTGGTATGCAAAATAGAATTTTTAAACCTATCTACATGGCGGTGTGCAATTGACAAAATCACCTTAAACAATAGATGCTATTAATCGTGAATAACCAATTGTTAGTTATTCAGAAATAAGACCAAGGTCCAGTCTCTGATGCCGATCGGCGCCAGCCACAAAAGGTCTTGTACGCGTTGTATACGACCTCTAACAGCATGCGGTCTCAGATCTAAATTATTAACTTTATTAATTTGACTAGATCCATACTTAACAGATTATAGGAACAAGCATTCTTATTAAGGTGTAGACCTAGTTACCGAGTCAAGCATCCTAAATCTAGGGGATCCATGCACACAAAACAAGGTAAACTAAGGCAGAAAGCTCAAAACAGTGTGAAAACAAAATAAAAAAGCGATAAAATGCGGAAAACTACAACGAGGCCCCCAGGTGAACAGAAACCCGGGCACTGGACCTCGCTGTGAAGAGTAGAGTCCAAGTTATATTACATGCCAAAATTCTCTCTCTCTCACCATAAATTACAAAATTGATTTTTTTTTCAAGCTAATTCCTCCTCCCTGGTCCCTTGGTGCTATTTCCAGCTGGTCATAAAGAGAAGACCAGCCTCCTCCAAGCATAGTTGCATCGGCCACCTACGAAGCCGTCCTCGCAACAAAGTCACAAAAGGTGGCATTAGCATATATAATCAAATAATCAAATCAATGAATATTTACAAAATCAATGAATATTTACAACAATAACCAAAGACCTAATTGCAAATAAATTAATTACTATTTACAATAATGAATCAATAAATCAGATAAATAACCATACAAAAATGATTGGTAGAAATAGGCTACGCTCATTTCTCCCTGGCAACGGCGCCATGTGATAACTGGTAGAAATCGAGGGTTGTATTAATCCACAAGGTGGATCAATGGTAGATGCGTTGTCCGCTCAATAAATCTTCGTTATTCAGCAATTAACCCTCAATATAATATTAAGGCAATGAAGAGCATAAGTGAGGTTAAATTTTATTATCTCTACCATAAAATGCATAGCAGGCAAGCATGTTGAGGTCGAACCACAGTTTTTTTATTTTATATATCTTTTTTTTAATTTTCTGATTTTGTATTTTCTTTTTATATTTTCATCTTTTATATTTCTTTTCGATTTAAATGTAATTTATAGATGTATATGTTTAAATACAATATAAGGTATATATAGATACTACATACATAAAAACATGTAAAAATAGTCAAAATATAGTAAATAATATATTTTTGTGATTTTTATATTTTTCTAATTTTTTTATTTCTGGAATGTTTGCTAGTTTTTATGTATTTTAAAGCAAAAAATATCCCAAATATGGGGTTAATATAATACCCGAAACTGATTTGGGTTTTAAAATAATAAATAGGTCCCAAAATTACCCAAATTAATTTAACTAGATAAATGATAACATATAGATAATTATAGAATACAAAAACAAATTTTTGGTATTTTGTAGAATTTTTATATTTTTTTGGAGTTTGGAGCTTTCTAATTTTTATAATATTCTTTTATAATTTTTTAGGTGTTTTTCTTATCTAGACTCAATAAATGCTAAAATATACTACATATTATTTTTTTGGAATTTTTCAAAACGTTTTTATATTTTTTTGGTATTTTATAATTTAGACAAGGATTATTTAGGCACCTTTTAATTTTTAATAATAATATAAAATGCAAAAAAATGCTAATTAAAAATATGGGCATGATAGTGTATGACATGAAGCATCTAATCCTATTTTTTTTGGATTTTTAGGAGCAAAGTAGGTATTTTTAATAAATTGGCGAAGAGCGCAAACATACTACTCCTAGTAGGGGCACATTTGCAAATAAAATAAGTTCCAAGAGCAATAGTGCAATTGTTACAACAGAAAAACACATTTATTTAATTTTTAAGCACCGCCTTATAATACACAAAACCACTAGGGTACGCTATGCAAATTACCCCATCACGTGGTGCGCACTAGGAGGGACCAAAATGTAATTATCAAAAAGTTCACGCTCCTCATAGCAATTTTCATAAAAATATATAACATTCATTTCAATTTATAAGACTAAATAATAATTACAAAATGTTGTAGGGGTATATATGCAATTTTTTCACCTCACGTGGGACGACACGTGAGGTGACGTAGAATGGACCTAATTGCAATTACTGAAAGTTTAGGATCCTTTATACAAAATTTCCACTTTATTTTATATGCTATCTTTTATTTACAGGACTAAATAATAAATACAAAATTGTTGGGGCTAGATGTGCAATTTACCCCATATATGCACGGGCGAACAGCTGGATGATCTTCACTTGCCACGTGTCGTCCTTCTGACGGATGGTATCCCTTGGCGGATCAACGGTGAAGATTAGATCACCGTGAGCGATCTGACGGCTAAAGCTCGCGTGATCCAACGGTGGCTAGGGGATCTGGCGTCTCCATCTGATCCGACGGCGAGGAAGCTCATTCCAAGAACATGGAAGAACACTCGCCTGGGAGAGCTTCCTCCGACCAAATCTCCATCCTCCAACGTCCATTTGAGCTCCGAGATGGTCGAGCAGCTTCCTGGCAAGGTGCTCTAACTGCTGGAGGCGACAAAATGCTCAGGCGTTGGCTGGTGCTCCTCCGTGAGGTTGAGGAAGTGCAACACCTCCAGGTACCTCGAGTCTTCAAAAATCGACTCCGTTTGGAGTCCTTTGGCACTACGGATCTGCAGAAGCTTTACGTGCAAGAAAATGGGGGTTCAAGTAGCCTTATTCGCGGTGGAATGGGGGGAGTGAGGTGGGCGGAGTTGCTCCTGCGAACGGCATAGTGGAGCACATGGATCTCCAGATCCATGATGGATCTGGAGGGAGAGAGATGTGCGAGGTGATCGTAGGGTGATCAGGAATGAAGTGGGCACAAGGGATACGACGGAGGGACGCTGATGATGCGCAGAGGAGCTCGCCGGAGCTCAACTTCGGCGAAGTACAAGCGACCTTGATTATGCTAATCTAACTATCTACGAATTAAACTAACTATTGGAAATAAAAGCTAGGAGCATGATTAAGAAAAGTAAATGAAAAAGATGAAGCTCTTATACCTGGGCTGACTAGGGAGCAGGGTTGCTGGCGACAGCGGTCATGGGTGAACCCCCTTACTCCTGGAGCTCGGCCAAGCATGGCAATTGATCCCCTTGTCACGAGGAACAATCCAAGGTGATGAACCAGGGCTCGCAAGGCTTTAATGGTAACAAAATTTGAAGAAGGAGGTGGAGGGTATTATTTATAGACTTTGCTAAGCACCCTTATTTAACGGTGAAAACGGTGATTTAGGCGTATGTACACGCAGTTAGAGTGCATAGCATATATGTACGTTGATGAATCATCATTTTGTATGAAGGGAGCTACGTCAATTGATGGATTGATCATCTACGAAATATGCATGAAAATGAGGGGGCAGACAGGCCGCGTGCTATCATACAGCTGGGGGTCAAGTTGAACAAGGTCAACCAACGGAGGGACCCGATTGGTCCACGTTGGACGCTAAACGACAAAATAGGGGGTTTTATTAAAGATTAATTAATTACAAATAGTAAATGCTTTTATTATTATTTGTATATAAAATAAAATTATTTATTACTTTATATATATTTTATTATGATTTTTATTTATTTTTTCAAGGTTTAAAATTACAAGTTACCTTTTAGAGGCTATATATAGGTATATTTGTATATATATTTTAATGTTTTATTTTTATTTTGGATATTTTATTTTATTATTTTATCGTTATATTTTATATATTTATAACTTATTTTTAGGATGTTATTTGTACACTTAAATAAACAAGTATATTATGTAGGTATATTTCTCGTTATTTTACCTATGTTTTATATACATCTTTTTATTTTAATGTATTTTGTTGAGTTTTATTTTAGTTTTGTATGTTTAATAGGCTATATATAATATTTACATTATTAGAAAATTTTAAATAGTAAAGCATAAAAGAATATGTTTTCCCTTTTAACTTTATACAAGTATAATCATATGTATTTTATCTATGTTTTCTCATAGATTTATTTTATTTTGCAGTTCCCTTTTAGTTCTATTATAAGTTTAATATGCACATATGTTATAAATAATATTTTCAAAATTGTAAAAATATGAATTTGTAAAAATAATAAGGGATGAATAAAATGAATATTTTAATCGGTAGAATGCACAATGAGGGCCCAAAACCTAACTTTCACCCAGTAACTCCGAAAAATATGAGACCACCACCATTAAATAACTTGTAAAAAGTTATATACAATTACAGTGATTTTGCTTTGTTTCGAGTTTTATTTCAAAGATATGGGTTTGTGAAGTTTGGTTTTTGGCTTTTTATTTTGTGTATAAAATGAACACGATGTACTATTTTTTGTACAAACTCAATATTATATTTTTATTTATATTATTATCTACAACTTTCATGTACAAAGTTTCTTTATTTGATGAATAAATAATAAGGAATAAAATAGGTGTCAAAATGCATAAATAATGAATGAGTAAATGGCAATTTTATTGTATTTTGGCCCTTATCTCCATCTACTTTATTCCTTATCGACCAACTCAATTCTTGACTTAGTCTCGGGGTTTAGGGTCATTAAATATTTTCTTCCTTTTCTTTTCTTCTCTTTATTCTATAATTTTGGCATTAAAAATAGTATTATTTACACAATAAATGTAAGAAATAATTGATGCTATTATGTACTAATTAATGCCATTTACATGCATTAGCTAGGGTTTTTAAGGCCAAAATTATAGAATAAAGGTGATGAATTGGAGAATCATCACAGGGGCATTTTTTGCAACATTTGCAAGGGTACCACATGTCATGAACATCAGTATTAGCTTGCAGAAACGCTAATTTGGGCAGACCCTTGGGTGTCGTTCTGTAAATAACCCAAAGGTTGGTGCCCTGCACGTTAGGGTTGTGCCTCTCCCTTGTTTTGGCGATGGATCTAAAGGGGAGGTGGAGGGTGTCAGATTTGGCAGTTGAGGTAGGCGATGACAGCTGGTGCAGGCGGTCGCGTGGCCGGAGGGGGTCATGTGTCAAGGCTCGGCAGACACATGGCCGAGCGATGAAATGGTAGGGGCAAGCGGCTACTCGTAGGTGCGCTCTAGGGGGCGGCAGTACGCAGTCCATGTAGGAGGCACGGGCGGATGCGGTGGTACTGCTCGAGGAGGCAGAGGGTCGGTGCAGGAGATGCTATCGAGGTCTTCGAAGGCAAGTCGAGGTGGTTGATGAAGAGAGGAGAGACATAGATTCGTACGTCGAGGTTGCAGCAGTCGGCAAAGATGCTTTGCGGGTGGTGAGAGTGATCGAGGATGCTACTAGTGGCCCTGTTCAAGGAGGCGGAGGGTCGGTGGGATGGTGGAAGTTGGGTATGGTGTTGTGAGTCACGAAAGGAGAAGAAGAAGCAATAACAAGGGAAGAGAGAAAGGGAGGTCGTTCTCCTGGTGTGCAGCAGCGGTACACAGCTCCTGTTGCGGCCTCAATCGGCATGGCGGATGTCGTCGAGAAGCTGGGAGAGCTTCGCGTAAAGGCTCGTAGCAGCAGATCTCTCTACTGAATTTCGTAGTTGTCACCTTCTAATCGGGCCTTCGTGCTGTCACCACGGATAGGATGAAGCTGGTGACTCTCTCCTCCAATTTGGTAGATCCTATGCACGACTGATGGCAATGGATTTTAAGGGAGGTTGGGTTGTGCGAAATTGATAGTGAGAGGGACAGTGGGGTGGTTGCAGAGGCCGAGTCGTGGGTGGTTGCACACGTGAAGAGGAGGGAAGAGAGATAGAGAGGTGGGGATGGTGTAGGGGATTGGCTGCTGCGACGTGAGGTTATGGCAAGGTGCGGTAGTTACATCAAAGCGGGCGAAGGGAGGTTTGGATCATAGCCCTAAAAAAAGGGTATGCACGAGTCTCGGTCATCGATCAAGTCAAGTGAATCGTGTAGCATCGTCCGATCGCGTGCATTAGAGGAGTAGATTATTATTAAGCCCCTTCGCCTTTTGTATTTTATACTAAGTCCTGTAAATATTTTTGTTAGTGTGATGTTTTGTGGGAAGATTGCATATGAACCCTTGGAACTTTTAATATTTCTATTTAGGTCCATTCCACGTCATCTCACGTGGTCCCCCACGCGGGGGGCATTTTTGTAAAAAGTATATATATACCCATGTAGTTTCTGGATCTATTATTAAATGCATTTTAAGATTCTTAAAATTACAAATAGGTCCAAGTAAACTATGGCATTTTTTTCTTATATTTGTTTGTTTAAATATTTGTATTGCTCTAAAAGATGTAGGAAAATAATATAAGTGCCGGTCATATTGATTAATTATTTTTTTGACATTTTAATTAGTTATCCAATTATTAAAATGCAAAAAAAAATATTTTTATCTAATTATTAGAAATCATATAAATTATAAAAACACCTTATTTTTGTCTAATTATTAGAAATCATATAAATTACAAAAAACATCTCCAGAAATTATCAAAAAATAGATTAGCTAGATTAATATATTATCTATAACTTATACAAAAATCTCTAAAAAAATATAAAACATAAAATCTAAAAATATGAAAACCTAAAAATCTTACAAAATCAGTAAAAATTAAAGAAAAATCCAAAAATATATCTCCTTGTTTGCAAATTTTCTATATATTAAACACAATACACTAAAAATATTTTTAGTTAATTTTGGAATTATTTATATTTATTAAACCTAAATATATATAGTATAAATAATTAGTGTACTAGTTTGATATATTTAATACTTTAAAAATATCTAAAATTAACAAAAAAATCTATAAAAATGCTAAAGTAGGGAAAATATAAAAAACACAAAAAACTTTTTATGTTTAGGTATAATAATTCTATTATGTACTTTTAAAATATAAGAACCTATATATTATATATCTTATATGTTACTTATATAATATATAATACTACTATTATTATATATAATTATATATCTTATTTTGAAAATAAAAAAATATAGATAATAATGGATAAAACAAATTTTAAAGTTTAAAATTTAAAAATATGAAAAATATACAACAAATAAAAATCCATAAAAAAGTTAATATAATAAAAAAAGACACATAAAAATGGAAAAGGGCTAAAATATGAAAAAAATTATTATTAATCAGCAATATTTATTAATAATTAAGCTAACGACCAATTTTCTCCACAGAGTTCGAGCTATACGCACTTGTTATTATACATAAATTTTGTACAGTTATAATAAGTTTTAACACCACACATTTTTTATTTATTGCATAGGTATCTATGGGTTAATTGTTGATTGATTCGATCGGGTTAGGTACGACACACTAAGAGGGTGGTCTATACAACTATTGTCGTATCCAACTTGTCGGGCATCGCAACCCTCCAAGATCGGCCTTGGTTCCTTGGATCCAATTATCGGGTCCAAACTTAGATTTTGTGGAGATAAGTTTGAAAGTTACAATCGTTTGAAGTTCTCTATTTTCTTTATTTTCTCTTTTGAATCACTTATTTTTCTAATAAGTGTTTGCTAGGACTAGCAAAGGTAAGTATAGGAGGGTGATGAATAGCCAGCCATCTGCCATTATTTTTCTATTTTGTATTTAGATATCTATCATAACACATGTAAATAATGATAAGTTGTACAAATTAACATTCATTATTTATCATTAACTACTACATAATCACTTGTATTTAAATCCCAAATAAAAGAATAAATAGAATAAAAGAAAAATAAATGAAGTATCAGAGATACTGAATGACTCTAAAGCTTGCGACCAAGTCAATATTAACTTGGTCGACATGGAATAAAGTAGGGGCAGATTAGGGCCAAATACAATATATAAAACCCTACTTATTCATAATGTAAATACCCATTTCTGCATTCTTTTATTCTTTATTATGCAAACATCAAATAATAAAGTTTTCAACGTGTAAATTATGCATATTATTATATAGAAAATAACAACAAAAATTCCCTAGAAAAATAATGCACAATGAAACTAGGGTACACACATGAAAAAACCACAAATCGAACATCACAGGTCAATATCTTTGAACAAAACTCACCTCCATTGTATACTAAATTAAATTGTCTATCTAATGAAGGTGTTTCATTAAAAATGAATTAAGATGCAGAAGTTGGCTTTCTAGGGCACACTTGTACTGTGTATCTGTATATAATATTCATGTATTTTATTCTATATATTTTTACTCTCCTTGTATTTTTACAGAAATATATATTATTTGAAATATTTTAAAATGTAAATACAAAATGAAACCATGAAAATAAACTCAAAAAAATAAGACATAAATATATATATATATGTATGTATGTATACTAAACATATAATGAACATAGATGTATTTATTTATTTATGAAAATAAAATTATTGAAATAAAAAATATGTAAATATATATATTTGATTATATTATCAATACATAAAATATATAAATACGATAACAAGTAGTAAAAAATCAAATAAAATAAAATACACCAAATACAAGTACATATACATATATTTATATATATAAAATTTGACACCTAACAAGTAATGTTGTAAAATTATATAAAATTCGTTATGAACGTGTTAGAAAATAATAAACATTTTGTATGTTCTAAGTTTTATTAATAAAATACCTCGCTATTTTATTTCTATTTATCTTTCTTTTATATTTCTATTTTGGTGTTTTGTGTGCATACATGGACCAATGGGGACCTTGCTTTTGTTGACCCTCGGTCAACTGTACCCCCCCTTAAGTATGCTCCTATCAGAACATGTGACCAAACATCTTCACCAAATTTTCTCCCATTATCAATTGCGTTACACACTTAGATTTCCTCATGAATACTCCTCTTAACACACCCTTCCATCACCTGCCCAAAACTTCAATCCATTGTACAAACACTCCTTCATATGTAATTACATGGTTTTTTTAGCCTCCTTGCCTCTAAGATAAATTAGACCCCATCATAATTTTGATTTTGATCCTGTTCTAGCCTCCTATAACCCCAATCTAGATCCAAGCATGTCTCTTGGTGACAGCAGTGAGGTTCCCTTGGTGTCATCATGGCCAAAGATGATCAAAGGAAGTTGATCCACCTCATCAAGCTCTAGATCTGGAGAAGTTCTACTCCTCGATCCCTAAGACTAGGTACGATCTGATTTACTTAGATTTTTGCTTGCATTTTCATTCGGTAGTTTTATTTATACACTTAATTTCAGTCGATTCATCTTAATTTTAGCTTAAATCCCCAACTCGAAGTTCATTGTAGCTAGTGCTTCGACCACTGGTCTCCATTGTACTCCTACCTTGTTTGATCCGCAAAACCATTCATCTCACTCCCCATCATGTTCTTCTTCTATTGGATCACCTGAACCTAGTTGATTCTTCATAAATCAAGGAATCAGACCACCATCCATAGCCCTTCGCTAGAGGTCCCCACCCCTTTCATCCCCTTCCCATTTTCGTATAATAAGTGGTCGAGGCAAGTCGCCATCGAGCCGTGATGCTGCTAGTGAAGGTAGGAGCTGAAGAGAAGGCACTTGGAGTTAAGATTGGATGAAGAAAGCTATTCCCATGTTTCAGGAGAGATACACCCATCCAGGCCTCCTCCGGTGAGGCCCGGACTCAACTGAGCTCTTTATATGGCGTGCCTTGCTTCTAGGAATATGTGAAGCCCATCAGCAACATTAGAGGTGGCCAGATGTGTGAGCAGCAGTGGCTCAAATCTCACCTAAAGTGAGTTCTTCAGATGTTCCTCCATAGCATCCATCCATCGTTGGATCAAGATCAACCATTGGATAAAATCACCCCCCAGTTGTAATCAGGGTTGTTCAATGATGGAGAATCGGTGCACGTGGAGAGACGTCCATCTTAAGTGGCGCTGACGAGGCACAAGTTCAACCGCCCGATCGCTCCATACATA
The DNA here is from genome assembly GCA_037367405.1 of Ottelia alismoides. Classification (NCBI taxonomy): domain Eukaryota; kingdom Viridiplantae; phylum Streptophyta; class Magnoliopsida; order Alismatales; family Hydrocharitaceae; genus Ottelia; species Ottelia alismoides. The sequence continues at coordinate 624,780 of JAZKJV010000270.1, forward strand.
CGCCATACGCATAGCCCATAGGTTATTTGTGCCTCCACTCCGTTTATTTTTGTTTTATTATTTAGTACTATAAACATTTAATTAAAGTAATAGCTTTCGTTATTTTGCTTATTAGTATGTCCGTCGCATGCGTAGGAGTACGAGGTGATGTATATATTGCAAGTATTCCCTTGTAAATTTAAAATATATTATGAAATGGATTCAAAGTTTATTAAAAGTAGAATCTAGTCCATATAACCCAAGTTTTTTTCATTTTTGAGTATATTTTTCATTACAACTATTTTTATTGCTCCAAAAGTAATAAGAAAATTTGTATAAATGCATGATATCATGCGTCATCTCGCATAATTTTTTATTTGGCATTTTTAACTTATATTAATATTTATTAAAATCTTAAAATATGCATTTTCTTCCCATCTAAATATAAATCCCCATATAAATTTAAAAAGTACTCCAAAAAATCCAAAAAAATCTATTATCTAAATTAATATATATATATTCTATCACATACCCAAAAAATAAAAACTACAAAATATAAAAACTAAAAGTCACAAAACACTAAAAATCCTTATAAAAAATAGAAAGAACAATCCAAAAATACAACTTTTTTACTTCTGATTCTTCTATATGATAAATACTATATATTAAAAATAGGTTAGGTTAATTTTAGAATTATTTGTATTTTTTAGATCTAAAACAATCTCAGATAATTACTATGTTCATTGTTTTGATTTATTTAATTCCTTAAAAATACCTAAAATTAGTTAAAAATTAGATAAAAATCACCTAAAATAGAGAAAATATAAAAACCACAGAAACATTTTATTTTCTAAAATGTCGATATATTTTGATCTATTTATAATTATAAATACTTATATTTACTATATATATATTATATATTATTTATAAAAACTATAACAACTATATTATTTTTTAATATATAGCTTATTTCAAATAAAAAAAGAAACTAAAATTTTATAAATGAAAAACAAAATATATGATTAAAATTAAAAAAAATATTAAAAATATATAAACAAATAAAAATCATAAAATATAAATATAATTATAAACTAAATAAAAATATAAAGATAAAAAATATATGTACATTAATATTAATTAGTAATAATTAATATATGTAACCTACATTGTTTGCTCCTAGTCTTCGACAACTCAGACTACCTATACATATACACTCATATGTATATGAGTTATAATAAATTTTAACTCACTACATTTATCGCTTTATTTATTTGTGAGTTAATTATTTTTTATTTGATATTGATTGTCACAATGATTAGGGTTCCAGCCTTGTTAAGAATCATATATCTATCTTAAGTTAAAAAAGGCCAAGAACATAATTTGGATCATTCTTCATTAGATTCAACCTCAGAACTGGATATGGCTCCTTAGAAAGGGAAGGCACAATGTTCTGATAAAAACGATGTTGACGAATAGATGCTTGCCTCCATACAGGCGATACAACAACAGTTAATTGAGAAAGAAAATGCTCAGGCCGCCTTCTAAGAGATGTTGATTGAATTGAGGAGGGTAGAAAAAAAAGTGGAGGAGAAGAAGAAGAGGCACATGTAGATGGACCCCATGGAGGGGTAAAGTAATGAAGAGAGGCTCCAAAGCCAACATTGAAAGAGACATACAATCCTAGCACATCGAGTTGAAACTATAGCTCTTGTCAAAGGTCGATTGATGCTGCATGTGGTGAATCCAAATTCCACTGATCCACGGAGACATCAGTTGGCACATCGAGTTGAAACTATAGCTCTTGTCTCTTCGTCCCTCATTTCATAGGAACACTAATGATCAACTTTATATCCATCTACAATAGCTTGGACGCATATGCAGTAACCCACACTACCCCAACATTCTATTTGGTGTCGTCAAGATGACTGCTTTTCCTTTAAACCTTCAAGATAAGGCTTTATATTTGATTAATCACCTAGGTAAAGTGGTAATGACTTAGGAGAAATTGAAGTCTGCACTTCTCCATAATTTCTATCCCCTGTGTCATCTCAATCAGATGTGTACCAAGATTTCTATCTTCTCCCAGCAACCACGAGAGCATTCATAAAGTGAAGATGAGATCAAAGTTTTATTGGAGAAAAGCTCACACCATGATATCCCTAGGACCGGTGTGGTCCAACATTTCTTTGGGGGTTTGACTCAAGAGAGTCAAAGGTCGATTGATGCTGCATGTGGTGTCTCTCATTTCAATAAAGAGGAAGATGTTGTCTCGTAAATATTTGACAAAATTGTTGAAGAAGATGTCGTGTTATCTTCATCTCTTTCTTTTCAGAAGACCAACCACAAGATCGTTAACACGGTGGCATCACATGAATAGGATAGAGATGAAAGTTCCACCTTGAGCATCATTAGGAGCCACCTATCCAAAGTGGACATTAGTGAAAAGCGATCAAAGGATCTTGAGAAATTGGTTGTGATCTAACAAAGAATGAAGAATCTGGACAAGCTTGACCAGAATACCAAGAAGTTGGAGCTCTTGGTGAGCTCAATCAATATTTTTAAATTTGCGAGCCTATTAACCATGTCATCTAGTGGTTGAATTGTTTCATAAAACTCTTTGGGTAGTACGCTTGCAATCTAGACTCATAAGAAGATAGCTAGAATCGGTAGATCGATCTGAACAGAATCCTAGAGTATAAAGACTACAAATACAGTAACATACAAATGTACAAGGAGAAAGTCAAACATTGGCATGACAAGCACATTAGAAGAAAGATTTTTGAACTTGGTCAGATGTTTTGGCTATTTGACGTGAAGTTGAAGATATTGCTAAGCAAACTTAAGAGCAAGTAGACTCAATCATTTATGGTGAAGAATATACGTGACAATAGTAGCATTCTCATATCTGAATTATTATTAGACGCACAACCATTCATAGTAAATGTATAGTTGCTGAAGTCGTATTTAGAGCACGGTATATTTATGCCCGCTATCAATTCCATAAATGTGGCATTTAAGAAGATCTGCCAACATCATCCGATGATTCAGACAATCAGTTGCTCAAAAAAAAATTCTTGATTAATTCTTTTTTTCATTCTTTTATTCTTCTGTATTATTCATTCATCCCTTTTATCATTGCTATACTCAGGATGACTAGATCCTAAGTATAGGGGGATGAGTGCATAGACATTTTCTTTATTGTTCCCTTGCATGTCTTCTAACTTGTTGATACTCTGTTCTATACTAAGGGATATTTTACCCTATGTATAGGGGGACACAAGCCGAGTTCCTGATTTTTTAAATTCTAATCCTCGATCAGTCCCCCTTAGTGTACAACCTGCTATACTTACGAGTAATTGATCCTAAGTATAGGAGGACGATCGACTTCTGATTCTTTATTGTGAACACTATATACTTTTCTATACTTAGCACGAGTTATGCCTTCCTTTGTTGCTCTTTGGTCACTATGAGGACATAGTTTGAGCTAAGTATAGGGAGGTCGTAGATATGTTATATATATACTCACGTTGGCCATAACTTGTACTTTCTGTATTTCTAGTAATATGGCTACTATACTAGGCAATGGTACATAAGTCAATCAATTATAAAAAAATCTTGTAAATATGTGTAAAAACATTTGAAAAACTATTTGTAAAAATTGGTTTGAAACTATTTTGAAAATTATTTTGAAAAGTTGTAAATTATTTTTGGGAAAATCTTTTGAAACCCTTTGAAAAATTTTTGTAAAATATTTTCAAACCTTTGAAAAATATTCCTTTGTAAATGTTTGTAAAAATCTTTGTTAATATTATTTGTAAAAACATTTTCCGAAAATTCTTTGTAAAAATATTTGCAATCTAAGCTTTCAAAATGTATGTAATATGTTTGAAAAATGTTATCAAATTATTTTGAAACCTTGTACATAATTATGTTGCAACAATTAATCAAATAGTACTCTTGTATAAAATTGTACATACATATATACAATTCTTTATGTACATGTATAAAATCCTCATAAATATGTACATATTTCTTGTGAATACATTAAATTCATTAATCTTTTTCAAAAATCTCTAAAAAAGTAGAAAATTTTTCAAAATTCCATAAAAATTTGCAAAACATTTTGAATAACTCCATAGAAAGTTCAAAACCAGAAAATTTGTTTCACAAAATTATTTTTGCATTGCATTCACATTCTTCTGATAGATGTGACTATTGAATCAATCTAAATAAAATCTGAATATTGGAGTTTGGTTTAGACCTTAATACACTTAATTTCATTGGAACCTTATAAGGCTTTTCAAGTCAACTAGACTTATATCTTTGAGTCCTCAAGATTTTGTTCACATGTCATCTTGATTAGCCTATGTAGAGTATTTCGAAGTACGTGCATGCCTCCTGTTGATAATAACCTAACTTGGACAAGCACTCTGCACTTATCTAAATTCAGATAAGGTGGTGAGGGCAGGATTCTTTGGCTTGAGAAGCACGTGTGTGAAAACATATGGCACCCCAATAGGATGCCAATGCACCCCAACCTTATCTAGTGGCATGGACATCTAAAGACAGGATGTTATAGGTTGCAATAATGCTTTAAAATAGAGATATTCTACTATATTAAGAAGAAAAATTTCTTATGTAAAAAAATGTGTATATATAGTACAAAAATGTGTATGAAATAAAGACCAAAAAGATAGACTGGAAAAAAGTCAATGAAAATTCAATCCCGTCGGTGTTATCAATAGGCAAGGCTTATGCTTCAAAGTCAAAAACCTCAAGGTTTCCAGTAGCTGGAGACATAACTACACTAGTCAAGCTCCAAAGGATATGTGACTATACTAGTCCCAATCCATTCTTCTCTTCCTCACTTCTTTGAGCTGGTTGTACTTGAGCTTAGAAGGAAATATCTCGCTCCTCAAGGAAAGAATAACAAGATTGGGGAATTAGGGTTACCTGAGTGAGACTGTTTCTTACCAATTTTTATTAGAAGATCTACATTAACATACATTGTACATTTGAGACTCATTGTAATAAGGGTTTGTGTCGGAATAGACTTATTCTGACCTGGCTATTGAGGCGATCTAAACAGAGGATTGTGAAAATTGAGGGCTGTTATGTTTTAGATCATATTCCCAATAATGTTCAAAACACATTAACAATCCAAAGGTCTTATCAAGATCCAAACTTTGATTATGGAAAGACAAGTTTAAGAATCATTATTATTCTAAGTTCTTTATTTTCCTTTTCATTATTTTCTCTTTTGCATCACTTATTCTTCTAATAAGTTTTTACTACGGACTAGTAAAGGTAAGTTTGGGGGTAATGAATAGCAATTCATCTACTTTTATTCTTCCATTTTGTCTTTAAAAACCTAACAAAACACCTCTAAATAGTAATAATTTGTACAAATTAACATCTAACATTGACCTATAATTAGTTTTAAAATTGCATGTAAATACATGTACTTAAATCCAGAACTAATGAATAAAAAAAGAAAAACAAATGAAGTATTAGAGATACTGAATGACTCTAAACCCTGAGAGCAAGTTAAATATTGGCTAAGTCGACCGGTAATAAAGTAGGAGGAGATAAAGGTCAAACATTGTACAAAATCCTAACTTCATATATTGTACATAACCCCTTTTTATAATATTTTGTTTACACTCACACCTCATATAGTAAAATGTTCTACATGAAATGTTTATGTAATATATATATATAATAAAAATAATAGACAAAAAAATTAATGCACAGTGTAATTTATACACACAAATGAAAAGTCGCAAATAGAACTTCAATGCTTAATATCTACTCCATATGAATTCAAATTGAATCAAACTCACCCCTACTGTATTCCAAATTAAATTATCTATCTAACGAAGGAGGTTTCATTTAAAATGGAGCTAAGATAAAACATTTGGGCTTTTGGGGCACTATTGCACAAGGCATTTGTATATAAAACTAATATATTTTATTCTTTACATTTTTACTCATTTATTGTTTTTTTAATAATTATATATATATATTATATAAAATATATTATAAATAGAAACATAAATAAAAACATGTAAAAAGATACAAAAACAATAATTCATATTAAATTGGTATAATATATAATGTATATATATGTAATTATTTATACATACAAATACAATTATAAATTTACCAAAAATCTAGAAATATGTAGTTGATATGTTATAAATATATAAAATATGTAAATACAATATTGTGTATTATAAACAGGAAATAAAAAATATGTAAAATACATGTATAAATACCTATATAAATGTAAATATTAACATCTTACAAATAATGTTGTAAAAATAAATAAAAATAAAAAAATATTGTATAAAAGAATAAACATTTTCATGCTTTAAGTTTTATTTAATAAAATCATTTACCATTTTCGTATAATTTATACACATTTTTAAGTTCTATTTTGTCTTATTCCATCTAATGTGGACCAATGAGGAGCCTTCGAGTGTTGACCTCTAGGGCAATACACCCCCATGCACAGCCTACTCCTCGGACTTTTGTTAGAAACTACAAACCCCCCTCTTCTCCCAAATCTTATGGTACCCCCTCAACATATTCAATCTAGAGCCCCTCACCATTCTGATCCCACCATGTTCCTCCATCTCGCCATCCCTAGAGACTTCAACAACCATCTCTCCTATTCACGCAACCTCGATCACAAGATCGTCGATCACGAGTTGTACAAAAACCATACTAAAACCTCCTTTTTAGATTTTGATCCTCTCTAGCCTACATGTAATTCCAAAGAACCATTTTGGAGTGTGCACTTGGTGACAACAAGAAGCTCCTGGACTCTGACGACGTGGGTGATAAAACCCGATTTCATCATCATAATCTTCCATTATTAACCCCCTTGTTTAATTTGTGTCAATAAAATCCAGATAAAATCCTGTAATTATCAGAGTCTTGAATAAATTAAAAATCACAAAAAATGGCAAAAAACAAAAATTCGTGGTATTTTTAGCCTTAAAAATACCCTTAAAAATATTTTGTGTCTTCAGTTGACCTCATCTCCATTTGTCAACATGAAACTTGTAGATCCCATCGAGATCTACAACTTTCATGTTTTGAGTTTTCTCAAATTCGGCCATTTGACCCTTCAAAAGTCAACTTGTAGATCTAAAAAATCTGATTGGGACACGTGGCCCGTTCTGGTGGAGCCACGTGGCCCGACCTCTTAGTCTCATCCGCCCTCGCCCAGGACCGTTGGATCTCTTCTTGATCCAACGGCCCGATGAGCTCCATGGACACCATTTTTCCTCGTCGTCAGATCTCTCCCAGGACATCATCACCACCGCCCGGTTGTCGCCTCTCCCTCCTTATGCCACGTGGCGCGTTGTGCACCGTTCAATCGCGCTCATGCTGATCCATCACCGCCGTCTATGCCCGCTTGGATATCAACCGCCCGGTCAATCTCCATCTCAGATCAGAACCACCCGTTGGCACCGCTACCTCAGCTCGATACGTGTCATGTCGTACAATCGTTGATCGCTTCGCCTCAGATCACATCCCTACCGCCCCTTAGCGCCTCGCTTCCCGCCGTTGGATCTTCAGATCCAATGGCCAGCACATCATCTTCCACCTCGAGTAGCCCCTCACCCGCACGTTCTCCACCTCATGCGGATACCTCTCCCTTCCTATTTCCCCCATCATTCCCAACGACTTCTTCTCTCTCAAACCACCCCATGACCGAGCCCATTCCTCCACGACCCTCGCGGGTCATCCCTCAACCCACGTAGAACTTCCAGCCACTCCGTAGCCCTCAGCTAAACCACGATCTCAGTAACCGGAACCGCCAACTTCAACACGTTAAATACTCCGCCTCCTCCACCCTTTATTGTTGTCCACCAATGAAGGTGCTGAGGCCCAGCCCTCCTTCTTCTCCTTGTGACAGGGCAAGGAGCTCGGATCGAGCAATGACGATCCTACACCCCGGTGAGACCCGTCGACCACCATGGCGACGTCGCGGCGCTCTCAGCCCGCTCGAGCTCGCTGGAATGGCCGCCCAGCATGTGTGATGACCCCGAGGTCCTCAAAAGACCTCGAGCCCAGGCCTCCGCTCCGCCCGACCAAGGTAAGTCCTCTCCGACCTCCTCTGAATAATTCTTGATTTCTCTCGTAATTCTCTAGGTTCCTATATGCAATCCCCTGCTTCATTAGACCCCCCACGAGATTCGCCGAACACTCCTCGCCTTCGCCAGTGCCTCCGATCATCCTCCTCCTCCGTCAAGACCTCCCTCATACCAGGCTTTCTCCTCCGCCGGAGGGGGAGGAGAACCCACCAAGGGCTCCGCTTCCTCGCCTTCGCCAAGCCCTCTGTCCACCTCAGCTCGCACGCACACATGCTTCGACTTCCATATAATCCCTTTTGCAGGTCAACCAACTCCATTGGCCGGACCTCGGGCAGAGCCAAGTTCTAAAGCTCCACCTCCGGTGACCACGTGTCGGCAGCAAACTCCAAATGCTCCCACTCCTTCTCTGAGCTTTAGTCTTCACCTCTAGGGAACCAGCTTCCTCCCTCGACCTTCATTGAGAACGGAAAGGTGCAGAGGATCTGCAGGCCTTACATCGGAGCTCCAATCGCGCCACCACCCAACAGGGGAGGAGAAGAAGCATATGTCGTTGGATTTCACCCCACGGCGGAGATCCAACGGTCTTGGAGCAACCACGTCGTCGTCTCGGAGCGCGGAGACTCGATAGGACCGAGCCTCGCCCAAGGCATCCTCGAGCTGCCACGTGGCCCGAGCCACCTGCTACAGCCATCCGAAGCTACGCCGAGCCTCGCCCCCACCCGAGCCTGAACTCACATGCCTCACGCACGTGGGTGCTAGGCTTTTTGTATCGGTGTCCTCGCAACTTTTGCATATTGCAGATAGGTCCTATCAGCACGTACCGCACCATACGTGCCTGGGGTATTTTGCATTTTGACCCTTGTGGGTTTCAATAATTGCAAATATGCCCCCACGCGTGTGGTTTATTTACAGGGAAGGCCTCACACTTTATTTTTATTGCATTTTAGTCCCTCCCAAGGACCTGTTTGTAGTTATCTTTCATGTTTTTATTGCACATATGCCCTTGTCTTCTTTTATGCATATCTTGAGCCTCGTAAATCCGATTGAGATGATTTCAGTGGCATTTCCAAGCTCTTCTCGTTGTCTTCCTTATGGCTTGCTTGTATTTTTGATTTGACACTATGAACTATAATGCATTATTTTATTGACTAAATGTCTGGATTTCCATGTTTCTCATGCCTAATTGCTACATGAATGAAGAGTGCTTCATTATTTGACTATTTTTGGCTCGCATTTTTAATGGCGCAAGCATTTATGGACTAGGGCTTGTATGCACTGCATTTCTTCAAATTTATTTGCATTATTAAAATAATAAAAAAAATGCATGTTTGTTTTAAAGCATTGTCATGTCTTTATCTGTTAGCATTGTTTGACCTATTGATCTCTCACTCACCAGTTAGTTAAATAGATAACAATCTGGATCATCACGAGAGAGGCTCGTGTCCCTGAGTTCGACCTTGGTTTCTTGCCAAGTAAAATAAAACAATAGGACCATCTAGTTTCCTTGATATATCAATTAGATGGTCTTTGATGAACCCAATTCGGCCCGACTGCGATGACATATCAAGTGTTAAAACAACACTATTAGAGGGTTAATTCACGGTTTATCAAATAGCACCGTTGCCGGGGACACGGCTCATTTCTTGTATTTTTTGGATTTTCATTTATTTAATTAAGTGTGTATTTTTATAGGTCAAGTTTGTCCATTTGTCTTGCATTATAAAATTATCTTCACGATTGATCTCTAACCGTTGCTTTTGTAGCAGGGCCCTTGATGATTCAAGGAGGAGAGGAGCAGGAGCTACCCGCTGCGAGGAGCCGCAGAAGCACGCTTGGAGCACGTCGAGACGAAAGAAAAAAATGTCATTTCTTTGCATATCATTGTCGCATGTAATAACCTTCTTTACAGTGGTCTTCGATCGAAGGCTCGCGGTAGTAAAAGAACAAATATATGTGGTTGTGTGGGGATCGTCCCCACTTGAGTGTCGACCTAGGACCAGGCACGCGACTCTTTGAGCGTATTTTATTTTCCATTTTTTACGTGCTTGCTCGTAGGTAGGACACACTAAAAAATTAGACGCACATAATCTCGCTTCACTTAGCTAAATTTAATAAACATTTTACCTGCTAACAGAAGCATGATTAGGTGCGGCTTTTTTATCGACTTGCATACATGAGTTTTGGTTTTTAAAACAGCCCCAGTTTTCAGGTATTTTTGCCAAATCACTGCATGATTTCTCGCTAGCTTAGATCATGGTTTTTATCGAATACTTGGTTTTTCTCGAATTCCTCTACTAGCTCGATCACCTAGGTTAACAGAAAATGTGAATGAACGGTAGACGATGATTGCTTGATTGTGTGCTCATCTTAATTCAATGACAACATTAAATAATAACTGGGACTGTTAATTGCAAGTCACCCTAAAAATGGAGTAAAATTTTGGTTTTGGGAGAGCAACACCCTCGATTATGCATTGATTTTCACTTATCATTTTTCTCTGTGCAAAATCAAATGTTTTATCACCAATAAAACCGACAAGATAATAAACCAACTTTGGTTGGTTTCATGTGTGAGTTGGTGAAATTGAAGGGTGTTGCATGCTTGATTGAGCCATGTTTGCTGCGATACACTCCCCAGATCCTTAAACACTCCATTCATCTCCGCAGATTCATCCGCTCACTTGTAAATCCATTCTTCTTCTTCGTTCACCTCGGGTCTCTTCCAACATCAAATCTCTATCTTTATACTTAGGCTAGCCTAAGTATAGGGGGGGACCCGAGACCCTCTAATTTCTCTACTCATCTTTCCTTGCCTTTATACTTAGGTTATTTCTAACCTAAGTATAGGGGGAGCTCTTCTTAGCTCCCATATATTTATCTATATTTAAATGGACTTATGGACTTGTATCATTTAGTTCTATGAGGACATAGCAAAGTTTAAGTATAGGGGGGTATAGCGTATATACAATATACTTACTTTAGCTATAAACTGAAAAATTTGAAAAATTTAAAACTTTTTGGCTAAAGTAAAATCCTTTGGACTAAGTGGACTCAAATGTTTTCACGCTTTTTCTATATTATGTTACACTATTTTTATAAAAATATTTTCGAAAACGATTTGAAAAATGAGTTTTTCTTTTTTTGAAAAATCTTTTGAAAATGTTTTGAAAATTTTTATTTGTGTGACATGGTTTTGATAGCTTCTTTCTCTTTTCAAGGAAAGTTGAGTCTAACTTTTGTTTTAACCTTTAAACTAAAATCCAAAAAAATGAGAAAAATACAAAAATCCTTTAGGAGTCATTAGTGACTACTAAGCCCAATTAAGTAGCCGCGTTTAGTGAGGGTTCGCCCTTAGCAGATTGGATGGTTTAGAGGACATCGCGTAAGGCCCCGTCCTCAAGCAACGGGCTCCGTCATGTACTTACATCCATACTGGCTGAATGCAGATGCATCTACTTAATTGTGTTTAGGCAGTCCTAATATCTTTTGAAGTTTCAAAAAATAAAATTTGTTTTTTTTTATGAAGAAGTTGGATTAATCCTCTACTTTCACACTTTCACCCAAGATCTGAAATGTTCATGGAAGCTTTATTTGTGAGTTCTTGAGATTTTAGGTTAACCAGCCTTAGCCATCAGGGTCTTAGACATGATCATCCACATTCCCCTAGTTTTCTAGATTTGCATGCTATATTTCATGCTTACTCTCAAACATTAAGAATATGATCAGCACATCACATGCACGACTGTGGTTGTTGATGAAATGAGTTGACTTTTCACCTAAGGGATTGGGATGAGGGATTCGAGTCTGGACTTGATCTAATGATGCTCGAGGATGGGATAAAATCTTTGAAGGCTTCATGAAACCTGAGTGTCAGCAATTTTAGCCAGTATGAGAACTTGGTTCTTATACTAATCTCTTGACATTGACCTAAGTGCCAGGGAGTGATAAAATTAAAAAATTGTTGATAACTGTGCGCCAACTCTTGGTAAAAGCAGTGGAGCTAGCCAAAATTAGACAAATCAATGAAATGTCAAAGAAAAGCTCTCATTGCACAAAGTCAAATATCAAAGAGCTTCCACTAAAGGCGAGCGCTCCCAATCTTTTAAAAGTGTCCACTTGGACCAACGCTATTAGGACCAGGAGTCGGGCTTTCACCAAAAAAAGGGCTCTACATCGTAAATGCTACAAGTCTGGGTGTCGAAGGTATGATAGGTACTCAAAAAAAGACACACCCTGGTGTATTCCCAGGAAAACAAGTGCAGACAGCTCCAACTTCTCTTGATGGACGCACTGATCAACACCAAAAAAATTGTGTTGCGTAAAATGGCACTAGAGTGAAAATCCTTGTTCCTATGAGAGGGAGAGAAGAAATGACACAATCCCATACCCTCCATTACTGTCCTTCGATCTACATTTTCTAAGTCTGACAACTAAAGAGACGGTGGACTGGATGCACGATTTGATTTATTCCCTAGTGTTGAGGATTGGGTCCTTAGGAGAATTTTTCAGACCAAGACCTTGGGTGAATACTTGACTCTACTCTCGTGATCGCAGTCAACACTAAATGTCATATCCTTAATGTATATGTACATCAGAGAGAGTCTGGAGAATTAGAGGAATTGGGTGCCTCTTGACTAAGGATGGGTTGAATTCTAGAATTTTGGACCTCTAAAGTTGAGTAGACTTGAACAAATTGGATCCTGTACTCACATGCACAAGGGGGTTAATCCAGCTTATTCATTCTCTTTGATGCTCGAGGACGAGCATAGTTTAAGTATAGGGGGGTGATGAAACCCGATTTCATAATCATAATCATCCATTATTAACCCCCTTGTTTAAATTTGTGTCAATAAAATCCAGATAAAATCATGTAGTTATCAGAGTCTTGAATAAATTAAAAATCACAAAAAATGGCAAAACACAAATTCGTGGTATTTTTAGCCTTAAAAATACCCTTAAAAATATTTTATGTCTCTAGGTGACCTCATCTCCATTTTTGGTCAATATGAAGCTTGTATATCTCATCGAGATCTACAACCTTCATGTTTTGAGTTTTCTCAAATTCGGCCATTTGACCCTTTAAAAGTCAACTTGTAGATCTGAATAATCTGATTGGGCCACGTGGCCCGTTCTGGTGGAGCCACGTGGCCCGGCCTCTTAGTCTAATCTGCCCTCGCCCAGGACCCTTGGATCTCTTCTTGATCCAACGGCCCAATGAGCTCCACGCACACCATTTTTCCTCGTCGTCAGATCTCTCCCAAGACTTCATCACCACCGCCCGATTGTCGCCTCTCCCTCCTTATGCCACGTGGTGCGTTGTGCACTGTTCAATCACGCTCCCGCTGATCCATCACCGCCGTCTATGCCCGCTTGGATATCAACCGCCCGATCAATCTCCATCTCAGATCAGAACCACCCGTTGGTGCCGCTACCTCATCTTGACACGTGGCATGTCGTACAACCGTTGATCACTTCGCCTCAGATCACATCCCTACCTTCCCTTAGCACCTCGCTCCCCGTCATTGGATCTTCAGATCCAACGACCAGCACATCGTCTTCCACCTCGAGTAGCCACTCACCCATACGTTCTCCACCTCATGCGGATACCTCGCCCTTCCTATTTCCCCCATCATTCCTGATGACTTCTTCTCTCTCAAACCACCCCATGACTGAGCCCATTCCTCTACGACCCTCGCGAGTCATCCCTCAACCCACGTAGACTTCCAGCCACTCCGTAGCCCTCAGCCAAACCACGCTCTCAGTAACCGGAACCGCCAACTTCGACATCTTAAATACTCCACCTCCTCCACCCTTTATCGTTGTCCACCAATGAAGGGGATGAGGCCCAGCCCTCCTTCTCCTCCCTGTGACAGGGGGAGGAGCTCGGATCGAGCAATGACGACCCTACACCACGGTGAGACCCGCCGACCACCATGGCAGCGTCGCGGCGCTCTCAGCCCGCTCGAGCTCGCTAGGATGGCCGCCCAGCATGTGCAACGACCCTGAGGTCCTCAAAAGAACTTGTGCACAGGCCTCTGCTCCGCCCGACTAAGGTAAGTCCTCTCCGACCTCGTCTAAATTTTTCTTGATTTCTCTCGTAATTCTCTAGGTTCCTATACGCAATCCCCTGCTTCATTGGACCCCCCACGAGCTCCGTCGAACACTCCTCGCCTTTGCCAGCTCCTCCGATCATCCTCCTCCTCCGTCAAGACCTCCCTCATCCCAGGCTTTCTCCTCTGCAGGAGGCGGAGGAGAACCCACCAAGGGCTCCACTTCCTCGCCTTCGCCAAGCCCTCCGTCCACCTCAGCTCGCACGCACACATGCTTTGACTTCCATCTGATCCGTTTTGCAGGTCAACCAACTCACTTGGCCGGACCTCGGGCGGAGCTAAGTTTTAGAGCTCCACCTCTGGCGACCACACGTCGACAGCAAACTCCAAACTCTCCCGCTCCTTCTCTGAGCTTTGGTCTTCACTGCTAGGGAACCAGCTTCCTCCCCTGACCTTCATCGAGCACGGAAAGGCGCAGAGGAGCTCCAGGCATTACGCCGGAGCTCCAATCGCGTCGCCACCCAACAAGGGAGGAGATGAAGCAGATGTCGTTGGATATCGCCCCTCGGCGGGGATCCAACGGTCTTGGAGCAACCACGTCGTCGTCCCGGAGCGCGGAGGCTCAGTGGGACTGAGCCTCGCTCGAGGCATCCTCGAGCCTCGTGGCCCGAGCCACCTGCTACAGCCATCCGAAGCTACGCCGAGCCTCGTCCCCACCCGAGCCTGAACGCACGTGCCTCACGTACGTGGGTGCTGGGCTTTTTGCATCGGTGTCCTCACAACTTTTGCATATTGTAGATAGGTCCTGTCAACACGTGCAGCACCATACGCGCCTGGGGTATTTTGCATTTTTGACCCTTGTGGGTTTCAATAATTGCAAATATGCCCCCGCGCGTGTGGTTTATTTTCAGGGAAGGCCTCACACTTTATTTTTATTGCATTTTAATCCCTTCTAGGGACCTGTTTGTAGTTATCTTTCATGTTTTTATTGCACTTATGCCCGTGTCTTCTTTTATGCATATCTTGAGCCTCGTAACTCCGATTGAGATGATTTCAGTGGCATTTCGAAGCTCTTCTCATTGTCTTCCTTATGGCATGTGTATTTTTGATTTGACACTATGAACTGTAGTGCATTGTTTTATTGACTAAGTGTCCGGATTTCCATGTTTCTCATGCCTAATTGCTACATGAATGAAGAGTGCTTCATTATTTGACTCTGTTTGACTCGTATTCAAGCATTTATGGACTAGGGCTTGTATGCACTTAATTTCATCAAATTTATTTGCATTATTAAAATAATAAAAAAATGCATGTTAGTTTTCAAGCATTGTCATGTCTTCATCCGTTAGCATTATTTGACATATTGATCTCTCACTCAACACTTAGTTAAATAGATAAAAATCTGGATAATCACGAGAGAGGTTCGTGTCCCTGAGTTCGACCTTGGTTTCTTGCCAAGTAAAATAAAAAAATAGGACCATATGATTTCCTTGATATATCAATTAGATGGTCTTTGATGAACCCAATTCGGCCCGACTGCGATGACATGTCAAGTATTAAAACAACACTATTAGAGGGCTGAATTCGTGGTTTATCAGTGGGTAAGGGTGGAAGAGCAGAGATCGACTTTGCTGGATCATCTCCGACAACATTCCTAGCTTTCAGTCATAGCCCTACCAAGGCATAGTTTAATTCGATTTTTACGTAGCATTTCAATTCCTTATAGGAGATCTAGGCATAGTTTAGTTTGATTCAATTAACTTAGTGTTAAAAAACTAATTCATAGTTCACTAGAAACTTCAGCTCCAACAATTATTCTCTGCACCAACCACTTCATTTTCGGTGCAGTCAACTTCAATTTTGGGTTGAGAGCATAGCTCTCGAGCTCCTTAAGCATTTTGTGAGGGAGCTGGGACCCGACATGCCACTTGGATCGTGAATCGAAGTCTTCTTCTACTCTCTGATCGCTAGAATAATAAGTCCCTTCCAGGCCTCCTTGATAAGGCCTCGACACCATTGAGGTCATTTACAAGTGAGGTGTGGCCTCAAGAAGCTGTTTGGACAATTAAAAGCGAAGAAGACCTCCTGAGGCCGGAGTATTGGTCGAAGTTCAGGGAAGACTTATTCTTCCATGTTCTTCCTAACAGCTTCATCATTTTTCGGTCAAAGCTTTCATCCCAGATCAAATCGGGGCCCTTGTATGCAAAGCAAACCAATGCCTAGTCTTTGTCGTTCATCCATAAGTGGCATCACATGGACACACATCAGCCACATGATTGAAGCGTGCATGCCAAGCACGCTTGGACACTAAGAAAATAACATCGACACCTTTGACCATTTGTATTTTTATTAATATTGTAAATATAACATTACTTGTAATAATTTTAGGTAAAATTGTAAATGGACACCTAAGCTTCTATATATTTATATTTTGGTCCTTCTGCCACATGTGTAGTCCCACGTTAGGCCTCGGATACATAGGCCGACTATTGAGCCCACTCTATAATATTTGCATGCATGCCCTTAAATTATTTTGATGTGCTATTAATTTCATGACTACTTTAATATAATTGCATTTTTGTCACTATTTTGTTGTACATTTAATTTCTTGTATTTTGTTCGTATTATTGATTTTTATTGCTCTAAAAATGTTAGGAAAATTAGTATAAATGCATAATACCTTATTTTTTCACACATAAATTTATTTAGGCATTCAAATTAATTTCCAATTTTATAAAAATTACAAAACATTCTTTTATTCCTTATCTAGACATAAAAATTCATAAAATTACAAAACCTTTCTCAAAATCCAAAAAAACATATATTATTTGTATTATTATATATTCTAGCACATATAAAAAAATCACTAAAAAATACAAAAGATGAGATATAAAATTACAAAACCCTAAAAATCCTTAAAAATATTAGCAAAAATTAAAGAAAAATGCAAATATAATGCTTTCTATTTGTGAACTTTCTTTATAATATATAAAATATATTAAAAACAGTGTTAGGTCAACTTTGTACTTTTAAAAATTTACTAAACTCTAAACTAGTTCAGATATTTATATAGTCATTGATTTGTACATCTAATTACTTTAAAAATCCATAAAAGTTATTAAAAATGCCAATAAAATACAAAAAATAGATCAACATATAAAAAATAGAAAAAAAATATTTTTCTCAATTTGACTTGATTTTCACTTATTTATACATATACAAAGTTGTATTATGTATATTATATATTACTTATATAATATATATAATATCCATATTATTATATTTATAATTAATTAGATTATTTTAAAATTAAAAATTAAAAATTAAAAACAAAATTTAAAATTTAAAAATAGAATACATATAATATTAAATAAAAATCCAAAAAAATAAATATAATTAAAAACCCATAAAAAGCAAGAAAATTTGAGAAAGACTACAAAAATAATTATTATTAATTAGCAATAATTATTAACATCACCCTATGTTTTTCTACATATGTTTGAAACTCGGACTACTTGAAGCTATACACATTTTAATCTGAGTTATAATAAATTTTGACTTACACATTTTATCTCTTAATTTAATCGTGGCTAATTGCTTCTTATATGATGATTGGTTGACACAACAATTGCTTGATTAGCTTATTAACCATATCAGAATGATTTCAAGGTAAATAGGGGGTGAATGATCTGAGTTGCTTTATTTTTTCCTTTTATTCTCTCATCCACCCTTGTATTTTTTGGATGTTATTATATATACTTAGTATATCTCATCCAAAGTATAAGGGAACAATTTATTTCCTAAAATTTATTCTATTGTACATTCGCATTCTTCTCCTCAACCATCCGATTATGCATTTTCTATACCCAGGATAACTTCATACTATGTATAGAGGGATGTCGACTTCATATTCTTTTATTCATTTCATTCATTTCACTTATGTATACTTAGTCGAATAATGCCTTCCCTTTTTCTTATATAGAATGACGACATAGCACAAGCTAGGGATACGTGGCATCATATTTTAATTCTATATCAATGTTAGCCTAAACTTGCTATTTATTATATTTTCTATATGAATAAAAATTACAAAAAAATTGGATTGTTATCTTAATAATTCTTGGGTAAGTATGTATACCACTCACATTCTTTTCTTTTAAAAATATGTGTATAAATCTTTATATACCTATATAAAGCTTATGTATATAGAAAACTTGTAAAATATGTGTATTTAAGTTACTAAAACTTATTATAAAATCCATAAAATTTCTATATATACATGGACTAAATTTTTTTCATAATCCTTGAAAGTAAACAAAAAAATTGGGAGAACATATTAAAGGTCATAAAAAATGCAAAATTCTTAAAATTTATTAAAAATTTAAAATTTAGAAAATGTAATTTTCAGAAATATTCTTGCATTAAATTAGCATTTAGTATAATAACTTTTATTTTCAAACCAAACACTTGTAAAAGATCTAAAGGATTGAGCTTGGTCATTTCCTTAATGCACATAAATATGCAAGAACATGATTAGGAACTGGGATTTACTCTTCAGGTCGTGCGGCTTCATTCTTTGGATTCTTTGAGACTATGTTCAGGAAGCAACTTATGTATCTAACAACATGACTCCACATGATCTATAATACTCTAAATGCATTAAAACAAATTAACTCTTGCACTTACATAATCTGCTCAACTTAAATAAAGTGTATAAAGGACCATCTCACTCTATGATTGTGCCCTAACAATATGTAGTTATTAAGAAGTTCAGTGATGGAGTATTAGGGATGAAATGACACTTCAGATGAGAAATAGTCTGCGATGCACATGAGCAAAAGGAAAAGTAATTCCAAAAAATGGGCAAAATTTTTTCTATATGTCAGGAAATAAAGAAGTAGGGAAATAAAAAAATAATGTTGCAACAACATTACAAATTGAAAAGCCAAAAATCTGAACAAATCAATGACCATAATGGTCATGCTAATGCGTGCATGAGGATATTTAGCTCCCTTAGATAGACTCAAAGAAATGTGGCTAAACTAGCTACACTCAAGTTTGCTACACTACTTCTAGTTTATTGGAGTTAGTTGTACTTGAACTCAAAAGCAAATACTCTACTCTTATGAGGACTAAGTTGCTAGGCTTAAGGAATATTTTCTACACTCACTAGACATGTTGGTTCCTTCACCTCGTTAAGTAGGAAGAGCTTACAAGTCTACTCAAAGAACAGTTGGCTCTACAATATTTGGAGAGTGTGCATAAATAAGTAGATTTGAATTAACTATTAATTTGAGCATGAATGAACATTTATTGAACTTGTGGGATGTTGATTTTAAAATTTTCAATACATTATTATTCTAAAAATCTAATCAAGCTTTGTTTTGATCTTTTATAACGAATTGTTTTATGAAAACACATTCATTGTAAGTTCTTTCTTTCTTATTCTTCAAATAAGTGTTTGACAAGGGACTACCAAAATATAAAAGGATGATGAATATGGAGTTCATGGACTCTATTCTTGCATTTTGTGTTGAACAACTTAAAAAATACATGTAAATATTGATTAATATCATATAATTAAAAATACCTGCTTTAGGAATAAAATAATAAAATTAAAATTCATAAATACCATAAAAAATGAAACAAGAGAAATAAAGAGAAAGAAAATGAGGATATATATTTCTGTGTGTGTATGTTTGTGTAAAACTTTACCCAGAAACCAAGTTAGTGTTTGACTTGGTCAGCTAACCAATAAGGAGAGAGAGATAAGGAAAAGTTACAATTCATCACGTATATATTATATAAACTTCATTTATTTATTATGATCACAAGCGTAAAATCATTCTTCACATATTAGGTCTATAACTTGTACTATTTATGAAAATTCTACCAAAAATATACGGATTATAATCAGGAGAGAGAACCAACATTTAAAAAGCCATAAAAGTCAAATTCCCTAATTCATATCTTTTTTAAAAAAACTCTAAATCAACCAAAAACGCTTTTAAATTTCCTATTATAATTATTAATATGTATTAAATATTCTAAAAATTCTTAGTGTTAAATATCTGAGTTTCAATTTTCAAGCCCAATTATACAATTGTATTATATGTATATAAAACATCTTGATATCTATATATTTATTACTACGTCCAAGTTACTTAACTCTTTTTCTAAAATTTATATAAAAATAAGTTGAAAATACAAAATTATGTCCTAAATATACTTATGTATAAATATGTATAAAAACTTAAAACCAAAAAACGTAAAATAAAAGTTTTGAATCTCATATCTCACTTATATCAACTCCAAATTATGACTCACATGTAAAGTTTCAATTATAAAAATATCTATAAACTGAAAGAGTTCAACTAAAAAAGGAAATAATATGCAAAAGGTCTGTTTTGAAACACTATTGGTAAATGTGTATCATTGCCTTTTACTAGTTATTTCTTTTGTGTTTAATATTTTTTGGAACATTGTATTTTATTATATATTGTAAATAAAATAAAAATCGGAAACAAAATCCGTTAAAAATAATTTAAATAAAAAAATTGCTAAAATGTTGGTATATTTAACTACAATTTACCTCTATCGAATTACTTTTACGTATAAATACTTTTTATAGTAATATAAAAATATTTAAAATCCCTAAAATAATATGTTGAATTATTAAAATATTAAAAGAATGTATTTAAATGCAAAATTATTATTTACATATATGTGTGTAGTTTACTTATAAGTTACATTTAAGGGTTTTTATCAATTGTGCCCTCTGAGATATTGCAATATCAGTTATGCCCCTATCTTTTTGGGAATATCAGTTGTGCCCCTGACTTCTTGCCAATCTATCACTTGTGCCCCTCGGGTTAGTGACCGTCCATAACCAACACAAACGGACGTTAACTTCAAGGACACAAATGGAATTAAATTAAAAAAAATAATTGAAAAGTCATGCATATTCTTCCTCCTCCTCCCCTGTCTTCTTCCTCCCTTCTCTTCCTCCTCTCGCATCTTCTTCTTCTTCCTCCCTTCTCTTCCTCCTCCATAGCTCCTCCCTCCTCCGCTTTCTCTCCTGCAGCCTCCCCCGAGCCGGCCAAGATCTGCCCCCGTTAACGTCCCAGATCCCAGCCCCCACGATCTCCCCCCGCCTTCTCCCTAGGTCGCCCCCTGCCATGCCCCCCCCCCCCCCCCCCCGCGCACCCTAGCCCTGCCGCCCCCGTGCCCCCAGGTCATCCCCATGCACTGCCTCCACCCCTTGCCACCACGTCACCACCCTAGCCCCGCCGCCCTCCCCCCGCCTCCTAGGTCGCCCCTAGCCCTGCCGCCCCCCGCCCCCAGGTCGCCCCCGCTCCCTCAGGTCACCTCCCTGCCCTGCCTCCCCCCCGCCCCCAGGTCACCCCCAACCCCACTGCCCTTGTGCCCCCAGGTCGCCTCCTAGCCCCGCCGCCCCCGCGCCCCAGGTCCTCCCCTCTGTTTCAGTTGTAAAGAACCTGGAGAGGAGGAAGGGAATGAAGGAGGAGGTGGTCAGTCTCGTCGTCATCGAGAACCTGGAGGGCTTTCAGTATTTGTTAAGTTGAGATAAATTTTTGACTAATTGATTCATGAAAATTCACCGAAAAATTCAATAAAATTCATCGTTTGATCCGTGATGAGTGACATATACATGAAAATGCAAAAATTTTAGAGATTCGATGGATGCATGAAGGTGTAACTAAGAGAGAGAAATTATGAAAAGAAAGGAAGAAGAACCACTAAAGGAGGAAGAAGATAAAGAATATGTCTGGACAATTATACCCCTCTTAACTACACCATGTTTTGAAAAAATCATGGTTAAGTGAACTCATAGACGGTTAAACTAATGGAGGGGCACAACTGATAGAACGGGAATAAGTTGAGGGCACAACCGATATTCCCAAAAAGATAGGGGCATAACTGATATTGTATTATTTCGGAGGGGCACAACTAATAAAAACACTACATTTTATAATTATTTTGACCATTTAAACTTTATTATTTAATTAATTAAAAACTATCTTAAACTATTTTTTACTTTATTACAAATTTTATTCTAATTATTTTTTAATTTTATCGATTAATATAAATTTTGTAGTGTATTTATACACAGTTAATTTATATTATCAGCACCATTTGACTACTTACGTGGCGGGATTTCATCGGCTAGATCATAACAGATTGACCCAAGTCAAGGTGGAACCTTTATCTTCATATCTTTTCCCCTCCTTTCTTCGCTTCCCAGTTCCTCTTGTTCTTTATTTCTCAAATCAACCCCACCTCTCAACTGCCCGTCATCAGACTAACTAACCCAATGCCACTTCTTTTGTCTTCTCGGACGAACCCATTCTCCACCTATATATAACTAACCCATAGCTACATTGCTCCCCCATTTCCACCTTCTAACCCCAAGCTCTGGAGAGATAACAAAGCTCTTGACAGACGCATCTACAAACATCCCCCCTCCCAATTTAGTGGGAGCGGTTCACAGGGGAAGTCCATTGTTGATCTTCACTTGTGATTCACAATGCAATCAAGCTTCCACCTTCTGGTGTTGAGGCGATAATATCTTCATCTTTCCATTCATTTCCGTTCTACGTTAGATTTTGTTTTTGTTTTTTTTTCCTAATTTCGTTTGTTTTCTACTCTACTGTTCTCCTCCGATCTTGTTTCGTTCTCTCTAATTCCTCCATTTCATTTTGATTCCGTCCATCAATTCCTCCTCCAACCAATTACAATCAGAGAGCCTTTGATTCACCATACAAACATTATAATCACAGGTTCCTTTCAGGAATGACCTGCATCTTCATCGTAATCCTTCGACCATTTCCCCCTCGTATCCCTTCAAATTTCGTCATTGTACCTAACCTCTAGTCGAGGTCCAATCTACAAGCCTATGATATCATTGCAGGTAGACACGAGCACCAATATTTTTTCAATCGAGCATCCTTTGCAAATATTACAAGAATCACTTAGTTCCAATCACCAGAGATCGATTTGCAAAACAACACCAAGAGCACCGGAGATCGTTTTATAAAGCACCACCAATAAAGTTACTAGGAGATACCTAAGATTTGGAGAAGAACATTTCTAATCTCTAGATTCTACAGTAAACGTTGGATTAAATGAAGAGAACTCATGATCAACGATGCAGATTCATTAACACTTTCCCCACGTAGCCTTTAGATCGTAGAGAATCAAAGCTCCAACACCTCCCACGTGTGCAGGCATGAGCCCTTCGATTAGATCAAACAAAGTGATCGGAACCTCACACAGCTTTAGGAGATTCACATGTAGTGCACTTACAGGTGAGCAAATTGCAGACTAGTCCTTGGATTTTTTATTGTTATTCCATGTAGGACCTTATCGATTTGTAACACATGCACACTAATAAAAATGTTGCCTAGAATTTTGCATTCCCTACCATTTTCATAATTATACGCACATAATTAATTTATATCACGGAATAATAAATAATACAAATTTAAATCTTTTTATATTTTAAGTAAATAGAAAACAACATTAGAAATAAAATTCCAAAAAATGTGTACTATAGATATTATTACATACTAATAATACACGCAAATAAAAAAACAAGCAATATATACTATATAATAAAAATATTAGAAATCTTATAAACATCGTATAAAATCAGAGAAAAATATAAAAAAGGACAATACATCATCTTAAAGGTATTAAAACTATATACATATTGAAATGAAATTAAAAAATGTTCCTACTCTTCACTATTTTAAAATCCATATAAAAATACAATTTGAATTTAAAACATTGTTAACCAATTAAATCAAGTTTAAAAATTCTACAAAAATAAAAGTATTGAATATTTAGAAATCCCTAAAATAGCATGAAGATATAAAAACATAAAAAATTAATTAAAGTTTATTATTATTTTTTAAATTTTTTTAAAATCTAAAATGATTATTTGTATTTATTATGTGCATTACTTTTAAAATCGATTGAATTTATAATATCCATTATTAAAAATCAGTAAAAAATACAGAATAAAAATTGAATAAAAATAAAAATCAGAATATAAAAATATTAATAATATAAAACACATAACAAATACAATTTGATATTTAGAAACCATATTACATAGGGTACATAAAACAACATAAAAACAAAAATATGCTTTAAAGTTTATTAAAAAATACAATAACTACTTAAAAAATAGGACAACTCCACATAAAATCCTGATCAAAAATAGTCTACCATTATTTCTTAGTTGAAATACCCTAGCAAAAATGTAGAATAAAAATTTCTTATTTGAAACATTTTTTTGTTTATGACGACTCAAACACACATAATCTTTACAAAACTCAAAGATTGTAGTTAACATGTACTTGATCAATGACTTATTAATTAATCTTTTAACTTATTATATGCCTAAAAATAGTAGTCAAACATTTCATAAGTTTCTACTCCTTTGTTGATTGAAATCAGAGCTTGCGAGCATTTTTTGCATCTCAATCTTCTCCTGAATGGCGTCAACTTTTGGGAGAACTTTTGGTAAATTTTCAAGACCTTCTAAACATCACTAATACCTTAACAATATATCCAAAAGAGTACGTGAATAGCATCAACATCATATGACACCAAAATATTTGAAACGTGAAAAATCAAAGAAAAACAATGTGCCTGCTATGGGAAAAATATAGGCCCTTTGTTCTCAGATGCAGATGTGAATATGAATCATCATACTTTCTCTAGTACCATTTAAAGTGATGTTTCTCTCTGTACGTCGTGGAAAATAGGGACTAAACTGATCAAATCCGAATAAAAACTAGTACTCCTCGTTTGATTGATATAACAATCAAGTTAAAAAACTTTTTGATTGTAATGTGAAACTACATTGATACAGAAATGATTTCTACATCGTTTCTTAAGCCACAAGAGTATGTAATCAGTAAACTTAATGTATGTAGTTTCCAAAACAAGAGACCTCTTGAATAAAGTTCCCTCAATTGAAGATGCACGTAAAGAAGTGAGGATGACTCACGTTGTTTGTGCAAATACAAGAAATTATTGCCTCCTTCCTTTGTCTCCAAGATGGTGAAGATGCTAATCTTGGTATCCTTTGCATACGCCTCGACGAAAGATGTCTCCTTCTTCCTCATGAGCACATAGTATAGAGAGAGAGAGAGAATTTCTTCCTACTAATGGGAATGACAAAGGAGACATGGAGAGACACTAGGGGGCGACCAAGGGTTGAGGTAGGGAAAATATGTAGTGGAAAACTATGAAGAGAGAGAGAGAGAGGGAGAATTTTCTCTTAAAGCTTCTTCTCTTTTTAAGAGGAGAGGAATGAATTGGAAGAGAGAGGTCATGTCCTCCTTTTATAGGAGTAGAGGACGGCTATAGTGGGGAGCAAGACTGACCTTAAGGGTCGTTTTAGGGGTGCAATGTCCCAAGGACCATCAACTTTAGGGCCCATTTTTAGACCTATACTCTACCCATGTTGCTCCATGTCATTAAATTAAAAAAGAAAAATCCCATAGATCTCCTACCTCCCCACTTCTTTGAAACAGTTTCCTCTATCTAAAATTTCCAAAAAAAAGTAATGGCAATTCCTCTTCCCATTATCTCAACTACAATGATGTTTCCTATTCCAGTCATTCCCAATTTTATTCATCAAATACCTCTCTACAAAAAAAAAACTCCAACTTTAAACAAATCTCCGAGTCCCAATCCCCACCATTGCAACAGGCGATTGGACTCCAAACCAACAAACTCCGGTCACTGAGCCCCCCATACATAGGATCTATTCATCCTTAGTATACCACTTGATGAAAGGGATGAGTGAGTAAAACGGTAGAAGAACAAACATGAAAAAAATGAAATGAAGAAAAATAAATATGTTTTTGTAGATCATGTGTCTAATCCTTCTGCCTTTGGGTGCTCATCTTGAAATGTCACTTGTATTAACTCAACAACGGACAAGAATGTATCGTGCTATAAGTATGTCTTCAGTAACTGTCTGTTGACTATAGATTGTGTGTGTCACATGACAACCCTGATATGGCAATACTATCATTGTCACACACATTCCTGACTAAAAACAACCCTATCCACTTGCTCTTCAGCTTGCCTGGATCAACTTTTCATCGAACAACCACACCTTCTGACCATGCTCGAAAGTCTTTCTTCCGATATGCTTGTCATGCCACCTTTTGACTTTCTTATTGTAAATCAAGTTGTTGTATGCATAGTATCTGAATTCTAACAATCTGTTCAAACATCATTCTATTCTTGCCATATTTCTCTAAATCCAAGTTACATATGTTGATTGCCTAAAGATATTTGTTAATGATCTCAACGGGAATGTAGGATGGCTTACCATATACCATGTGATATGGAGATATATCAAGGGTCATTAATACATGGTACAATAAGCCCATAGAACTGAGTCAAGCAATTGTGATCAGTTCTTCCTATTAGGATGTACAAGTTTCTATAAAATCATCTGGATCTCCCTCTTTCAATATTCAGCCAAGCCATTAGACTACAGGTGGTAAGGAGATGGGACA
This sequence comes from Ottelia alismoides, assembly GCA_037367405.1. NCBI lineage: Eukaryota > Viridiplantae > Streptophyta > Magnoliopsida > Alismatales > Hydrocharitaceae > Ottelia > Ottelia alismoides. The sequence goes on from JAZKJV010000270.1 coordinate 651,482, forward strand.
TGATGTTCAATGTTATATTCCTTCGCAAGCTTCTTGACTTATTTATTAATGAAATAGATACCTCTATCAGATATCAGAATCTTTGGAATCTCGAACTTTGAAATGATGTTATCTTTGAGAAAGCGACAAATGGTGAGACTGTTGCTGGCTCAAACGAGGATAGATTCCACCCATCAGCTTACAAAATCAATGGAGAACAGGATATATTTAAAGCCATGACTATTAGGAAACGGGCCATAAAATCAATGCCACACGTATCGAATATGCCTAATATCTTAATGTACTTCAAAGGCATTGTATCCTTTGAGCTGATTGTTCTTCCCATCTTCTGACAGTCAGTAAAACCTTTGACATACTTAGTTGCATCCTAAAAAAAGTCGGCCACCGAAGGTTGTATTGAAGCACTTTTGTTGTCGTTTGCTTTCCAAAATGGTGACCTCCTGCTTCCAACTTGTGACAATGTTCAAGGACACTATTATACTCATCTTGAGGAATGCACCTTCTCCAGATGCAATCTGCACCATTACAAAATAGATAAGGATCCTCCTGATGAATCACCATTTCATCATCTTTATTCTATCATTTTGGCCTTGAAAACCCTAGTAAATGCGTGTAAATACCATTAATTCGTGCATTTTAGCATTCATGCATTTATGTGTAAATATTGTATAAAATATGGTTTTTAAAGCCAAAATTATAGAATAAAGAAAGGAAAAGAAAAAGAATAAAATATTGAAAATATTTTATGACCCGAGACCCCGAGACCTAGGTATCTTGATGACTACGTTGACAAGGAATAAAGTTGGGGGAGATAAGGGCCAAAATACCTATTAAATTCCTATCTATTTTATTCATTTTCCTTCTTTTTTAGGACCTATTTTTAGTTCCACTTTTTATACTTCAAATAAAGAAACTTTGAACATGAAAGTTGTAGATAATTAAATAAAAAAATACAAAATTGATTTCATACAAAAATAATGTACAAATAAAAAAGTTATGGTCTAAATAAGATTCCTAAACCTTAATTTCCCAGAATTGTATCTCTCAAATAAAAACTCAAAATATATCAAAATCACTTTAATTGTATATAACTTTTAATAAGCTATTTAATAAAGATAGTTTCATATTTGGATTTACTATTTAAAAGTTAGGTTTTGGACCCCTATTGTATACTTGTACCAATTAAAATATTCATTTTATTTATTATTCATTATTTCTATAATTTTATATTTTTTATTTTGTAAAAATTATTTATAATATATGTAAATAAGAAAAATGGAATAAAAACATAAAGAAAACATAAAAATAAAATACTTGCATAAATACATAGGTATAATACCAATAAGTATACCTATATAGATAATACAACTATTATTTAATTGTATACAATACATCAGAAAAAAATAAAAATTTATTTTTTTAAAATAAGTTATAAATATTTAAAATAATAAACCAACAACAACAAAGCCTTTTCCCACAATTAAGTAGGGTCGGCTAATTTTCAAAATAAAATAATAAACCAAATTAATAAAATTAAAATTACAAAATAAAAACAAATATATAGATGAATATACCGATATATAGCCCTGAAAAAGTAACTTATAATTTAGACCTAGAAAAAATAAATAAAAATCATTCTAAAATACTTTAGAAAATAATAAATAGTTTTCATTTGATAAACTAAAATTAATAAAATCATTTATTATTTTAAATTGAATTTATAAATCTTTTTTCTTTTGATTTTTCTGATTGGTCTACGTGGACCAACTAGATTGATCCGTTGGTTGACCTCGGTCAACGCTCTGACCAAGGTCTGCTCTGCATTAGAGTTATGTCTTTGCCTATCTTCTCGATTTTTTCAAGGCTCCCCCTTACACCATTTTGTGATGCACTCTTCACGACTTTTCTCCTCGATAATCAATGATTCATGCACTTGCTTTACATCGATCTTTGGATCATTGATTCATTTGCTTTGCCTCGTTCTTCACACCTGGTCCGTCACTTGTACAAAAACCTCTCTTATTCCATTTTCAAACTTCGATCCCTCTTTGACTTGTTCTAGCCCCCCTTCTTCGAGCTCTTGGATAGAGCGTGGTGACAGCACGCTCCCTCGCTCCTCGGAGGCGTGCTTAGGCGGCAGAAGAGTGGCTCCACCTTCATCTACGGCCATTGGCTGTGAGGTACTATCTCTGGCATTTCATGCCATTGAGGTCCGTTCTCTCTTTATTTTTCTTGTATTTTTAGCTTGAACTTAGTCTTAGTAATCGATTACTACCTTCCGTTTCACCTTGTATTCAATCGAACTTCTTCTCCACACCACGCCGAAGCTTGCTCCGATGAGCTCCATTCTCGCATCCCACGCTTCCACCACGCTTCCGTGAGGTCGAGGCATTTTACCCTCAACCACATAACCATCTCTTGTAGGTATAAGCATTCCAGAAGCGCATGGGGATCATTTTTGATCGTTGTCGTGGTTCCTGGAGCTACCAGCTCCTCCAGCCTTGCGCGTGTCCTCCGATCGACGCCGGAGAATTTTGGAGCCACCAGTACCCAGAGATGACCTACAGGAGTCGACTCGGCCCATTTTGGTGCTTCCAAATCCATGGAGGAGGAGGAGCACGGCCGAGGAAGTTCGTCGTCGAGGACCTTCTTCCCCGTTATTCGTCGTCGTCTCTCAACCATCAGATCAAGGGCCTTCGCCCAGGCTCCCAGCTGTTGTTCGATCCTAGTCAGCCACAACCCTCCGATCTCCTTGGCTGATCTGATCTTGTGCATTAGATCGTGAACCATCATCGTCTCATCGTAGAGCTACGCGTGGAAAGTGAAACGCCCCGCACTGTCCGATCCGTACAAAGGCGTTAGTATTTTGTAATCTAGCCCTCGCTAATTTTTGTATTTAAATATTAGAACCTAATATTTCATTTGTCGTTCATATAGTTTTGTAGTATTTGCATTTATCCCCCTAAGCTTTCCATTATTGCAGTTCAGTCCTCGGCCACGTCACCTCACGTAACTCTTCACGTGAGGGGACATTTTGAGGCTGTACCCCCTCGAGTGTGCATATTTCTATTATGTCTAGAAATAATTTTTGAATGTTATAACTTTTTGGACATTTTGCAAGAAAACACTCAAGTTTTTGGTAATTGCAATCAGGTCCCCGCTAGAGGAAGCACATGTTTATACAAATGAGTTTTGGTATTTTGCAGTGAGGCCTCTGTAGGTTTTGGATTTTATATTTGGTCCTAGACATTAAATACTCAATTTTCTATTACTGAGAAAATTGCATTTTGAACCCTGTATTTCCTGCTATTTACAAATATGCCCTTGCTTGTAGTGTAGTTTCTCTTTGTTTCTAGTATTTATTTCAAGGATCTATTAACCTCTAAAAAATTCACAAAAATATCATTGTGATCCTGTTAAACTCTATTTTTATGCCATATACTTGATTTTATTTTTGGAACATGTTATTATTTATAAAAAAATATAAAAAACAACCACTTTTTGCCTTGTTTGTAGAAGAAAATACATAAAAATTATAAATCAGTTTTGAAAATTTACCAAAAAATATATTCTTTTTGTATTTTCATGTTTTTAACCTTCAGACCAAAAATCACAAAAAATTATAAAATAAAACTCTAAAAATTAGAAAAACTCTAAAAGTCTCTATAAAAATTTATAAAATCCATATAAAATCCAAAAATTATATTTTCTATTTATTAATTTTCTTTGTTTTATTATCATTGCTTTAAAATTAATTTTGAGAATTTATTACTCTATTTTATATTTTTAATCTCCATTTTAAATTCGATTCTATTTTTTAAACCTTGACATTGGGTATTGTTGACTTTAAAAATATTTAGAAATTAGCAAAAATTATTAAAAATCATAAAAAAAGGTAAAAAATTATTAGAAACCCAAAAATATTTTATTTTCTTATTTTTGCTTATTTTTATTTTTATATTAGCCTTAGCTTCCATTGTATATATATCTTATATATAACTTATTATATTTTTAAAGAAAAAGAAAATATAAAATATAAAATATAAAAATAAAATACAAAATCAGAAAATTAAAAATCAAAAATTAAAATATAAAATTAATAAATCAAAAATAAAATGAAAAAAAATTAAAAATTAAAACCCACACTAAAGCACACTTATAGACAAATACATCACATTCATATTTTGTGCATTCACTGCCTCGCTCTATCCTGCTTGTTCCCTGTGTTCGACACTCTCCACATACTTGCACCTATAAACATCTTTGTTGTAGAGTTATAATAAATTTTAACTCCACATACGCTTTTCATTGTTTGACCGTATGATGTGGGTTAATTACTTATTAACTCGGGTTTTGTGAGCGGTCGCCTCAGCGACATTGTGGTCTTTCCTTGTGTGGACTACTTTAGACCCTCGCAAAATCCGTGTTATCACCTCCCACTAGTAAAAATAGATATCTGATAAGAACTTGTCAACTTTCAGCTTCTGATAATCTTACGAGACTCTCTTGGACACAAGATAGTTCACAATATCGGTATACCAGGGAAGTGAGGTGACAGACAAAATTACCTCATCTAGGAAAGTCTCTATTATAGGTAACATGTCTTGCTCAGTAGTATATGCGTCTGTGATTCTGTAAATGTGATGACACAACATTTTTAACTTGGCTTATTTCATATTTCTAAATCAAATTTCTAGAGTAGAAGGATCCAACGTATGAGATGAGGTTTTTCATCCTTCTTGCTTTTTAGGTACAATATGGCAGGATGACTTGTATACACAATAACATTGGATCCAAGCAAATGAGATCTGAACTTTTCCAGCGTAAAATCAACTTCTTGTAGCTCTTTCTCTATGATTGTATATTTTTTCTAGGCCTCATATAATGTTTTGTTGTCATAGTGAGTAGAAAATGGTAATCCATTCCGTCTTTGTCCTAGCACCGCACCAATGGAATAATCATAAGCATATGTCATGATCTTGAATGGAATAGACCAATCCGATGACTGTAGGACAATACTTCGGTGATCAAATCTTTTAGTTGATAAAAGGCTTGGAGAACTCTGTCATCTACAATAAAATTAGTCTCCTCGCCAAGAAGCTCAATCAAAGGTCGGGAAATCTGGCTGAAGTCGTTAATATATCTTCGGCAAAATCATGCATGCCCTAGAAAAAACCTTACTTGCTTCAATGATGTAGGTGGTTCAAGCTTGGAAATCACTTCTACCTTTACTGAGTCGACCTCCATGTCTCACTTGGAGATGATGTGGCCTGGCACAATTTCTTTGGTCACTATGAAGTGACTCTTTTCCCACAAGAGCACCAAATTTACTTTACAACATCTTTTTAGAACTCGATCTAAATATGAAAGACATGTATCAAAGATATCTCCCTAGATCGAGAATTCATGGCTATTTTGGGTCAAGGAATCAATCCAGGTCACCGGAGCTTCATCGACCTCCGTAAGTCACTTCGGCGGTCCGCAGAGCTTTTTGAGATCACTAGTAGATAGAGTACACCTCCATAAAGCTTTGGATCCATCTCGCAGTGAGGGAGGAGGTTGGACCTTCTTCCACGTTCTTCTTGAAAAGTAGCAACCATCCAATCACGCCCAAGCTCCAATTTTGATAAAAGCCATCGGATTAGCCCCACTCCTCACCGTCAGATCCGTGGGGCGATCTGATCCAAGCCAGCCATCGCTGAAGCGCTGTCGGTCGTTGATTGGACGCCACGTGGATAAGTGAGAATCATTTCGTCATTGGATCACGCACATGTTTGGGGTAAGTTGCTTATTCATGCCCTTCCTTTTTTATTTTAATTTCAGTCCTATAATTAGTATTTTTTAAAAAACTTTTGTGTATTTTGCACTAGAACCCCAACCATTTCTACTAATTGCATATTGGTCCAATCCAGGTCAGCTCATGTATGGCCCCACGTTAGTTGGAAATTTTATAGAGATACCCTTGCGGGTATTTGTATTTCTATGGATATTTTTGGGTATTTTATAGAAACATCCTTGCATTAATTTTAATAACATTTATGCCTTTTCTAGTACATGTTTTTTTGGAAGTTTTCTATTTATTAAAAATGTCGTTTGTGCTCCAAAAATTCTCAAAAAATAGGAATAAATGCTTGTAAGCATCTACATTGACACTACATTTTCATTTTAGGCACTTAGATGTTTATTAAAAATCAAAAGAGCATGTTTTTACCCCTGTTCGACTTCTAGAATACAAAAAAATATAAAACTATTTTGAAAAATCCCCCTTAAATCATATTTTGTTTACTTTAATATGTTGTAACCCCAGACCAAAAATCCCTAAAAATAGAAAAATAAAAAGTCTAAAAATTAGAAAGTTAAATAATCTTTATAAAAATATAGAAATCCCAAAAAATCCAAAACTATTTATTTCTATCATTGAAATTTATTTATATTATATAATACTTATTAAAATGATTTGAGGAATTTTTAACTTTATTTACTATTTTAAATTTTAAAATCAATTCGACCTTATTTATTTAATCACCGTTTTGGGATGTTTCTTATTTTAAAAATAAAAAAATGTAAAAAATTTTTGAAACTCTAAAATATTCTATTTTCTCTATTTTGATTATTTTTAGTAGCACTTATAAATATATTACTCTATATTGTGTATATATATATTTATATTATTTAATTAAAAGAAAATAAAATAAAATTTTGAAAATAAAAAAGAAAATATAGAACATAAAATTAAAAACAATTTAAAAAATAGAAAATTTGAAATAAAAAAAGATGCAAAAATAAAAACCACACAAAAACATTTAGAGAAGAAGAAGCATAATTTTTTGCACATTAATTTTCCCAGTCTACCTTTTTCTCCACATGTTCGACACTCTACACATACTTGCATCTATACACACATTTGTAGAGTAACAATAAATTTTAACTCCTCATTTATTTATGATTTTATTGTTATATCTATTGTTAGTTAATTGTTGAATTACTTAGGATTTCATGAGTGGTCACTTCGACGACTGTTGATCCACCTTGTGGATTGACAGCACCATCGCAAAATCCTATTTTTCTCCTAGCTTCCCTATTTTGTTGATATTCTGAATTATCTTCCATCCATGAGAACTCCACAAGATTAACCAAAGCTGAAAGTTGATCGATTTTTATCAGATACTCATTGAGGATCCATATCTTTTTCGTGAGGGGGCATATTGCATCCGGAGGAGGAGCATTCCTCAAGAGGATACTCACAGTGTCCTTGAGCATTGTCATGCTAGAGAAGTAAGGGGACACCACTCTTGGAAGCATACGACAACAAAGTGCTACAATACGGCCTAGGTGGCCGACTCTCTTCGATGATGCAGAAAATTTCGTGAGGCATTGCAGTGATGGTCAGACGATGGGAGGATTCATAGGAATGAGTGATACAATGCCCCTAAAGTATATTCATATTTCAAATGTATTTGATGCATGGGGCATTGACTTCATGGGCCCATTTCCAAACTGCTACGAATATGAGTATATTCTGCTTATTGTCGATTACATCTGCTGTTGGGGGGAGGCTATCCCAACCTGAGCCATTGAAAGTCATATCGTCTGCTAGTTCCTAAAAGAGCACATCATTGCATGGTTCAGAATCTCCAAAATTCTGTTTTTGATGGGGTTATCAATTTTATCAATAGAGAAGTGAAGAAGCTAACACATGAATATTGCATTGAATATCGAGTAGCTTCTCCATAACCCCACAATCTAATGGCTTGGCAGAATGTTTCAATAGGAAAATTAAGATGATTCTCCATATGCTTGTATGTCCAAACAAAAAGAACTGGTCACAATTGCTTGACTCGGTTCTTTGGGCTTATCGAACATTATAAAAGTCACATTTGGGAATGTCTCCCTACCACCTGGTATAAGGTAAGCCATGTCATTTTCCCGTTGAGTTGATTCATATATTATGGGCAATAAACATTTGCAATTTGGATTCGTGGAAAGCAATAAAAACTAAAGCTAGATTTGAACTGACTTCGTGAAATCTTCAACTATGCATACGACAATAGCTTATGTACAAGGAGAAGGTCAAGAAATGACACAACAATCACATCTGCCACAAGACTTTCGAACATGGTCAGAAGGTATGGTTGTTTGATGCAAAGATGAAATTGTTCCTAGGGAAGTTGAAGATCAAGTTGACCGGGTCGTCCATAGTAAAGCATGTGCGTGATAATGGAAGCATTGTTATATCTGGATTGTCAGCTGACACACAGCCTTTTCATCATCAACATGCAGCTTCTGAAACCTAACCTTGAGCATAATACTTTTCTATCCGTGGTTGACTCAATTCAGGTGGTCTATGAGTGAAAACTTCCAGCAACAACATCTACAGATTCAGACAAGGCAATCATGAACAATTTTGAGTAGTTAATATTTTCCTTCTTTTCTTATTTCCTCTTTTCCTTTTTCATTCTTTCATTTTCCGATAAGTTGCTCATTCCATTCATCATTGCTATACTTGGATATGATTCATCCTAAATATATGGGGGATGAATAATTTCCTCGCATGTCTCCTCAACTCTTGACTTTATGTCTATACTTAGGGACATTTTATCCTATGTATAAGGGGGGACTTGTTGAGCCACTGATTTACTTATTCGTCCCTCCCTCACACCTCCCATCCTTGTGTATAGTTTGCTATACATAGGATTATTTGATCCTAAGTATAAAGGGATGGTCGTCTTTCTATTCTTTATTCTTTCATTGTAGTATAGACTTTCCTCTACTTAGTACGAGTTATGTCTTCATTTTCTCTCCAATCTATGTGGACATAGCTCAAGGTAAGTATGGGGGGGTCATATATATGTTGTATATATTTAAGTATATACTCGTACTCACGTATTTTCAATAATATGGCGAATTAATAAGAGTTAAAACAACACTTCAAAATTCTTTGTAAATATGATTAATAAGCTGGATACAAATGTTCTACAAAATGTTTGAAAATTAATTGGAAAATACTTTGAAAATTCTTTTGTAAAACTATTTGAAAAGTATTTTGTAAAAAGTTTTTAACCATTGCAAAATGTTTTGTTTATAAAAATTTCTTTTGTTTGTGTGAATAACATGCTTTGAAATTATATTTGCAAATTGTTTTTGAAAATGATTGCAAAAATTTTTTGAAAAATCTATACATACTACTTGAAAAATATTTGCAAAATGTTTTTTTAAATTATGTATATATTTGTAAATTTCTATATCAAATTAACTACAAAATAAAGTTTTCAAAATATTTGTGAAAATCATTTAAAAATTATTTTGAGAACCATGTACATAATGGACGAAAACATAAGTTCATTACATACCCTATACATAAACTTGAAAATAACTAACTTATGTAAATTCTTGATCCCTAACTCTTGTAAATAACAAGATGCACTTACATGTAAATATATGAACATAATTATTTGCTGAAACTCATTTGTTTTTCAGAAATCCCTGAAAGTTTTCAAACCCAAAAAACCATAAATTTTGTAAAATCTTTTCAAAAAATGCCTAAAAAATTTCACAACCTTTTTAAAAAATCCATAAAAAGTTCAAAATCAAGAAATTGCTTCACAAAAAGATTTTCTTGCATTGCATAGCATTTGCATTTTTTGGATTGATAATGATAATTGAACAAGTCTAACTAAATTCTGGAGATTGGAGCTTGGTTTGACCATAATCCACTTAATCACATGGACCTTAGCAGAACGGGAATTGAGGCACTTCAGGTCTGGTAGACTTAATTCTTTGAGACCACAAGATTTAGTTCAGTGTCATCATGAATGCCTAAGTAAATATTTCATAACAAACACATGACTCTTGTCGACAGTGACCTAACTTGCACACCTACACTTTACACCTTGCTCAACTCAGTTGAAGTGGTAGAGAGATGGATTTGGCGGCATGAGACACAAGCCAATAGAAACATCAGAAGTCACGATGTCATGGCCTTTGTGCCCCAAACTGATCTTGTAGCCATGAGGTCTAGTGATAGAATGTCGTTGGTTGCAATAATGCTTCAAAAGAAGAATAATCTACTGGCTCAACAGAAAAAAAGTCCATATGTAAATGTTGTTGTATATAGTATAAAAAAATGCAAAAATAAAAAACTCCAAAAAAATAGACCGGCGTAAATATAAGAAAAATCTACTCTCGTTAGAGTACGTATATCTTCAATAAGAAAGCTTGAGCATCAAAGTCAAAGACAAATGTGAGTCTACAACCGGTTGACTTGGCTACATTAGTCAAGCATCCTCGGATAGGTACCTACATTGGATACCATCCATTCTCTTCTCCACCCACTCTTCTTAAGCCTGAACATAGAAGGTAATACCTACATCTCGCTGGAAGAGTTATTAGATTAGGGAATTAGGGTCACTGTGTTGGAGAAGCCTGACTTTTACCGCTTCATCCGAGAGGAGCTATATCACTAACACTATAAAAGATAGACTCATAGTCATAAATGATTGTGTAGGACATCGACTTGTTCTAACACGGCTTTTGAGAAGACATGAGAAGAGTTATGTGATCCTTAGAGGTCGTTGTGTTTCAAGTCTGGTTCACAATAAGGTTTCGACTAAACAAAAAATCCAAAGGTCAGACCGAGCTCCAAACTTTGATATTATGAAGACAAATTTAAGATTTAAAATCAATCCAAGTTATTTCTTTTTATTTTCTTTATTTTCTGTTCTAAACTTATATGAATAAGTGTTTGGTAGGGGCTAGCAAAGGCAAGTATATGGAGTGATGAATCTCCATTTCATCACCTTTTTTGTTCCATTTTGGCCTTAAATCCCTAGTTAAATTCATGTATATATCATTCATTTGTCAAAATAAACACTTTGTAATTTGAATAAAATATTATTTATTTAATGTATTTAATTCTAAAATTAAGGGGAAAAAGAAGAAAATAAAATAAAATGAAACATCAAAGGTGTTGAATGGCCCTTAACCCCTAGACCCATCAGCATGATGACTTTGTTAACAAGGAATAAAGTAGTGGGATATAGGGCAAATGAATTGGACAAAAAAGACATAAAAATCTTAATTTTTAGTTTGTCTATAATTACTTATTGCCACCTATTTTATATTATTATTTTTACACCTCAAATAATAAAACCCTCAACATGAATATTATAGACAAAAATAAAAAATTGAGTTCATAGGAAATAATGCATAGTGTGTCTGGGACACGCTAAACAAAAAGTTAAAATAACGTGTATCTTCACCATACTAAATAGACCAAAATTATATTTACTTGTATATAACTTTTAATAAGCTACTTAATGAAGGTGGTTTCATTTAATTTGAAGTTAACATGCAAAAGTTAGGTTTTGGGCCCATATTGAGCAATATACATCTATGTTTTATTCAATACATGTATTCTTCATATTTTCTAAATTATTTTATAAAATCATAAATATTATCTGAAACATATTGACATGATTACAATAAAATAAAACCCTCAAAATAAAATCCAAATAAATAATACATTTAAATACAAAGGTAAAGTATACCTATATATATTACATGCATGTACATAATTAATAAAGTATACAACTAAACTCATAAAAATACAATAAAAATAACTAAATGCGATCTAAAATAAATTTAAAATATATAAAATACATTTATAAAATAATAAAATATTTAATACAAATAAATTAAAAATCTCCTAATACAAGTCTATGTACCTATATCTTACATGTATATATATTAACTTCTAATAAATAGCCTCAAAAAATAAATAAAAATATGGATAAAATACTGCATTAAATTGCAAACAACATTCATGTTTTAATGAAAGTTTACTTAATTCATTTATTATTTATTTCCAAATTTAAATGGGGTTTAGGTAATGGATTTTCCTGCTTGATCAACGTGGATGACCTAGAGGGCTCCTTTGGTTGACCCCCCGGTCAACTACCCCCCCCCCCTCCAAGCGTGTCAGACGATGGAACCCCCGTCTCCCCCCCCATCTTATCCACTTTCATCTCGATTGTTTAATCAATCTAATCAAGCCAATCTACCATCCAAACCTACCTTCAATTATCACTAATACCCTCCCATTCGTTTGATCCCTTGTTCATACCCTCAATTCTCCAATATCGTCGTTCAATCCACCTCCATGCTCTGTCTATAAATAAAATACCTCTGCTTCCTTCTCATGTTTGATCTCTACTTCGTATTTCTTAGCCCCTCAGACCACTCAAATCTGTGGATACTTGGTGACAGGAGGTAGACCTGAGGCTCTGTAGTGAGGAGGAGGCGCGGAGGAGCAGATCCACCATCTCCAGCCATCCACCAATGGAGGTTTCGCTTCTTCGTCCATCGGGCGAATCGAGGCCTTTCTCTACCAGTTCCAGGTAATATTCAGTTTCCCCTTTCAAGTCTAGCCTTTAGTTATGTCCTTAACCATGTGAGTTAGCGTTAATTAAAAAAAACTCCAATTGTCCTGGTGCTCGAGCTCCAGGTCAAATTAGTTGCATCTCACCGTCAAACCTACCCGATCATCATCCCATTTTCTTCCACGACGTGTTCTCCCTCTCTTCCATGTTTGCCCCCCCCCACCTGATCCTGCATGAATTAAAGGCCCCGAGCTCCATCTCCTCCACCACCAATCGGAGCTCCTCAGCATGTCCACCTTCTCTAGTTTTTATGCTATTGTGGGGTCGACAACCTTAGCTCTTGGACCCCCATGATTCCTGTGCACGAGACAAAGGCAAAGAACTACTTCTGGTGGTCGATCAATTCTAGGAAACCCCTTCGGGTGTCTGCTTTCATCTATGACCCCCAAGGCCACATCATCGGGTCTAGGACTTGCATGGCACCTCTAAGGGTTGCGAGGCGATTGTAGGAAGGAGAGGAGCATTCCAGCATCTCCCCCGGATGTCAGAGAGTTGAGAACAATATGATCGAAGTTCTCCCAAGGGTTGTTATTCGTAAGTACTTACATCTCACTTTCATGTCGATGGATGAAGAACACCTCCCAACTCCAGTTATAACCTCGACTGTTGGATGATCTTGTCTTCAACTGTCAAATCCTTGGTGTAGATCTAACCTCTTTAATCTGCTAGTGAAGGGATAACTGGCATTTGATAAGCGACACATGGATAAGTAGCATCATCCAATCGTCCGTCAAAGCGCATATATTGGGTATTTTGTAGACACACTTCCATTTTTTGGATTTATTGCTTGGCCAAGTAATCTTTTATTTCAATGTAATTTTATGTAATATTAGTAAGTGAACCCATGTCCTTTTTTTGTATTACTTTTAGGTCCTTTCCAGCTCAGCTCACATGGTCCCCCATGTGATTTGGGCATTTTGCATATATACCCTGACAATTTTCGTAATTACAGTTTACTATTAAAAATTTAAATCTCAACTCAAAAGTTTGGTTATTTTGCATATAAGCCCCTTGATGGTTATGGGAAGAACCTTAAGTGCATCACGGAAGCGTGATGATCGCATCATATGAGATCAGATTGACTAGTTGTGCTAGTTGCTCGGTGTAGAATTTCAAAATTTTAAAGTGATGAAACCTCGGGATCTAAGAACACTTCTTGGATTGTTTCATCTAACCACAAGTAAGATGTAGGATTACCTCTTGATGTGTGGTTGCGATCAAGTCTCTAAAGAAAGAGACTTCCTGTCTCAAGTCGGATCCGATGGAGGGGATGCTTGCGAGCAAGTTGATGAAATGTGTGCTCCTTGCAATCTAAGTTGATGATACAAACAAAGAATCTTCTGATCTTGTCTCATAAGATCCGATGTCTTCTTCACAAGCGAGGTGTACTGAAAAAGACGGAGATCCACGAGTGGTCGAAGCTGCAGCAAGGTGGAGTGGTGACGATTGCGATCCTCTCTAGGGTTTAGAGTGGACGGCCATAAATGATATGGGGAGATACTTAAGCGCATTGTTAAAGCTTTATGATCGTCTCGTATGCGATCGAAGCGACTAGGCGCACTAGTTTCTCATTGCAACAGAATTTAAAAATTATAAAAGGATGAAACCAAGTGATCCAAGAACACTTATTAGATCATTTCATCTATCTACAAGTAAGATGTTGAATTACCTCTTAATGTGTGGTTGGGATCAAGTCTCTAAAGCAAGAGACCTCCTGTCTCAAGTTTGATCTGATGGAGGAGACTCATGCGAGCACGTTAATGAGATGTAGACTCCTCACAATACAAGTTAATGATCCAAGAGACGAATCTCCTGATCTTGTGATACGAGATCCGATGTCTTCTTCACGAGCGGGGTGCACCGAAGAAGATGGTGATCCATGAGCGATCGAAGTGGCGGCACCACATTGTGGCGACGACGTTGATTCTCTCTAAAGGACAAGGAAGACAACCACTATGAGAGAGAGATGGGGCATGTAGTATGAGAATGAGAGACAAAGAGAGAAACAATACTCAATTGTTGCGTGTAAAAGAGGATCTAGGGTTGCCTCTTCCTTTATACTATTTTGGGAGTCCATCGATTACAATCCATGTGAAACACAAAATCAATGGTTAAGATTGATTTTTATTTCTGGTCAGTGGCCATGATTTTGTTATAAATATACAACACCAATTAATTTAGATTAATATATATATATTGAATAATCTATATAATTAATTTGAACTGAATCAATTAGCATAGAAAGATTATGAAGGAGGCCACCTACCTTCCTAAAAAGGGTTGGACAAAATCCCTTGAGAATATGTCAAAGGATGGTTGTCCACCGTCCATTAAATGGATGGTGTTGGCTCACCTAATATAATCCTTCATATATATAAATATATATTTACAACAACTTTTATAGTAAATTAATTCATAAAAATATTTCCAAAATTATTTTCTGAATGTTGCAATCATGCCATTAAATAGTTGTGAATAATATTTAAAACCCAAAATAAAATGTAAATTGTGTTTCCAATTAATTTCCAATGTGAATCCAATTCACAAGAACAATTAATTTGAAGATACTGTTTACAATAAGCTCTCTCTAATATATTATAAATCACACTTATAATATATATATAAACAATATGGATAACATTACACATTATTCATATCATTTATAATTAAATCACATTTAATTATCTTTGATCATCAATCGCATGTATTTAAATAATATGAATCATATTCACTTTATTATTGATAATTAAATAATATTTACTTATCAATATCTCAATGCTTAGATACATAATTCAACAATGGAATTATTCTTTAACTCTTTCAAGAATAATGCACTTTCTCCGCGTATACATGGAGATAAAGATATGGCGATTGTATGTTCCATGTACAGTGACTTGCATATTGAGATTGCATCTCAAATCCAAATCTCGGGGTCCTCTCATAGACGCTTGACTAAAACAAGATCGTAGATCTAATCTTCTCATTACATCTGAATCACATTCAGATCAATGTCCAACACTTGGATTAAGATCTGATCAATTATCTAATAAGAGGAGTCACTAAAATCCAAACACATTTTATCACTCACTCAGAATGGAAGCGTCGTGTTTATACGATCGTTAATGATCACATCACCCTCATGTATTCCTAATACCTATACATCCTACGTACTGTAAGACCTAAAATAAACCCATATATATATCAATTAACAAAGTCATCTTTAGGGTTTTATCATTACGTTTCTCATTCGGTCATTTGGAGTTGGTATTGATCATATGCTTTTCAAAAGAATATCATACCTACAAATTATTGTCATGCTTCTAAAGAAAGACGACCGTGTATGGAATTTGATCGCTCTCAATATCTCATGAGTGAGCTCATGTCTTCTGGTTCACAAGTGAACTTGTATGATCCCTTTGAGAGATCGTATTACTCATATGCCCTTGTATCCATACTAGCCCGTCGGTATATAGACCTTGATTAGGCCATCAACCTATCGGTCTGTAAAATATACATACTTAGACATATATAATACATCGATCTCTGACAAAGGATGCATGCCTATATCTTGACAATATACGATATAGGACTTGGTTATCTCGATCTCACTAAGTCAACTCTTTGACCTAACTTATTTGACATCTCCAAATCTCTATTCCTATGCAGAGGACTTGCATCAAGAGGATAGTAAGATATCAACCATAAGAGAAAGGATTTCCTTCTCCTACTCATGCCGGAGATCATCTCTTAGCAATCATTTGTCAATGCTTAATGAATCCTTAATCTAACTCTTCAGATATTCATCCAAGCACCAGCCTCTATGATACAACAATTGAATCAACAGTTCTATGATCATAAATATGTCCATGGTACATAAAACCCTAATTGTTCTAGGGGACCTTATAGTGCATTTGTTCATTTAATCTCAGACGGGGAGTAAAAATAAACCAATAACTTTTATTGATATATCAAACATTACAATAAAATATATTATAAGAATGGTTCGCCTCAGGCTCACATTGCTAACATGTCACTCTTAGGAGGGGCGACATATATGAGAATTAGAGATTGAGAGAGCACATGTAAAATGTTTTGAAAGAAGAGCTAGGGTTGCCTCTTCTTATATAATATTTTGGGAGTCCATGGATCACAATCCATGTGAAGCACAATGTCAATTGAGATTGATTCGTCTTTCGATTCAATGGCCATGATTTTGTTGTATAAAAATACAACAATAAATAATTTAAATCAAATTAAATATATAGTCATATTATCAATAAAATGAAATTTGACTAATCAACATCGAACAAAGGATAAGGAAGGTGGCTAGCCATCTTCTATATATATAGGGGACTACCACCATGAATAAGTCAAGGGTGACCTCTACCCTCCTTATTAGGAAGGTTGCTCCTTTTCAAATTATGTGAGATTATTATATATCCCATAGTCCATCATTTATATTCAACAACTTTTTGTTGTAAATTAATTGATAAAAATAATTCTAAATTAATTTTGTGAATATTTCAATTGTTCCACTAAATAATTGTGAATCATATTCACACATCCAAAATATAATGTAGATTACATTTCAATTAATTTTCCAATGTGAATCCAATTCACATAAACATTTAAATTGTAAAAGTTATTTACAAATAAGAGTCTCTTTTATATTATAAATCATATTTACAGTATATATGATTAATATGGATAGTGTTATCCACATTATTCAGATCCTTGATAATTCAATCATATTGGATCTCTATTTTCATGTGCCCAAATAACATGAATCACATTCACATTATTCACATCTTTGTTAACTAAATCTCATTTAATTATCTAAGATAACTCTCCCTATTTGGCTAATATCAAATAATTCATATTTATGATATTCAAATCAAATTTAACTATCAATTTTCAAAAATGCTTAGACACATTATCAATAATGAAATTATTCAGGAATTCTTTCAAGAATAATGCCCTTTCTCAGCGGATACTTGGAGATAAGGACATGATGATTAGACATTGCACGTATAGTGACTTGGATTTTGAGATCATATCTCAAATCTAGATCTCGGGGACCTCCGATAGATGTTTGAATAAACCAAAACCATAAATCTATTCTACTTATTACATCAAAATCACATTCAGATCACTATCCAGCATTTGGACCAATATTAGACTAATTCCCTATTGAGAGGAGTCACTAAAATCCAGACCCGGTTCATCACTCCCTCAGAAAGGAAGCATCATGTTTATACAATATTTTATGATCACATCACCCTCAAGTATTCCTCATACATGTACATCCTGCATACAAGAAGACCTAGGATAAAAGTAAAATTTTATATCTTATTTTAACTGTCTGCTTTAGGGTTTTATCATTAAGTTTTTCATTTGGTCATTGGGATTTTCTATCGGTCATATACTTTCCAAAAGCATATATAATACCCAGGTATTAATCATATACTTTTCAAAAGCATATATTAAACTACAAATCCACTGAAGCTTCCAAAAAGAGACGACTGTGAATGGAATTCGATCACAATAGCTCATGAGTGAACTCATATCTTTCGGTTCAGTAATGAACCTATATGATACCTTTGAGAGATCATATTACTCAAATGTCCTTGTATGCACACCGGCTCACCGATGTATAGACCTTGATTAGATCATCAACCTATCAGTCTGTCAAATGTACATACTCAAACAAATAGTAACACATCTGTCTTTGGTTAGAGGATGCATGCCTATATCGTGACAACATACATCATAGGTCTAATGCTATCTCGATCTCGTTAAATCAACACTTTGACCTAACTTATCTAACACCTGTCACTCTGTTCCCAAGAGACTATGTCAAGTTCTCTTACAACACTTACATAACTCCAAGTAACAGTGCTCACATCTAATTTGAATGTTGCATCTTATGCAACCAATACTCAATATTATTAAAGTAGTTATAGTGTCTTTGACAATGCAACTCGGTAACAATTATAACCAGTATGTAATTTTTATTATCATTTATCATAATGCCCTTATTACCGATGATCACTATCTCCTAAGACTAAGACTCAGTCTTAAGTCTAACAAGGCATTATTGACACGCTTTTCACGGGTTTTTAATTGTTGATTTATGAAAATCGTTGCAACTCAATCAAGCGTCAACAAAAATTATTTTTTCTTCTCAAGTCAATAATAATAGAAAATATAGCAAGAGATTTTTTTTGCTATTTAATTTACCTGTATAGCAATAGGATCAAACACAGGGAGGCTACAATTCCCGAGGGATATTCAAATAATCAAAAAACAAATTAAAAGAAAAAGGAATTCTCAATGCACATTATGCTTGGTCTTTTTTAAATTTTTGCCTTTTTATTTTTTTTTATTTCTATTTTATTACTTTCTAATTTTCAAATTTTTAATGATTTTATGTTTGCAAATTTTTAATTTTAAAAAATGATTATTTTTCAAAACAAATGATATATACGAAAGAAATGAAAATTTCTATTTATGGATTTTTAAAATATAACAAAATTGCTCAAAAATATTCAAATAAAATATTTTATGTTTTTATGATTTTATATTTTTTTGTAATTTATGGATATTTTTTAAATTTTTTTAGGATTTTCAAAATGAATAAAAACAAAGGAAAATACAATCAGTGAACAAACATGATTTCACAATTTAAAAAATACGAAATGAAAACAAAAATTTTGAAAATTATTTCTCTTAAAAATTGTAGGAAATTATCTACATATAGGAGCTAAAATTATATTTTTTGGATTTTCTGAAATTTTGTATGATTTTTAAAAAAAAACTTTAGCATTTTACAATTTTTTGGCTTTTATAAATAATTAATGCATGAATTTTGCAAAGAAATTAAAACACGCCTAAAGAGAATTAATCTATTTTTTGGATTTTTTGAAGAAATATTTGAATTTTTAGGATTTTTCAAACTTCAAACAGGGAAAAACGACATGTTTTTTATTTTTTAATAATAATAAATGATCATAAAATGCAATAAAAAATATACAATGAACATGCACATAATAGGAATGTACACAAATTTTTGTGCAAATAGCACATTTATTTCAAATAAAAAAGACAAGCCAATAAATATTCTGGACATACAAGGACTAAAACGTAAATATTTAATATCTTTGCATAAAAAGATAATAAAAATAAATATGCATGGAGAAGTTGCAATTTACCTAAGGGAAATGTGCGACGCATGTGACTGGAGCTAGTAGGGTCTATTTTACAAAATTGAAAACCTCTAGGGGCGTAGTTGCAATTTACCGAATTCTTCTTTTTTTCAAAAAACCATGTGGTTCGTTCTCAAAGAGGTCTTCATTCACAAACCAAATGGGTCTCAAGGGGCGTTGTCGCCCCTTTCTTTCTCTACGGTGATCAGCTGTGGCAACGACGGAGAGGGGGCGGCTATACATCTCGCGTCGGGCGGTGGCTTCTAGAGGAGTGAGTGGCGGCTGAGGGGAGACGTTGCATCGGAGGCGACTGCTGCAGGTTGGCAAAGGAGATGCGGCAGGGGGACACACGTCCCGTGGCAGCATTGGCGATGGACAGTGGCTCCAAGGCGATTTGCAGATCGGCGGTGTTGCGGCTGGGGCGACGAAATCAACGGTGACGCGCGGTTGAGGAGGCACACGCAGAAGGTAGTGCGATGATTCTGGCGGATGATGGTTGGGCAACGGTGGCTGCTCCCACACGTGCACGCGTAAATCGACGATGTTGGGGGCTAGTGGTTGACCAGGTAGTTGGCGTGGGAGGCAGTGGCGGGTGGCGGGCGCCGCCTGCGGGCTGGAGGGGCGGCGCCTGCCGCGGCATTTTTTACCTTTTTTGTAAAGCAGAAACATAGGGATTTTTTTATTTTTTTAAATATAAAGTGCAAAAAACTTATATATATATATATATTTATTTCTTATTTTTTTTAATTTTTTATTTGATCCTACAAAACAAATGTTAGAAAGGACAAACTATGTATTTTTTTTATTTTTTATTTTTTATTTATAAACAAATTAGGACATGAGCACGATGGCTCAATTCCAAAATCAAAACAAAACACGTGAATAGGAATTCGGCAAAAAAATGAGGAATGTATCCAGATCTCCAGCCACCGTACATGGTCGGAGGTGGTAGATTATGTGAGATAGAACACGAACGTGGAGAGATCGAGAACGTGAGATGAAAAATCGAGTCAGATTTAGAATTTTTTTAAGGAATGATTGAATACGATTAAGATTACGAGTTAAAAAAATGAAGATCAAACTAAAGGCACGAAAATTAGACTAAGATTAACCTAGATTAGGAACGATAAAAAATGGATCTCACCTTAGGAGCGAAAAAGACCATAACCGCCTCGACGAAGGTTGACTTGCCATCACCGGCTCGGAGGCTAGGCACCCTTCTACGATAAGATGACTCTTGGAGAATAGGCTCCTCTCACCAAAGATTGATAAAGAGAGAATGAGGGTGGATAAGCCAATTAAATAGAAAGAATATACATTTGAATTTCAAAATTTGAAGGGAAGAAAAATAAGGAAGGGAGTTAATGGTAGACATAAATAAATAAAAGAATTAATTAAATAAATTAAAAAGGAAATTCAGACTTAAATTAATTAATAAAATAATTAATGGGTAAAAATTAATTAGCCACCATAATGGTGGTTATTTATGGTACATGATTAAATCGTATATAAATAATAGGTTTTCAAAACAAATCAAATAAATCAATCAATCAAAATTTCATAATTTTATTAAATTAATTAATTATGTTAGATAGTAATTTTTTTGTGGTTTTATATAAGGATATTAATTTTATACATATCATTTTTATAAATAATGTACATTATACACATGTACAAATAAATAAATAAATTTATAATTTTTTTATTAATTAAATTTTTTAGTTACTTTAAATTATAGTAAATAATATTTATAATTATTAAAAAATAATATGTACGAAAAATAAAATCAATACAATAAAAATGGTAAAATTGCACAAACCACCCTAGAAAACTGATTTTTCAACCGTAACTCCACAATTTATGAAATCATAGCCATTTTAAAGATAATTTAACTTAGAATATAATGGAAGTGAGTTTGATTTTATTCGAGCTCATATGGATCTGGAATTGGTCTTTCAATTATCGCTTTACAGCTTTTTCCAAGTGTGGTTGCCTTTATTGTGTACATGATTTTATTTTGCAATTATTTTTATTATTTAGGGAACACTTTTATTTAAAACTTTGTTTTGAAAATTATTTAATTTGAATAAATTTATGTACAAAATAAAATAGTGTAAGTATACAAATATACATAGAAAAATATTCAGAACACATTTTTTTGGATTTTCTGATTAAGGACCCTATCTCCCCCTACTTTATTCCTGGCCGATCAGGTCAAGTCTTGACCTTTATCATGGTTTGGGTCATCCTGTATCTATTAAATGTATACAATCTTCTTCTTAAATTTTTAAAAATTTTCTTTATATTTCCTTTATTTATTTATTTAAGGTTAAAATAACAATATATATACAACATTTACACACAAACGCATGTTAGTAAGAATATGGAGTGTGTATTATATACAGGTGTTTTATACAGAATTTTAAGCTACAATAAATCAATAAAGATGATGAAATGCATATTCATCAAGCATCTGTAGTTATGACCTTTCATATCACTATTTATAAGTCTTAAGTTCTTGAAGACTTTGAGATCAATATCTCAGAGATCTTATCATCTTTGAAGGTGTTTTTATTACTGCAATCAAGTGCTTTATCTCCATAATAGGATTAGGAACATTCTACTACTCCCACTCCATGGCATACACCTGACTTTTGTACACATCTAGCACACACATTCTCAACTCCTTGAGGTGTTATCCCTTCAGAGAGGCAAGTACCATATCTTAAGTGAAGGAATCCTTTATTGTTATTTCCCCAAAAATGGAACATGTACAAAGTGTACTACTATTGTGATGGTACCAACACCCTCTTCTCTTTGCTTCTGAACATCTTTAGAACTAAGATCTAAGAGTTATCCTTGAGATCTATCATCTCAAGGTATGGAACAATCAGATTAGAAAACACTTATTATCATCCTTATATCATTCTAAATGATTAGTATATTATCGACATTTAGCACGATGAACACAATGGCGCTATCAGAAAGCTTCACAATGTTCATAAATATCTGTATGAAATCATAACCTTTATAATTTCCTTAAATCTGAAGTTCCGACTACTAGAAGCTTATTTGAGCCCATATATGGAATTCATTAGCTTGCACACCTTGTATTAATCATCCATGAAGCCATGTGGCCATTTCATATGAATATCCTTGGTGAGGAATTCATAGAGGACTGCAATCTTGACTCAATAATGTAGATGTCATAGTCAAGTTGTGTAGCTATAGTTTGCAATATTCTGATGGGCTTAATCTTGGTCACTAAAGAGCAAGTCTCATCGCAAGTGATATCTTCTATTCGTGTATATCTTGTGGATATGAGTGTGCTCTGAAGATCTCTACTTTCTGATCAGGTTCTTTCTTTATCTTGAAGATCCATTTACACCTTAGCGGGTCTTATCCATATAGGTGGATCCTCGAGGGTCCATATACAACACTTGTATATGAAGTCTACTTTAGACATTATTGCTAACATCCATCTCTCAATGTCATGGTCCTTAGAAGGTACATCATATGAAATCAGATCAATGTCAGACTTAACTAAAACATGTAATCCATCCTCAAACTAATTTGAATAGGTATGAGAGTTTCATCTTTAATTATGCTTTCAGTTTCTGATTTCAGAATCCTCATTATCATCACAAGATTTAATCAGTTCCTTTACATCATTTTCATCTTGATTCTCAAGAAAGTCATCTTTAAGGATCATATCCTTAGATGAAATATTTTGAGAATCTCAAGCTCATAAAGTAGGTATCAAATACAATACTTTATATTCCGAATGGAGTGTCGCTCTTTAGTGATAGATTCCATCTTACTTGCATCCATGATATAGTCACGGACCAAGCAACCCTAGATCCTCAAGTGTCCAACACTAGGCTAGGTTCCAAACCATAACTTATGAGGGTCTTCAGGTTTACATTTGTATGGAATCTTATTATGGATATATATATATATATATATATATATTGTAGTATCTACAACATATATACCTGGAAACTAAGAGGTAATTATGCTAATATTCACCATTGATCAAATCATGTCACTCATGATCCGATTCCATATCTCTACAACTCTATTTAGTTTACGTATATCACGAGGAGTGAGATAGGAGTTATATTGATACCTCCATAAGGTTTTCCTTGAATTCATCTAATAGCTACATGCTACCTAGGTTAGATCAAATTTATTTCATCTTCCTTAAAACTTCGGTTTTAAATCAAAATTGTGAAATCTTTTAACTTTTCAAAGGTTTATATAAGGTGAAGAGAAGAAGTCTCGTGTCACAAATAATCATCAATTGATATCACATATCATTAATGTTCATTATGATATAGATGATTCGATACGTTAATGTGTATGAGATTTTAAATACCTTGGCATATTACACCATTCCCAGAGAAGGGCGCATTGGACAATAACTACTTTGAATACAATATCCACAAGTATGTAAGTTTAAAAATTTCAGACACTCTAAAGTTTTACCTCTTACTAGTTTATTGATCTTATCAACAGACTTATGTCCAAGGCTTGATGACAGGTCATTGTCAAATTATCCTAATCCTCCTATTGATCCTTTATGGTTTAATTTTCAATATTTTGAAATGTTATTGAACCATAGATTAATTTTCTAATTTAGTAGATTCCTTTAGATGTTAGATTACTATATAAAATATATCCAATATGACTCATTATGATAGGTCTATTCCAGAATTCATGTTTATTTCCAAAATTTAGAAATAAACAATGAGTGTATTCTAATATCTAGGTCATAGAGACATTCTCTAAGACTAAGGGCCATGCCACTGAAAATATGAAGTCTATCTATCTAATAGAGATTGTTGCAACAATTTCACCAATATCATGTTGATGACTATTAAACCTTAAGATCAAATTTTCTACTCTTCTAAAACATGTGCTATCAATTGCATGTATTATTAGAAGAATGAGATATAAATTTTAGACCTTGATCTTAAATAATAAGTAAGTCAATTTCAGTGATTATATGTTGATATTCTGATGTACTATCTAAGTCCTTCTCTAAGGATCCTAGATAGTCTAAATAGTCATACTATCAATACATCGGCTTATTGTACTATTGGCATTCATCGAACTCTCTAAATGTCAATTTGAAGTCATAGAAGTACAATCAACTTTTTTACTTTCCTTCTCACTTTGGGTTAGATCCATGCTTCGACTGCTCTCCCTTTATATATAAACAACCATTGTTTAATACAAAGAATCTCTTATGTTGAACTCAAGAAACTTCAACATAAGAGAATTTCAACTTTTACATATGCTTCATCAAATTAATATAATATGAACATGTGAAGCTTCATGAAAGACTTGAGTGTAGACAATGGAATGATGATACTCAATGTATCTACATCCATTTTAACTCTTAAAAACTTTGGTTCAGGTAGGTACTCAAACATCTTGAGTTAATCATCTCTTATCGAGCCACCATTCCGCATAATGCAGTGAACCATGTCATTCATGATTATTTGTTGAGAGCACATATGCATGCCAAAACATCTTCTTAGGTTTTATAAGGATTTTTTATAATTACGATCATCATCAACATCTAATGATAGATCAAAACTATAGAGACATACAAAGCCAAGGTCGTTGTCCTATTGTCTATTTAATTATCATTCCACATTATTATGAGGAAACTTGCACATTGCAACCACATACATTATGTGCCCAACTGCAAGTATAATATCTTGGTCATGGATTCACTCCATGATATTTACTGGTTATTATGAGCATAATTTTGAATGGGTTTAATGTAGGTTATCTAAAATAAGATAATTTGCATAAATATATATTTTCCTTTGATTTAGGATTTTTATATCAAAGTTGTCTTGCCTTGTCAACAATGAAAGTTCATTCCCATATTCACATTCAATGTAAGAGATATAATTACCATTATATCTCAAACAATATATGGGATCTCCTTTCTTGTCTTTGTTACATCCTAATAATGTGAGAACTGTAACTCGGATAAAAAAGAAGTAGGAACTCATTCCGCCCTGCAAGTCCATCTTGTATTTCCCAGTTCGGTCTTTAACACCGGGGACCATCGCCCTAAGGAAATATTTACCCATCGTTAATTAAACCAACCGTCAATAGGATTAGCACTCATTATGTGCAATCTAATATTGCCCCAATAATATGAGGGCCCAATATTTGGGTCACTACGCACACGGCCTTACTCTTCTGAGAAGAAAAGAGCCTGATCAATGTACGCTTGTTTGCAGGAGTTGTTATTTCGGACATGAGTCTCCTACATACAATCCATGGCGATGGAACCCTTCACCTTGACTGGAGACCATGGATGTCACTTATGTGATCCTCCATATCATGTTCGAGTTCTAATTAATTTTTATGAAGTACGTATTGGACATGATAATAACATTTTAAATGATCACGAGGTATTTTTCTAAATATAAAATTAAAATAATACGTATTTTTGAAATTATACTATCCTTCAAGTAATAATCAAGATTGTATGTTAGTTGTTTGAATTGGATTGATAATTGATTTTATATGATTAAATTATTTATATCTAATTAAATACTCTATTATGAATAGAGTAGTATTTCTCTTAAAAGAATTATATTTATTAAATATTTCACAAATATTTAACAAATAATATTCCAGGAGATTAATATTTAATTTCCATGAATTAATTGTATGACAATCACAAGATTCTTGTTCAAAATTGTTAAGTTTCCAACAGTGACACATCGTTACTAAAACTAATAAATCTTGAGCAAATAAACTCCAAATCAAGAAAATTAAATTTCTTTGATTTGACGTTTTGATTTGTAACAGAATCTAAGTGATAAACATGCATTTCTAGACATTTTAAAACCATGATTTTCTCTTGATCACGTTCTAAAATACCACACCCATAACAATGGACACATGTCATTTAAAACGATCATAACTTGAGCAAACAGATTCCAAATCATGCAAACTCAAGTACTATGATTTTCTTATAAGATGAGGAACGTAATCTAAGTGATAAACTCACGTTTTAAAGAACTTAAGTAGATCGAAAAAATCAGAAAAATAGGATCGCGGGAATAAAATGCGATGAAAATTCGCATAACCAAAATTGCCCATGTCATCTTAGGTTTATGGATCATATATGAAACCTCCAACCTGTGCCACTGATACCACTTGAAGGTTATGGGAAGACCATTAAGCACATCAAGGAAGCAGGAAGATCGCGTCATATCCGACCAGAGCGACTAGTCGGCCCAGTTGCTTGGTACAACAAAATTTAAAAATTTAATGTGATGAAACCACCTGATCCAAGAATACTTCTCGGATCGTTTCATCTATCCAAAGTAAGATGCAGGTTACATCTTGAAGCGTGGTTGCAATCAAGTCTCTATAGTAAGAGACATCCTATCTCAAGTCTAATCTGACATAGGAGACACTTGAGAGCGCGTTGATGAAACATGTACTCCTCGCAATGCAAGTACATGATCCAAGCGACAAATCTTCTGATCTCATCTCACGAGATCTGATGTCTTCTTTACAAGCTAGGTGCACTGAAGTAGACGGAGATCCACGAGTGGTCGATGCGGCGGTATAACGGTGTGGCAACGACGGCAATCCCCTCTAGGGTTTAGAGTGGACTACCACTCAAATGAAATATGGGGTGGTGTGTATGAGAATTAGAGAGGGAGAGAGCACATGCAAAAAGTTGTGAAAGAAGAGCTAGGTTTGCCTCTTCTTATATAGTATTTTGGGAGTCCATGTGAAACAGAAAATGAATGATTGAGATTGATTTGTGTTTCTATTCAATGGACATGATTTTGTTGTATAAAAATACAATAATAATTAATTTAAATCAAATTAAATATATAGAGATACTATCAATATTATTTAATTTGACTAAATCAACATCCAACAAAGGATAAGGATGGTGGCTAGCCACTTTCTATATATGGAGGGGACTACCACCTTGAACAAGTAAAGGGTGGACATCTACCCTCCATATTAAGAAGGTGGCTCCCTTTCCAATTATGTGATTATTATATATCACATAATCCTTTATTTATTTAGAACAACATTTCGTCGTAAATTAATTCATAAAAATAATTCCAAATTAATTTTGAGAATATTTCAATGATGCCACTAAATAATTGTGTATCATATTCACACATCCAAAATAAAATGTAAAATACATTTTCAACTAATTGTCCAATGTGAATCCAAATCACATAAACATTTAAATTGTAAATATTATTTACAAATTGCTCTCTCATATATTGTAATCTCATTTATAGTATATATGATTTATTTCGATAGTGTTATCCACATTATTCATATCCTTGATAATTAAACCATAATAAATCATCTTGGATCTCTATTCTCATGTGCCTAAATAACATGAATCAAATTCACATTATTCACAACTTTTATAATTAAATCACATTTATTTATATTAGATAACTCTCCTTATATGGTCAAATAACATAGATCGAATTCATATTATTTATGATAATTAAATCTCTTTTAACTATCAATTTTCATTATTGCCTCAGGGCACATTATCAATAATGAAATTTTCCTTGAATTCTTTCAAGAATAATGTGTTTTCTCCGCGAATACTTGGAGATAAGAACATGGCGATTGTACATTCCACGTATAATAACTTGGATATTGAGATCATATCTCAAATCCAGATCTCGGGGACTTCCCAAATATGTTTGATTAAATCAAAAACAGTAAATCTATTCTTCTCATTGCATTTGAATCATATTTAGATCATTGTCCATCATTTGGACCAAGATTAGACTACTTCTCTATTGAGAGGAGTCACTAAAATCCAGACCTGCTTCATTACTCCTGCAGAACGGAAGCGTCATGTTTATACAATCTCTTGTTTATCACATCACCCTCAGGTATTCCTAATACATGTACATCCTACATAATGGAAGACCTAGGATAAAACTAATGTTTTAGATCTTGTTTAGACGTTCCTTTAGGGTTTTATAATAAAGTTTCTCATTTATTAATTGGGATTTGGTATCTATCGTATACTTTCCAAAAGCATATGTGATACCCATGTATTGATCATATACTTTCCAAAAGCATATCTAACCTACAAATTCAGTCATGCTTCCAAAGCCAGACGACCATGCACGAAATTTGATCCCAATACCTTATGAGTGAGCTCATGTTTTCTGTTTCAGTAATGAACCGGTATGTTCCCTTTGAGAGATTGTATTACTCACATGCCCTTGTACGCACACGATCTCGTCGTTGAATAGACATTGATAAGATCATCAACCTATAAATCTGTCAAATGTACATACTCAAACATAGTAGTAACACATCTGTCCCTGGTCAGCGGATGCGTGCCTATATCGTTACAGCATACAACATAGGTCTTTGGTTATCACGATCTTGTTAAGACAACTCTTTGACTTAACTTATCTAACACCTTCGAATATCTATTCCAAAATAGAGGACCTACATCAAGAGGTCGGTTAGATATCAACCCATTATAGAAAGAATTGCCATCTCCTGCTCTGACTGGAGATCCTCTCTTAACAACCATTTGACAGTGCTTGATGAGTCCTTTATCTAACTTTTTAGATATCATCCAAGCATCGGTCTCTATGATTCAACTATTGAATCAACAACTGTATGATCATCAAGATGGTCATCATACATAATCCTAATTGTACAACGGGACCTATTATGTAAATTAATTATTCTTTATTTTATATCAGGGAATGATATTAACAACAACATTTAGTGCATAATGGCTCGCCATGGGATCGCATGTCCAACACCCCTATATTATATTTTACTTGTAAATCTGCCCCTGCCAACTTTATTTAATTTTATTTATGCATTTCTTTTTATTAAAAATAGCTATTGTGATCTAAAAAATTAGAAAAAATAGGTGTAAGTGCGTGATTGGCAACTTGTTTAGGCTATAAATTTTGTTTGCCATTTTGCATGAATTTATTATTAATTAAAAATCTTGAGCTGTTATATTCCTTATTCAACTTAGAAAATACAAAAAATTACAAAACCCTTTCTATAAATTCCAAAAACTTTACCTACTATTTATTAATCTATTTTCTCACTCCAGACCAAAAATCACAAAAAAACTCAAAAGAAACTCTTAAATTAGCAAACCCTTGCTAACCTAAATAATTATGAAATATTTCAAAAAAACATAAAAATATTAGTTTATATCTGATATTTTCATTTATAAATATTAGCAGGTTATAAAAATAGTTTTGAGAAATTTTAACCCATGTTGTTATTTTTATGTCTCAATTCAATTCAGCCTAGTTAAGAAGTCGACGTTTTGGTCCTTTTCTGATTTTAAAAAATACCAAAAAATTAAAAAATAGAAATATATTTTAAAACCAAAATATTTTCTTTTGTTATTTTTAATTATTTTTATCTATATTTATAATTAAAGCACCCGATATAGTCTATATATATCTATATATTATTATATATATTTATATGATTATAAATTATTATAAATAATATAAATATTTATTAAAACCTTTAAAAAATAATAAGACAACACCTTAGGATGTTTTTTTGGATATTTATTATATATTTTATTATATACTACTTGTAATGTATATACCTTACATCAACATATATATTTATATTTTTTATTTTATTAATGTAAAAGGAAATTAAAATAGGAAATTATAAAAATATATAACTAAAAAAGAAATATTTTATGAAAAACCCACAACACATTGATTGATTTTGTGCATACATATATACACATACATTAGCATTATTTATTTTTTTAAATAATCCCTTCTTCGTCTCGTGTTCCCTATGTTCGACACTCTACCTGCTTGTCCACTATACACATTCAACGTAGGGATATAAGAAAATTTGATTGACACTTGAGTTCATTGATTAATTTTATTATTGTAGGTTATTGTTGAATTTGTTGTCTAAGCCTCTCATCGGTCATCGCAACTATTGTGGTCCCACCTTATGTGGACCACTAGATCGCTCCCCTCTGTCTGGGTAGATTTTTCACCACTACTCTTCCCCTTTTCCCATGATGCCTAGAGAATTTTCCAACCCATCTTTCGCATTGCGTAGCTCATCGCTCGTTCCACGCCCCGCACCCTCTCATTCACCTCGATCTTCTCCATATTAGGAGATCTGATCTCCATCCTTTGTTGTCCACTGGAGATTGTTGCCCGACTTCGCTTCGCCTCATTTAACCTCGATTAAACCCTCAGGACCTCATTTTTCATATACTTGAGCTTAACCTGCAGTTCTTGGAGGCCAAGGACCCCTTTTTGGTCTATTCTTGTCTAACTGAAGTAGCTCCAGGTGATCCGCCCTTCTTCGGGCTCCAAGACCCCATCGATGGGTCCTGGACCATTTTGAGGCTACCATCCACGATGACCACCTATGATATTTTGGTCGGAGCCGTCTTGGAGCAGAGATCCAAGCTTGCCTGCGGGGAGTTCTTCCCTTGTTCTTCTTGACAGTCCCTCAGTCGTCCGATCAGGAGCTTTTCTCGGTGAGCTCCAAGCACTGTTGGATCGTGCCTTACCTTGACCGTCAGATATTCCACAAGATCTAATCCTAGGCGCTGATTGACTAAATGATATCAAGCATCAAAGAACTGACACATGTTAAGTGAAGAGATCTAGACTTTCTACCCTAGCCATGTCGGGGTATTTTACATTGTAAAACCTTCCACTTTTGTTTTTACTTTTTATTATATAAGCATTCGTATGTAATTCTATTATAAAATTTGTAGTTAGACCCCTAATGTTCTTATATTTGCACTTTAGTTCCTCGCCATAATACCTCATGTACCCGTGCAAGTCAGGTTGCATGTATTTGGTAGGGGGCCCTTGGACATTTCGTATTTTCTTTTAGTCCATACAATTTAAATTATAATGTATTTAATTTTGATAGATTGCAATAGTGCTTCTGTCGTCGGCTAAGTCGAATAATGAATAGCTGTCCCGAATTCAAGTTGATTACAATTGTACCCTTGTCAGCATTTTTCAATAAAGTATACATTTATCCCTAGAGTTCTTTAAGTGGTTCAAAAATAAACGAAAACATTTTTGGAAATTATAAAGAGGTCCCTACTAGTTCAAGCATTTTTATTTTATTTATTTTGTTCATGAAAAAATCATTTGGCATTCAAAAAATATTAGAAAAATATTTTAAGAGCCTGAACATCCTATAAATGACATATTTTTTCTTTGGCCATTTAAAACTATTTTCCTATTTTTGAAAATTCAAAAACCGTGTAATTAATCCATGTTTACATTAAAAACCCAAAAAATATAAAATTATCTATAAAAATTATAAAAAAATTACATAATATGTATTATTATATTTTGTAACTACAGACCAAAAACCCTTAAAAATAACAAAAGGAAAGAAATAATAATTAGAAAGCTCCAAAATACTTATAAAACTCATATAACAATTCTCCAAAAATCCAAAAATATTTGTTTATGTTTATAAGTTTGTTTTATTATATCTATTAGATATTAAAAAAGTTTTCGAAAATGTAAGAACTTTATATCTATTTTTGAAAATGAAAACAAATCAGCCGTATATTGTTGCTCAATGTTTGCTTATTTTTATTCCATTAAAACTGTAAAATGAGCAAAAGTTTAGACAAAATCACAAAAATTATTAAAATATAAAAAAAAGACTAAAATATTTTATTTTGTATATTTTAGGTATTTATATTTATTCTTATATATATACTAGCCTATATTGTATATTTATAACTATATTTACTTATATTGTAATTATTATTATTATTAAATATACAAAATATTTTTAGTACACCTAAAAAAATAAAAAGGCCGCACCTTAGGGAATTTTTCTAGATTTTATCTTTATTTTATAAATTTATTATATAGATTATCTATATAATCTTCAATATTACCTATACTTGTACTTTGTTTTGTTAAACTGGAAAAAAGGAAGATAAAATCAGAAAAAAATGAAATTAAAAAATATAAAATTATAAATAAATAAAGAATATAGATATAAAATCCAGAAAAAATCATATAATTAATAACCCACACCAAAAATACAATAAAAAGATGGAGACCAATTTTGGAACTTAATTTCTCGGTCTATCCTTTGTGCTCCACGTGTTTGACTTCTACATATACTTACACCTATACACATTATCTTTAGAGATACAATAAATTTTAACTCCACATTTTTGCTTTATATTGCTTCGTCTATTTGTGGGTTACTTGTTGATTGAATTCAAGGTTCTTGTGGGTTGCCTCAGCAACTATGTTCTCTCCTTGTGCGGAACACAAGACCTATATAATTCTTTGTTCAACAAATGACGTTGTTGCCGGGGAGCAACAATGCAAAGATTGATTTTTTGTGTTCCTCTCGTCTATTTTCATTTATTTATTTCTCACTTTATTTTAGTTTGAACTATCTAACCCTCTTCATTGTTTTATCTTGTTGCTAGGGACTACGGATCAGGGGAGGCACTCCTTGGAGGCCTACGCACCCACGTGACACGGAGTCAGCTTTTCAACACAAGTCGATAAGAGAGAGAGAGAGAGAGAGAGAGAAAATTGTAGTTTTTTAATATAGTTCATTTGCAATTTTCTTTTATTTTTATTTTGTAATTTAAGTGAGAGAGAGAGGTACATTAATCTGTAAAAATTTAACTCTCTAGGACACTTCGACATTTCACGAGGTCCATTGCTTGGGTGTCTGTTCACCTGGGGGCCTCATCATTTTTTCTTGTAGTTTTCCACATTATTTTTATTTGTTTCCCGTACGTTGAGTTTTCCGCTTTATTTTATTTATTTTATGTGATTGAGCCTTAGCATAGGATTGCTTGCTCGTTATATTAAGTCCAAAATCATAGACGTTGCATGCACCTACAAATATTCGCTTGGACTTAATCAAACTTAATTATTGATTGCATAGACTTGGAATCGAGCATCACGGGAGACTCTATACGACACTTGCAACACCTATTGTTGTGTGCACCGAAGAGTTTCCAAGACCAGTCTTTTGGGTTCTATCTCTAAGTGATTTGCATTGGTTCTTCATGCTTAGTAGTCTTCCTATTTTAGGGCTCTTTCATCGGCTTGCATCTGCATAAAGTGTAGGCTTTAATTCCTATCTAGCATCTTGCACGAAGAGATATGAAAGTAAGTTGAGCACCATATATCCTAGCATACATCATTGAGTCGCTTGCATTGTTTTTTCCAACACTATTCTAAAGTAATTAAAACCTCGTTAGGACACATGCATGAAAAATATCCAAAAAAGTGATAACCAAAATATAATCAGTGCTACTAATTCTATTTGACCATAAGATCAAATGTAATTGAATTCCTTGACTTAGGAAGAACAACTCCCTCCTTGTCTACAGATTGTATTCCCACTGAGTGAGGCGCGTACACTTTAAGGACTAGAGCCCCCATCCCGAACTTTGTCCTAAGCACTTGGATCATTCTTGGTCCCTTATACTTACTGCAAACACTTTCCTTCGACCATATACAAAGTGGTTCCGATATTCAAGTTGGTGTGCTCCGCCAACTAGGATACAACCACTCTAGGAGACTACACCGGTGAGCTTCTATAACTTTTTGTAATTCACCTAACTCTAAAACTAAAAAAAAAATTGACCATTCTCTCACATCCTTCATTGTGTCGAGTTGGTGAATCGGAGTTTTGCTTGGTGTTTGATTGTCGATTGTGAATCAAACTACGCTTCTCTTTGTTTTGAATTAGCAGTCTTCAAGTCTTTTTTGTTCTTTTCATTTCTTGAGTCCTTTTTCTTTCACATCATCTGCATCGTGATCATGGGACATCCTTACCTTCTTCAGTTGGATCTTGTGGATCATTTTCACCCACATCACCATAGGTTCAGCATCCCCTGCCAGGCTCAAGATGAGTCTTTTTTAGCCGCAATTTTACCTCATCCAGTTTGACCTCAACCCTCATGCTCTTGTCTCGAATATCTTGCCAGCCCTCCTCGTTTCTCTTAGTGTCACCTTCTTCTATCCCTAGACATGTTGTGCATTATGATAAAGCCCACTTTAATTATAATGATAATGTGTGTGAGCCGGGCAGATTAGAGGCCAGAATGAGTGTGCTTCTGATGAATCCACGATTCATCATCTTAATATCTTAATCTTAGCAAAATCCATGAGTAAAATCCCAAATAAATGTCCATAAAATACATAAATTAACAAAATGACTCTTGTAAATAAAACACAATTATTATTGTATATTAGATTGTACAAAATAAATTACACATAAAAAGCCGCAAAAATAAAGGAGTTTTATACCTGTAAATAACCCAAAACTTCATGTATTTTTTATAATTTCATTTCAACTCCTTTTTGGCTAATTCTTTCTCTAACTTGTTCATAATAATGTATATAAAAATACAAAAATACAAAACAAATTTTACCTTAAATAAATGCTCCTAGA
This sequence comes from Ottelia alismoides, assembly GCA_037367405.1. Taxonomy (NCBI): domain Eukaryota; kingdom Viridiplantae; phylum Streptophyta; class Magnoliopsida; order Alismatales; family Hydrocharitaceae; genus Ottelia; species Ottelia alismoides. The sequence continues at coordinate 686,619 of JAZKJV010000270.1, forward strand.
TCCCAATGGGAAAAAGCCGTAAAGACCAACTTCCAAGCTAAATTCCCGCTCCGTATGAATTCCAAATTCACCAAACTCACTTTTAAAGTTCAAGTTAGAAAATTATCTATCCAACGGAAGTGGTTTCATTAAAATCGGAGCTCATTTGCAAAAGTTGGGTTTTGGGACCTAGATGTACATTGTATACCATGTATATATTCATTCTTTGTTCATTTTTTATCTTACCTTTCTTAATTTTTAAAAACACAAAAAAATCATGTTTGTGTTGTATTTTATTTATATTATTTTATTGTATTTTTCTGTTGTAAATATCTCTTATTAACAAGACAATATATATATATACATAGTGTGTTGTATTCACTTGTAAATTCACCATTATTTTTTCCTTCTTTATTTTATTGTAATTAAAGTAGATAACTTTATTTCATTTTATTTATTTAATTATTTTACATTCTCTACAATAACCACCATTCAACTCCATTACTCCACCATATTTTCTAACTTCTAATTCAACTCCACCATTTTATTAACCTCCATCCCACTCCATCTTAATTCTAACTTCCATTTTTCTTCTTCTTTATATACATGCCATTCTCCTCATTTTTACCTTTGATCCATCTTTATGTGAGGAGAGCTTAGTTCCCTGAGTTGAATCGGTGACAGCGACGCAACCGCGGTCGAGCGACGACGGCCCTCTCTCCGGTGTGATCCGTTGGCTTTTTGGCCAACATCGCAGCCGCAACCGCGCGCTGCTCGAGCTCATCGCGCGCCGGCGATTCGAGCGAAGACCGTGCTCTCACGAGCACTCCATAGGCACCCGCGTCCATCGTAGGTAATTTTTCATCTCATTTTATCATTTTGTCATTTTTGCAAAATTTTTTTTAGCACATCATATTACCACTATTCCCTATTTGTTCTACTCTGCATATTATCACCATATCATTGTTTCCCCCTTCATTGTCATTTCCATTTGCATTCCTTGTTTAACAAATTAAAAAATATATAAAAAAATTTAAATTAAAAAAAAGCCTTTATTCCAGCAGCAAATTAATCAAAACAGTAAAAAAATTAAAAAAAATAAAAAAAAAGAGGAGGAGCCGCAGCCCCACGGCCGCTGCCTCCCCCCTCTGCCACAACCAGCGGCGCCGCCGGTCGCCGCCCCCCTCCGACTTCCAACCGTCGCCACGGCGTCCTGCCGCCGCCGCCCCTCCAGCGCGACCGCCGCTGCAAGCGGCTGCCTCCATCACCGACCACCCCAGCGGGCCGCCCTCCCTCGCGCCTCTCCGACCACCCCAAGCCGCCCCCACTCTCCATCGCCGTCGGCGCGAGGTGCGCGCCGCCTACATCGCGGCCGCGCGCGGTCGTGCCAACCGCCGCCGACCTCCTCTACCATTTGGGTTCTCATCCCACGGCTCAAGCTAGAGGAAGAAGAAGGTCTATCTCTTTTTTTTTATTGTAAATATTGCATATGTTTCCTTTATGTTTATGTAATTACAAATTAGTCCATGTGTTTTTATTGTATAGTTTAAGTCATTTATAGTTTGCACGGATACCCATGTCTTTGTCTATTAATTTGGACCTCGTTTATGCATCTTTTTGATCAATGAAAAATACCACTGTGTTGAGCAACTAATTGTGTATCTTTTGAGTATTTATTTGGATTTTTATATTACATGGGTAATTAATTAAAAATGATTAACTGAAACTTTGCATATTTTACCCACTCAGTGCTCTTAAATTCATATCTAACACATGGTTGCTCTAAAAATTCCACAAAAATTATATTTGATGCTTTGATGAGTGCTTAACTTACTGTCCAAATTTCAACCAAAATGGAGTTGTCTTGTGCCTGGAATAAATTATAGAGTGATTTCAGTATTTGATTTTTAATTAAATCCATATACATTATTTTTGCGAAATTTTAACTCTCCTAGATTGCTTATCTAAATATCTTTTTGAGATAATTTGATCTCTGACTAATTTGATAACATGGATTTATTAGAAATTATTTACTCATTGTCACTCTGTTTCTACTAAAAAATCCATAAAAATTCATAACTTGTCAAAAAATTCCAAAAAAATTACTGTAGCTTCCTTACATCATGTTTTCATTCCAGTAATTTTTTCATGATTTTTGCTTTCTGTTTGTGTGATAAATTGCAAAAAGACCCTTAAAAAGTGTGCATTTTTCATTGTTGCATTTTAAGTCCTAAAATTTCAAAAAAATGTGTTTTGTTTTCATCTCTGGATTAGGATTCTAGGAAAAATATAATTTGGTTAATTTGGACTAATTTAACATTAAAATTAATTTGGCCTTGTTGTATGCTTTCTTAGCGTCTTGATTCACCCGCATTTTGCATTTGCTTTGGTTTTTGCATAAAAAAAATCTAAAAAAATACGCATTGGAAATCTAGACCTAAGTTTGCGAATTAACCCCCAAGTTGTTCCTTTGCCTCCCTGAGTTCGACCCCGGACTTGCCCGGGATATAAATTAAGCCGAGACACTCTTCACGGAGATCTTCTCTCGGTTCTGACCGAATCGCTAAGTACACGTGCTACAACGTGACCTAATTAAACACCGTATCTAGCGACACGTCAGCTTCCATTGACATATTTTCGATTATATGAAGCTATTATTGAGGTTTCTTCGGTTGCACATTAGGTTGAGGATATAATCTCTAAGGCAATACAAATTTTAAAGGATGGTACTAATTTTGTGTCTTTTTAGTTTCCCAAAGCAACCCTTGAGTCTATTCTGCACGTCTTGTTTCAGGAGCCTATTTTACCATCTTAGTTGGTATATTAGGAGATAGAGTTGGAACCCGCATTATGTCACCACTCCTACCATCTGATCTATTTCCCTCTTCTTGATTGTCCTCTCCCCATTAAGCACATTGATGACCTTGATCGATACTCTAACCCATTCCAGCAAATATTATTTGGCGAGGATTGCCATTTCCACATGCCCCATCTTATTATCCCCTTCCATCCACCATACATCCTCCTGATCGAAGAGTGTGATCATTTTATCAAGGATGAGAGTTTAGATGCCATTATGTCCTCGCTTTCCATCGATCAGCTTGCATTACGCCCTAAGGATTTTCTGCAGCTGGATGTAACAATTTCTAGGTACTCGATCTCAACCACTGACTATGCAGACAACTTGTCAACTACAGAGACTGAGTCGTCTGATCTTTATGACTCCTTTGAGTCTGCTCTCCTCGACAACCCTCATGAGGATGAGCCATGCTTTATGGCGTTGTATGATTTCTCATAGCTTTCGACCATATGTCCATCGGATACACAATTTCTCAGAGAGTCTCGTAATCTTTACTTTTCATATCTTTATGAGACTGTGATTGACATGGGGAATTCCATTACTGCTCCATCCTTCTCCAAGTTTAACTTTGTCAGATGTGATTACTCACTCCATTTTTATAAGCCAATGATTTCTTTTGACCATGGGATATCTGTTTAGTTTTCATTTCTCTTCTCCTGGTGGTATACACCCACTTGATTGCATATACAGTTCTTTTTTATTTCATTATTGTTCCCCTATTTTTAAAATGGCAAGAGTACGACATTTGTTTGACAGATGTCGTCCTGAACCTTGATACAACATTATCCTAACTTTTGTGCCTAACTAGGGGAGTAAATCCTAGTGCTCGTTGAGAGGCACCTCAATAATCCACACCTTTTGTATATATGTGTTTCATCTTCCACACTTTTTTATTCCGTTTGTCCTACACCTCAGATCTATAGTATGATATTTGTATCTATACATTAGGACATACTTTGTCCCAAGTATAGAGATGTAAACCGAGTGGTTCTTTCCTCGTTCTATTTCATCGCTCATGTTGTTGCATATAATTAGGGATACCTTTGCCAAACTATAGGGGGAGTGATGCGTACATTCCCCCAATGTAATTTTTTCTTTTTATCAGATTCCTAGTCCCCTCACATGTCTCCTCTCTTGTTGATATTCCTGGTTAATCTTAGGGATATTTTAACCTAGCGATAGGTGGAGACATGTCAAGCCGATGATCTATTTATTCCCACCCTTGACCCTCACTACCTTATGCATAGTCTATTATACTTAGGACTACTAGATCCTAAGTATAGGGGGGATAGTCTACTTCTCATTCTTTCATTATTTTCTCGTTATAGTATGGACTGTTTTATGCTCAGTACGAGCTACGTCTCTCTTCTCCCAGTGGTATACACTCACTTGATTGCATATACAGTTCTTTTTTATTTCATTATTCTTCCCCTATTTTTAAAATGGCAAGAGTACGACATTTCTTGACAGATGTTGTCCTGAACCTTGATACAACATTATCCTAACTTTTGTGCCTAGCTAGGGGAGTAAATCCTATTACTCGTTGAGAGGCAGCTCAATAATCCACACCTTTTGTATATATGTGTTTCATCTTCCATACTTTTTTATTCCGTTTGTCCTACACCTCAGATCTACAGTATGATATTTGTATCTATACATTAGGACATACTTTGTCCCAAGGATAGAGACGTAAACCGAGTGGTTCTTTCCTCGTACTATTTCATCGCTCCTGTTGTTGCCTATACTTAGGGATACCTTTGCCCAAACTATAGGGGGAGTGATGCGTACATTCCCCCAATGTAATTTTTTCTTTTTATCAGATTCCTAGTCCCCTCACATGTCTCCTCTCTTGTTGATATTCCTGGTTACACTTAGGGATATTTTACCCTAGCGATAGGTGGAGACATGTCAAGCCGATGATCTATTTATTCCCACCCTTGACCCTCACTACCTTATGTATAGTCTGTTATACTTAGGATTACTAGATCCTAAGTATAGGGGGATAGTCTACTTCTCATTCTTTCATTATTTCCTCATTATAGTATGGTATGTTTTATGCTCAGTACGAGCTATGTCTCTCTTCTCCCGGTGGTATACACCCACTCGATTGCATATACAGTTCTTTTTTATTTCATTATTGTTCCCCTATTTTTAAAATGGCAAGAGTACGACATTTGTTTGACAGATGTCGTCCTGAACCTTGATACAACATTATCCTAACTTTTGTGCCTAGCTAGGGGAGTAAATTCTAGTGCTCGTTGAGAGGCACCTCAATAATCCACACCTTTTGTATATATGTGTTTCATCTTCCACACTTTTTTATTCCGTTTGTCCTACACCTCAGATCTACAGTATGATATTTGTATCTATACATTAGGACATACTTTTTCCCAAGGATAGAGATGTAAACCGAGTGGTTCTTTGCTCGTTCTATTTCATCGCTCCTGTTGTTGCCTATACTTAGGGATACCTTTGTCCAAACTATAGGGGGAGTGATGTGTACATTCCCCCAATGTATTTTTTTCTTTTTATCAGATTCCTAGTCCCCTCACATGTCTCCTCTCTTGATGATATTCCTGGTTACACTTAGGGATATTTTACCCTAGCCATAGGTGGAGACATGTCAAGCCCATGATCTATTTATTCCCACCCTTGACCGTCACTACCTTATGTATCGTCTGTTATACTTAGGATTACTTGATCCTAAGTATAGGGAGGATAGACTACTTCTCATTCTTTCATTATTTCCTCATTATAGTATGGTCTGTTTTATGCTCAGTACGAGCTATGTCTTCTTCTTTTTATTTTGAGCTATGAGGACATGGCTCAATCTAAGTATAGGGAGGTCGTATCAATGTTTTATATACCTTAGCTATAACTCGTACTTTTGTATTTTTGAATATTATGGATAAAATACTATTAACTATTTATAAAGATTAAAATCTGTATAAATATGTATAAATATTTTTAAATTCTTGCTATATACTGATACATAAATCAGGCTAAAAATGTTTTTCAAAATGATGTGAAAAAATTGGTTGGAAAATATTTGAAAAATCTTTTGAAAACCATTTGGGAAACCTTTACAAAATGCTTTCAAACCTTTTTAAAAATAATTTGTTTGAAAAAAAACTTTTATTTGTGTAAATAAAGATGTTGAAAATCTACGTTGCAAATTATTAGAAAAATGGTTGCAAAATACTTTGAAAAATCTATATGTATTGTTTGAAAAATATTTGCAAAATGATTTTCAAAGTTTTTAAATGTTTGTAAAAAGATTTTCAATTTTTTTTGCAAAATAAGCTTTCAAACTGCTTGCAAAATTATTTTCAAATGTTTTTAGAATCTTGTGTAAATAAAAGCTCCAATAAAATCTCAATAAAAAGTGTATAAAGTGTGTATGTATACCTATAAATAGCGACTAACTCTCAAATATGTAAATTCCATGTGTAAAACACACCATCACCTTTGTATATATAGATGCACTTCCATGTAAATAGATGTATATATTTCTTTAACTATCTTTATTAAAAAATCCAGAAAATCTACAAAATGTCAAAGTACAAAAACATGTGCAAATCATTTCAAAAACCATTAAAAATTCGCAAAACATTTTTCCAAAAATTTATAAAAAGATTAAAATATTAAATTGCTTCAGAAAAAGATTTTCTCTTGCATTGTACATAGCATTTGCATTTTTCAGAATGATCAAGAAAATTGAACAAGTCTGAATTAAAGTCTAAAAATTAGAGCTTGGTCTAGACCTTAATGCATTTAATTTCGGAGGAACCCACTAAGGACTGGAATTGGTATACTTCAGGTCACCTTGACTTAATTCTTTAGGTTCCTTGAAACTATGTTCATGAGTTGATTCATTGTGTCTAACTAGAACCATTCATATCATCTGTAAGATTATTGAGAAAGTTACTTGACTAGACACCTCACACTTAACACTTAGCTCAACTCAGACGGGTTGTTGGAAGATCTTAGAGTCTAAGTTGGGACGATGCTAGTCCAATTCTTTAAGGGTGTCTTAAGATCCATTCTTGTGGATTGGTGAAACTGGTACTCTAACCCCCATCTTTGGGTAGCCATGATATCTAACGACTGGAGATGGATTGAGATAATTCTTTGGATGAGGAATGGTATGCGAGGGCAACTTTTTCCAATACCCAAAAAAATAGGCCAGACCAAAAATATGTATATATGTCGAGGCACAAAAAATAATGTAGAGCAATGCAAAGTCAAAGAAAAATCCAAAGAGATGCCTACACCAAAAATTCCACAAAAATATGAGCTTCAGAAAAAGCTTGCTTCTTGGTGAAGACTCGATTACACTAATCATGCTCCATAAGGGAATGGAAACTACACTAGTCCATTCCCAATTATTTTCCCCATCTTCTAGCTTCTTTACCCACTCAGTTGTAAAGACCACTGGTACCTGACCTTAGAAGGAAATATATGTCTCCTTGAGGATGAGCTACCAAGATAGTAGACTCTTTTATAGTTCGGTGGTTTGTCTAGGAAAAAGCTAAAAAAATCCACACACATGGATTTGTCATTTCAAAGTAGCAAGAGTATGTGACTGATAGGATCGCTCTGACCTAACCATGAAGAGAACCTGACATTAGGAATACAGAACCTACGGTCTACTGCATCATATTTCCTAACTCTAGTGCGGGTATGAACAAACAGATGATCTAAAGGTCTTCTCTGAGCTCCAAACTTTAACTCTAATAAGACAAGTTTAATAGTCAAAAAACATTCTAGGTTCTTTCTTTTTCTTTTCTTTATTTCCTGTTTACACTTATAGACATTAATATTTGCTAGGGACTAGCACGACAAGTATAGGGGGGTGATGAATCTCCATTTCAACACCTTTATTCTTTCATTTTGGCCTATAAACCCTAGCTAAATGCATGTATATATCATTACTTTTCTTAAAATAACATGTATTAATGAAAATATAAATATTTTGTAAAATACTTTATTTCAATCCAAAATAAAAGAATTAAGAAAAAGAAATTAAATACTATTGGTATTGAATTACCTTAAACCTTGAGACTTAGGCATCACGGTGACTGGGTACTGGGTCAACAAGGAATAAGGTAGGGCGAGATAAGGTCCAAAAAGACAATAAAATCCTATTTTTTTGTCCATCAAAAGTCCAATTTGGGACCTATTTTGTTCCTTATTTTTTATATATCAAATCAACAAACTTTGTACAAGAAAGTTGTAGATAAAAATACATACAAAAATACAAAATTTACCTCACATAATAATAATGTATAATGTACCTTATACACTCAAAATAAAAGACAAACCCCAAACTTCACAGATATGTATCTTCTCCATATTGTATCAAAATTGACCAAACTCATCTTTATTTAATATGAAATTTAATAAGATATTTAATGAAGACAACTCATTAAATTTTGAATGAAAATGCAAAAGTTGGGTTTTGGAGTCCATTGTATATTATACATGAATAAAATAATCATTTTATTTATTTTTTTTATATTTTTTAGTAATTTTGTTTTTCTATAATTTAGTATCTCTTATTTATAATATATATAGATAACTAGAATATTTAAAATCATTAAAAATACAAAATATTAATAAGTGAATTCAAATGCATAAGTGAATCATATATACATATACTTATATAATAAATACACCTATTTATTTATGTGTACATACAAAATCAAATAAATACATTAAAAATATATTTATAAGCATTTAATTTGGTTATAAATATATAAATTATGTATATAAACTAATAAATTATAAAATAAAAATAAGATATCTATTATATGGGTGAATATATATACTTGTAAAAAGTAATTTACAACAAATTAACTTGTAAAAATTAAAAATCATATTAAAATAATACATAAAATAATAGATGTTATTATGTTTAAATTAAAATTAATAAAATCATTTATTATTTTAAAATAAATTAAAATGAATTTATTCAAGTTTTTGTCGTCTAGAATGCTTGCGTAGACCAATGGGGGTGCAGTCAGAGTTGACCTCGGTCAACTCCCCGCTCCTCCCTAGGCATGCGTTTAATAAGCCTAGACCCTTACTTCCTCGATTTATTCCCTTCGATCCCTTCACTTTTCTTGCTCGATGCCTTCATTGATTTTTCTCCTCGATCAATGATCTTTCATGCTAACATTTTGCATCGATTCAAGACACTCTGGATCGAGCACGCTCCCCGAACAAAGACTTACCTGTACATAAGCCCTCGCCGGACTTCAACTTGATTTTTATCCACTTCCTTGAAAATGTTCCCCTCATTCCCATTCCCATTCAAGTTGGGAAGGTGACAGCTTCTACTTAGAGGGCTTGAAGTGTGCACGTGACAAGGAGGAGCGTGATCCGAGTTTGTTGGAGCACCTCCTGGTTGAGCCCCATTGGCTTCCACCTCGGTTGACCGAGCCATAGTGTAAGCATCATTTTTAGATAGTCCTTAGATGTAGATTTTATTTATTATCATTTGTTATAAGTTTATTAATCGATGTAGTCTAGATCCCAAATTTCATAGTTTGTTGGACCTCCGCTCAGCCTTTTTTTTTACCATGCCTCGACCTTTTTCTGGCGCATCTTTCACACCCATTTCATACATCATCACCCATTCTACACGCTGCACCTCTCATTCACCCTGATCTACTCCAAATCAAGAGATCCAATCTCCTTCCTCCATAATCCACCAGAGATCTCCACCCAACTCTGGTCTGTCTCATTTCACCCCGATTACACCCCTAGGACCCCTTGTTTTTTATACTTGAGATTAACATGCATGTCTTGGAGGCTGAGGACCCCCTTTGAGTCGATTTTTGTCCATCTAAAACAGCTCCAGGTGCTCCGCCCTTCTTCGAGCTCCATGACTTCATTGATGGGTTCTGAAGCATTTTTAGGCTACCAATCGATGCAGACTGCCTTCTATGACATTTTGGGCCAACTATGAGCCTACGAGTTGGTCATATTTGTCTTGGAGTAGAGATCCAAGCTTGCCTCAGGAAGTTCTTCACCTGTTCCTCCAGCAAGTCCCTCTGCGTCTGATCAGGAGTTTCTCTTGGTGAGCTCCAGGCACAGTCAGATCGGACCACGCCTTGACCATCAAATCTCTAATGACATATAATCCCAGCTGCTCATCAATGATGAGTCTATGATTCATCACTCTAAAAGTTGAAATAGAGCTTTGTTCCCAAGTAATTAGATGCATATTTCCACTTATATTGCATAATAAACATTCATGCATGTGTAAATAATTAGTGCATTTTAGCATTCACATTTGCAATAAATAAGGAGCCAGAAATCACGTGTACATATTCACCTATATATTAGTTAAATTCACCTATTTGTATCTTTTTTATACAAACTCCATATCCAATAAAATCAATCTATAGTGTATATATTACTAACACTAATAAATGAAAAATATCAAAAAAATACTAACCTGTAAAATCGACCAATAAAACCCAAATCCAAGTTTGCGACTATGAGCCTTAAAATGTGAATATCTCTCTCATACAGTGTCTGATTTAGGTCCAATCACTTTTAATGTAATATACATTCAAAGATCTCCAAAAAGAAGACTAATTTCATAAAAATCGGAGATTATATGTGAAACTTTGGTTTTGGGCCCTTATTGTATATTATACATATTGACCAAACTACCCCTTATTTTATCTTTCTATTTTCTTAACTATTAAAAACACAAAAAAATAGATTAAATTATAAATATTCCTTTCATATTTTCTCTATTTTTATTTTGTTTTCTAATATATTTAAAAATGACAAAAAATCTTCAAAGAATAAAAATATGGTATTTTATATCTATAAGGTACCCAAAAATACTTTTTGTACCGATGACTTCTTTTTATTTCTGGTCTTTTACGAAAGTTGTAGAGCTCATTGAGACGAGCAAAATTCATGTTGACCACTTTTTGACTTGATCCCTTTTGGCATTTCTTTTTATTTTTCTCTATATTTTTTTGTTTTTTCTAGAAGAGACACATGTCATCTCCTGGAGCCGCCACATGTCAACCACATTATAATTATTTATTTTGTTATCCTATTATTTATTACCTTAATTATTGATATTTATTGTAATTATTATTTTAATTATTTACTTTGATTAATTTATTTTAATTATTATTTAATATTTATATTTATTTTTACTTAATTTTATTTAATTTTTATTATTTTCCTGCCACGTGGCGACCTTACGCAGCAGTGCGCGCGCCTCCCGCCCAACCCCCTCCTCTTGTGGCATAAGCAGCAACCACCCAATTCTCTCGGCAACTGCACCCTAAACTTCGCCCATTAGTTGCGCAACTACCTCCACCAGACCTGCATATAACCTCAACACGACCGCCCACTCCTCCATATCTGCAACTGCTTCTCGTCACCCTCTCTCCGCCGTCCCCACCATGTCTGCAACTCCCTTTAAATACACACTGCCGACCTGACATCGAGCCCCATCCGCCAACAAGATAGAAAGGCAGCTTTAACAGCTCGACAACGTCGTTGGTGACAGCAATGAGTCTTTGACCTTAAGCGACGATGATTCCCCCTGCTTCAAGCGATTTCCAAGGTGGGTTTGACCATTTTGTTGCATCATTGACCACCCTTACTAGCTTGGCCCACGCTGGAGTCTTAAGCAAAGACTGGCCGGAGGTAGAAGATTTAACCACCTTTTCTAGACATGCCCATCCACCCCTCTAAGTACTCTCTCTACTTCTCTTTCTTCCCTTTCTCCATCTTCCTCTTCTGATTACTTCTTCAACACATTCCTCTCCACACGATCCTCGATGCCTCCACCTGATTCTATCGATCGTTCAATCTTCCTTGTCGATCACTCCGTTCATGTTCATATCACCTCTGTATCGATCCATCACCACTTCTCCCTGACACGTTCATCGCTCGCGCGAGTCGCACCACGCTTTGAGATCCGACCCTCCATATTTCCACCTCACTGCTCCACTTCTCTTCATGCCCGTACACCGTGGAGCATCGTTCCATAGTTGCCACTTCCAAAATGCAGTGCCTCCACCGACATCTCTCATCCACGCATCGACTCCTTCACCGTGCAGCACCATTGTCGTGTGAGCGGCAACAAACCATCTGTGGTTGATGAGCAGGACCACCACCCACAATCTCCAACATTGTTCGCACCACCGCCACCCTCTCCAACCGCACTCACTTTGCTTCAGGCATGTGTCGTCGGGGTCTTTAGCCGCTCCACTTCCAAGCTGCACCACCATCGCAAACTGTGACCTTCGTCAATCTCAGCATCCACATGCCGACACCGCCCTCGTGTGCGCGTTCCACCTTGACGCACCCACTGCTCGTCTCCTCGTGTGGTTGCATTCGCGTGCCCCCGCCTAGGAGCCTTTACCCGACACTGCCAATCGCTCCACTCTGCACCCTTTCTTCAGGCCGAGGCTCTAGCGGGAAATTCCATAAGCATCACAAAGACCCCCAGCAGGGCACGTGCAAGGCACGTACCCCTTGTGAAATTTTCATTGAGGCCACCCCCATCTTCTAGGATTTACACCCAAGCCCTCTAGCATCCCCATCACGTGCCTAGCTCATGAGATGAGGGATAACCGAGTAAGAAACCCATGTCTATCATGTGCTATACATCGAAGCCCCATCATGTGCGAGGCACGTTCCAAGTGGAGATACTGTGTGAAGTTCCCCTTTTTATTTTTGTAATTGCAGTTGCTTCCTTTCTTTTATTTTCAATTTATTATATTTTGCATTCATACCCCTGTGTTTGGACATTAATTTGGACACTAGTTTCACGTCATTTTCAATTACAAAAATAGCATGTTGTGGAGCAACTAATTTTCTATTTAATGAGTATTTAGTTATATTTTTGTGATCATTGAATTATTTATTACAAATAATTTGGTGAAAACTTGCCTAGTTTACCCATTTTAGGCTCTAAAATTGATAGTTGATTATTCGTTGATGCAAAAATTATCAAAAATTCACAGTAGGTAGATTTTGATTGTTTACAGTATGCCTGAATTTCAATTCATTTGGACGCTTATCAAAGTCAAAATATATGAAATGCTGATTATAATAATCAATTTTTAGTTAATGCACCACTTAGTATTATTAGGAATTAAAATTTATTCTAGATACATCTCACCTTAGACTTATCTAGGATAATCTAATATATGAAAAATATTAAAGTTTTGTATTTATTAAAATAAATTATCTCAAAATCACCTAGTCCACATATTTTATTCATAGTGAATTCATTTTGCATCTAAAAATTCCCAAAAAAATACACTAGTCTAGGTTTATAACATTTCACATTTTGGCCAAGTTTGAGTTTACACTATTTGAATGTAATTTATATTTTAGTCCCCGAACTTAGTCTGAATTGCATTTTGATAATTTATTGCATTTAAAAAACTAAAAAAATACCTCTTTGAAAACATGATTTCTAGATCGACTTTAAACTAACCTAAGGAGATAATGGCCTCCCTAAATTCGATCTTGGACTTGCCCAAGTAAAAAAATGACTGCTCGCTTTAATTGGAAAATTATTAGATTTACAGTTTTTGATTAATCTAATTTTGCCCGACTGCAACGAACAAACATCTTTTACTCATTAATGTGATTAGATTAAAAGGGTGATTCTTGGGTTTTTCAAATGATGTCGTTATCGAGGACGCACAAATTAGGTTAAGTTTTAGAAAATCTTAATTTTAAGTTTATTAATCTCTGGGTAGTCTGACGCCCGATTCTCCTTGTATATATTTGACTATTTATTTTCCAGCATTTTTTTATTTTATTTTGTTTGATTTATTGAGTCTATCTCTCTGAGCACCATCTTATTTTTATGCAAGGGACCCGACATGACGGAGCAGCCTCATAGCTGAGCAACTCAAGAGCTTCAGAGGTTGCATTTTTTGGGAAAATAACTGATTGAAAGAATCACATAAATTTTAGATCGAGTCGAGTCATGAGAGAGTGTAGATTTTATTTTCTACATTTTCTTTTATTGAAAAGGACATGGACATTATTCTATGGTGTGTCGGGCTTTTTTCACTCTCTAGTGAGGGTAGGACTCGACTTGAGTTGTGAAACTAGGATAGGCAACCATCTATTTTGTTGTAATTTGTATGTGCCAATCGTAGTTTAGGCCATACATCTTGGGATAATCACATATTCTGAGATTTTTAATGATACACACATAACAATGTACAACTTAGCCAAATAAAAATCATTTCTTCCCCGCTAATAGTATATTTCTTAAGTGTGATTTTCTCGATCTGCATGATTTAGTGTAAATTTTACAAACTCAGTTATGCATAATGCATGGAGAGTGCTGAGAGTAACTATAAGTATACCTTCTTCTAAGCATGAACCATTGTTTCACGTTTGCATTCTGATTTCCGACTGCTCCCTTGTTTTACAACTTATGATTTGACAGGAAATTGGGGCTGAATAGTAGACGTGTTTTTGTGTTCAGATTAAAATTCAAGTGACAACCTAACTTAAAATTGGGACTGGATTGAGCAGCTCGACTAAACAGAATTAGAATAAAAAGAACCTTGTTTTACGAGTGCATAAAGCCCTTGTTGTATGATTTACTTGCAAGTGGGAGAGAGGCGACGCTGGGATAGAGCTAAAGCCAGGACTTTCTTACAGACTACTAGTTCAAAATGACTAGCCACTTTTTAGTAAGAATCTACAGGTACCTGGTAAACAGTCCGAATATCCTTAGTAGAGTGGGAGGTTTATAGGGCACCTTATAAGGCTTTATCCTCAAAAAATGAGTAGTTATATTTATATGGTCCGCACATACTCCTATACTGGCTGAAAGTGGGTTTCCTTAGAATCAGGACATTCTGTATGGAAGTACATGCACCCAACAACTCGTTAATCTTTCTAGACATGCATTTATCACCAACTAAAATTAACAAGATAATTCGGTCGAACCTTTACGACCATCACGTGTTGAGTTAGTGAATTTGAGGATTTTGTATTGTGTTTGTATTGTGGGAGTTTACTCTGCACATTTGCGTGCACTGTAGAACTAGCGCCTAATTGAATACCTTGCCCTCATCAGTTCTTTTTGCCATTGAAGATGACTGATTGGGGGGATATTTATTTGGACTTTGCGGATTTCTCATTGAACCCTTCAAGAAGTACATCTTCAATGGCCCGAGCACAACTTGGGCCAACCTGGACTCATGACCCTCTTGAGTTCAGGAACTCTCAGTTTCAGGATGGTCACCCTCAAACCATTCCCTTTCTATCTTCCCATCTCACTGAGGAAGACCTTCACCTCGGTGAGAATATCTTCATTCCAAAATCTTCTTCTAATCTAAACCACATTGTTAACTCAGGTGAAGAAGACAAACCCATGATCAAGATGCCTCTTGAGAAAACCATCGAAGAGGAGCACATAGATGACCCCATGCAACAAATCTTTGCCCGTTTGGCTAGAGCTGAGCAACTAAATGCAGATCTTATGTCTAGGATGGGATATGTGATTGTGGTGTGTGGAATAAATAGACTATTGGTAGATACCTATAACCCAGCAGAGAATGAGATACACAGTTGGCTCGTACATGAGGTACCACAGAGGCATTTGAGCTAAAGCCACATTTCCTTGGGATGCTACCAAAGAACCATATTTCTTGAGAGACTTCGAGTTGGTATGTAACAACCTTATCCATCCTAGGGTTGGACAAGATTACATCAGGCCGAAGGCTAGCACATTTGCCTTAGAAGATACGGTTGCCCATTGGTTGAAGAATCTCAGGGTTAGATGTATAACCTTGTTACAGTTCAAAAACCTATTTTTGAATAAGTTCTACCCACTTAGTAGGATTAACCAGATAAGGACAAATATCGCTACTTTCTCCAAGGGCCCCCACGAGCCATTTCAAGAAGCTTGGGTTAGATTCAATGATTTGACGCAGGAATGCCCTTCCATAGCATTACCAAGGCTATCTTAGTCCAGTCCTTGTTCTGTGGTATGACCCCTGAAATGTAGGGGTTAGTGAGTGCATCCTGTGGAGGTAGCTATTTGAATACGAACGAAGATGCCGTATGGATGATCTTAGATCAAATGGTAGAAACATGCAGGTCTCAGGCCACAAGGGCCTATCAGGTGTCTCCATCAAGCCTATCTCATGAGACACCTAGGAGGAATGTAGCGGATCTGACAGATGACCTAATCCCAAGCATGGGGATAATAGCTGATAAGCTCACCATGGTAGAACAGCTCCACAGGAGGGTCACTGATCTTGAGGCACTTTCACGATTGCCGAAACATGTGGATGAATTATCTATGAAGGTAGCTAAGATATGACAACCTACCCCATCTGTACCACATGTGCTTGTACATCGAGTTCACCTCGTACAGGAGCAGGGATAGGGGGCTCAGAGCAGCTGGATTGAGGAGTAGCAGTACACTCAATAGGAGCAGCACGCAGTCCCACTGGTGGAGTCAGTCTACAAGGAGCCTCTGCAGGTGTTCGAGATTAACGAGTTGTAGTACAACCATATCCTCATTGGTAGACAGTCGAGGATAGGGAATGATCAGCCACACCAACCCCCTAGCTTACCAGGACACCAGCTCCGTCCCCATATTGCGTTTTGTGTAGTCCTAGCCAGGACAAGGATACCAGCCTCAGCAGCACCAACAACAACACACATTCCACTCAGGACAGCATGGCCCACCACCGCCTTACACCTCGCAATCCCACCCACAACAATATTGGCAGGGCCAGTAGGGCCAATATAGACAGAAGAATCACCTATCCTCTAATTTGTAGCAGCAGACCCCACCCACGAGTGATTTAGGGTCCCGCACCTTGGTCATCCAGTCTTTGACTGATAGGATTCAACAGATGCAGAATGATTACCATGACATAAGGGCATATCTGAACCTTGTCTCATGCCACTAGGATGAGCATATGGCACCATGGACTCCAATTCCCGCACAAGTTCAGGCTAACCCCAATAGCCTGAATCAGGGACAACAACCACTATGAGATCAGGTATACTATTCAGATTACTCACTATCTAAACATGAGATCCTTTTGTATGATAATGTGAATCATATTTCCCTCAGGAGCAGAAGGACCATGACCATACCTGATCAGGAATGAGAATATGAGGAGGATGCCGCCAAATCTCTACCTGAGGAGAATTTGGAGGCAGAGGAGCATCATCACCAGCATCACCACTATCAACAAAATAAAACGGATTCAAAATCCCCAAAATATCAAAAAAAAAGAACAAAAAGATGAAGGGGAGCACCAACAGTGACACAAGCGAGCATGATGAAGAGCTCACACCTCCATATGAAGAGGACACGCCTCTTATTTCCTTTCATGACTTTCTTTCCAAGTAGAGTCAGAGTCTAGTCCTATAGAGAACTCAGCTTCATGTTTGAATGAAAATATTTCAGTTTTAGAATCTAAGTTTTCTTTAATAATCCCTTTTCCACATGCTCTTAAGGGTGGAAAGAAGAAATTCAAAAAAATCCAAAAAGATGCCTACGATGGCAAAGTTTTGCAACAAATATATCAAGGTCACAATCCCCTTTGATATGTTTGTTAATATGACAACTGTGCTCCAGAAGTACCTTGAGGTTAGATGCACACATACAAGGGTCAACAGGAAAACAAGAAGTTATTTTGAGAAGCACGTTCTATCAGTACCCACTACTTGCACCACTAAGAATCTGTTTCTGAGTAAATGAAGGGACATGGGTGCCCATTAGGTGGTGATTCATGTCGATGACACTGTGTTTGCATACACTCTCTTGGATAATGGACACTCAAATAACCTGATGCTAATATCCCTTTATGAGGGGCTAAATCTATGACCTCTTAGGAAATAAAGAGCCCTACTTTAGTTTGCCGAAAATTTCACTAAGAGTTCCAAGGGAGAATTGAGGAACATTATCATCAATGAAGAGGGACAAGATTACATGGTGGACCTTACAGTCCTTGATAAGGAGACTCCTCGAAATTTGAGAGATTCCCAGATCATTCATGGAAGGCCCATCCTAAGGACAACAGGGGCCTTAGTTGATTATAAGATTGGGAAAATTCAGTTCCATACTCCAGGCGGATCTGAGGAATTTGAGATGAAGCAAACGAGGTGGCAGAGGCTAGATTCCGAATATAGCACCGATTACACTTCGTCAAAAACAAATTGTGTTCATTTAGACACCATTGGGCCATGGAGACAGAACTACCCAGCAGCGATGAGTCCCTCTCTGCTCGAGAGAATCTTGTACATGAGACAGTTTGCGATAATCCTTAGGAAAGAACAAGGAGCATATCACACAGAGAGTGCATCCCCCTACATCTTCGTTGAAACAAAGTCCCATTTGGGTTTGTTTGTCCTTTCCGCTTTAGGACAATCAGAAGATGAGGATGATGAGTCGGACCTAGCCTTTATTGATTGCTTGGATACTTTTGACGATCCGATTCTAGAGCCGAGTTAGTTGGTCGCAGTTACTTAAGAGACAGATCCAACCACTAGCAATACAAAACCAGAATTGATTGAGCCAGAATTTCTTGATCACCACACTTTAACTGAGCTCAACCATTACCCAAAATACTAAAAAATGCCTTCCTTGCGGGACAAGAGAGGAAGTTTCCAATCATCATTAGTTCACGATTGACCGATGAGCAGGAATCTCACTTGCTAGAGGTCCTGGAGAAAAACCGCAAGGCGATAGGCTGGAGCATCTCCAATCTCCACGGGATAAATCCGGCTCTGTGTTTGCATCATATCTACCTTGAGAATGAAGTCAGACCCTCTCCTAAATTCCAACATAGGTTGAATTCAAAACTATAAGAAGTCGTGAAGAAAGAAATTGAGAAATGGTTCGACGCAAATTTTATTTATCACATCTCTGATTCCAAGTGGGTGGAACCTATCCATGTTGTCCTGAAAAGTTGGGATTTCAGACAACCACGAAGGAGGACGTAGAGGATATTATGACACGAGTACCCACATCATGGCGTGTCTGTGTCGATTACAGACACTTGAATGTCGTGGCAAAGTAGGATCATTTTTCTGCTACCTTTTATTGATTAGATCTTAGAAAGATTAGCGGGAAAGGAATTCTTTTTTTTCTTAAACGGTTTCTCAGGCTACAACCATGTAGCTATTGCTCCTGAGGACCAGGAGAAAAACATATTCACATGCCCCTTTGGTACCTATGCTTTCATGTGCATGCCCTTTGGGTTATGCAATGCTCCTGGTACGTTTCAAAGATGCATGACATGCATGACTGTTGTATTCGCCAAGATGGTAAGTGAATTCCTAGAAGTCTTCATGGAAGACTTATAGATCCAAGGTAACTCCTTCGATTCCAATCTTAGAAATTTGGATCGATTCCACAAACAATGTTGTGAGGTAATTTTGTTCCTCTCTTGGGAGAAAAGTAACTTCATGGTGACAGAGGGCATTGTGTTGGGGCATGTCATCTCCACTAGAGGAATGGAGGTTGACCCTACCGAGATGGATGTGATCAGACGACTCCAACGACCAACCAACGTAAAACAATTGCGATCATTTCTCGGGCATGTTGGATTTTACATGAGATTTAAAAAGGATTTTTCAAACATCGTCTGACTGCTAATTGAGCTTTTAGGCAATGACATGGAGTTTATTATCGATCACAAATGTCATGATGCCTTTAAGCTACTTCAAGGGATGATCAGGGATGCCTCGATCCTACAAGCCCCAGATTGGTTTCTTCCTTTTGAGATCATGACAAATGCCTCAGATTTTGCTGTTGGAGCCATGTTAGGACAGATAAGGGATGTTATTTTGTTTGCTATTCACTAAGCAAGCATAGTGCTTGATCTTGCTCATCGTAACTATAGAGTTATAGAAAAGGAGATGCTTGCAGTAGTGTTCGCCTTGGATAAATTCAGATCTCATCTCATTGGATCCAAGGTTTTTGTGTTCATAGACCATACAACACTATGATACCTCAGGGAAATGAAGGAAGCGAAGGAGAGACTTCTTCGGTGGATTTTACTTATCCAGGAGTTTGACTTGGACATCAAAGATAAACCTAGAAAGAAGAATGTAGTGGCTAATCACCTCTCTCATCTCGAGATTCTTAATGCATCTGATGATACACCTATTCGAGATCCCTTCCCTAACGGGTCGGTTTTTGTTATCGACTTACCCCATGATACGCCAATATAGTGAACTATCTTGTCTCTAAGAAAGTTCCTGAATATTGGCCCAAGAGCAACAGAGACTAACTCAAGTCAAATTCGAGACACTACCATTAGGATGATCCGATCATTTTCTTTGAAGGATCGGATTGTGTTTGGAGGAGGTGTATTCCTCATGAGGAATACCAGAGTATCCTTACTTTTTTCCATAGTCTGGATGTAAGAGGACACCACTCCGGGAAGAGGACCGCATGCAAGGTATTGCGGTGTGGGTTGTACTGGCCGACTCTGTTTGATGATGCTCTCACCTTAGTGAAGTCAAGCCCAGTATGCCATCGAACGGGAGGAATTGTTGGTTCCAATGATGATATGCTGATAAAACCTGTCATCATTTGTGTTGTCTTTGACGCCTGGGGCATCGACTTCATGGGCCCATTCTTGGTTAGCCATGGTTTTGAGTATATCCTTCTTGCGGTAGATGACCTATCAAGGTGGGTGGAGGTTATCCTGACCCAAGCAACAGACAACAAGACTATTTGTATGTTTATCCGAGATCAAATCATTTCTAGGTTTGGGGTCCCCAAATTATTGATAACCGATGGGGTAGCCATTTTGGAAATAGAGAGGTGTAGAAACTTGTTAAGGATTACGACATAGAGCACTGTGTCGCTAGTCCTTACCACCCACAAATCAATGGCGTGGCAGAGGTGTCGAATAGGGAGTTTAAGACCATATTACAAAAGCTTGTCCGCCCAAACAGGAAGGACTAGTCTTAGATCTTAGACCAAGTCCTTTGGGCCTATAGGACAGCCTACAAGACACCATTAGGGACCTCCCCATTCAGAATGGTATTTGGGAAGTCGTGCCACTTGCCTGCAGAGTTAGTGCACAAATCGACATGGGAAATTAAGGAGGTCTATTGGAACAGACACCTAGGGCAAATACAAAGAGAGATGGATCTGAACAAACTTCTGGAAATCCGAAACCGAGCATAAGACAATAGTTTGGTGTATAAGGACAAGGTAAAGCGTTGGCACGATAGATTTATCAAATGAAAGACCTCTGTTCCACGACAAAAGGTATGGTTGTTCAATACGAGGCTAAAGGTTTTCCGTGGGAAGCTCAAATCCATGTGGGCAGTCCGTTTATAGTATGGGTTGTGCATGACAGTGGATATGTAGAGATCTCAGATCTTACAGATGGAGTACAAACATCCCTAGTGAATGGAAAATAGTTGAAACGCTTTGTTGAACCAAATGAATAGTTAATCAATGTTGAGGAGGTTGTTTTCATGTGTGAGGCAAATTCATAAGACACACATAGAGTCGCGCATGAAGCCTTGCAACATTTATCTCTAGCCAGCAGTAGCATTAAAAAGATTTAGATTACGATCTCTTTTTATATATATTCCCGAGATCCCATCAGTTCTCACACTTAATCATGTCCTATACTTAGGATTTCCAGAGCGTAAGTATAGGGGGGACTCATGCCCGCCCTATATATATACACACACACATCCAATTCTCCTCCAAACCGCGACCGCCCCATTTTTTATCTTCATCTACACTTAGGCTACCAAAGCATAAGTATAGGGGGTTGTTCGACTTCTATACTTTTTGTTATTTTAGCTCTCATATGATTAGCACGAGCTATGTCTTTTTCCTTTGTTCTCGTTCTCTGAGGACAAAGCACATGCTAAGTATTGGGGGTGTGTATATTGCATATATACTTTACCCATACCTCTTGCTTTTGCGCATATATAATGCAATAATTATGGGGTGGGTAAAATTGGAATAAAGAACTATTTGTAATGTATATTTGTATGGTATGTCTATTGTATAATTTGTATAATACTTGTGTATAAATTGATAAAATTCTTGCAAATAATACTTTTGTTGTAAAATAAGAAACATACCACAAAATAACAAAAAAACAAAAAAATAGACTTCTTATTTACTTTTGCATATCATCCTTGCATTCAAGAAAACATAAGTAAAAATAAAAATGTGTGTGTCTTGCATGTCATCTACATCTCATCTTCATATCCAGTATATGCAAAATGAAAAGTTACTGGGTTGTGAACCAAGTTATGAATAAATATCGAGGATGGATTTGATTTGACCTTAATCTACTTAATTTAGAAGGAACTTTATAGGAACCGAAGTTAAGATTCTTCTGGTCGAGTGACTTAATTCTTTGAGTCTGAAAGTCTATGTTCGCATGTCATCTTGATTGGTCTAAGCATAATACTTTGTACACACGCACGATTCTCTTAGACAGTGACCTGACTTGGACAAGCACCATGCATGTAGCTATTCATTGATGAGGTGGTGAGAAGGTAGAATCATTAGGCTTGGAGTAGAACACGAGTGGAAACATCCGCCCCCCTCTAGGGAGGGTAGTGCATCTCAACCTAGTCTAGTGGCATCGATGTCTAACGACGTGATGCTGTGGGTTGCAATAATGCTTCAAAAGAGGGGTAGTTTACTAGCTCAAGAAGAAAAACTCATGATGTACATGCTGCAACTTGTATATAGTTAAAAAAAGAGGAAAAAAAAAGAGAACATCAAAAAAAGTGGGGAGGCCTAATCGAAAATAAAATGTCTGTCGGAGTATGTATATTTGCAAGGTCTTCTTGAGCTGGTTGCACTTGAACTTAGAAGGGAATACCCCGTTCCTCGAGGAAAGAGTTGCTAGATTGGGGAATTAGAGTTACCTTTTTAGAGGTTTCTTTGCCATTTCTTATGTGGAGAGCTATATTTCAGTTAGACAGTACAAATAAGATTCATAGTCATCAGAATTTGCGTATGAGGATTTGTTCTTACTTAACTGTTGAGAGGACCTGAATAGATGACTTGTGGAACTTAAAGGTTGTTCGGTCTCAAATTCAGATCAAAATAAGCTTCCGCCACATTATTAATCTAATGGTCGGGTCAAGCTCCATGTTCACCTTTTGTTCATGACCTTGGTATGGAACCCAAAATCATTTCACTCTTGCATTTCATTTAAGTTGCTCGGGGACGAGCAAGGTTTAAGTATAGGGGGTTCATGAATCTGTGATTCATCACTCTAAAAGTTGAAAATATAGCTTTGTTCTTGAGTAATTAGCTGCATATCTCCACTTATAATGCATAATTAACATTCATGCCTGTGTAAATAATATGTGCATTTTAGCATTCATATTTGCATTAAATAAGGAGCCAAAATCACTTGTACATATTTACATGTATATTAGGTAAATTCATCTATTTGTGTCTATTTTATACTAACTCCAAATCCAATAAAATCAACCCTATAGTGTATATATTACTAACAGTAATAAAGAAAAAATATCAAAAAAATAATAACTTGTAAAATTGACCACTAAAACCCAAATCCATGTTTGAGACTAAGAGCCTTAAAATGTGAATATCTCTCTCATACAGTGTTTGATTTAGGTCTACTCACTTTTAAAGTAATGTATATTCATAGATCTTCAAAACAATTCATAAAAATCAGAGATAGTATGTGAAACTTGATTTTGGGCCCCTCTTGTATATTGTACATATTGACCAAACTACACCTTACATTATCTTTTTATTTTTCTTAATTACTAAAAATTTTAAAAATAGATTAAATTGTAAATATTCCTTTCATATTTTATATATTTTTATTTTGATTTTTATCTTATTTAAAATATGTAAAAAATAAAAATACTGTATTTTATATCTATAAGGTACACCTAAAAATACTTTTTGTACAATTGACGTCTTTTGATTTTCTGTCCTTCACAAAAGTTAAAGACCTTGTCGAGACGAGCAATCTTCGTGTTGACCACTTTTATTTGACCCCGATTGTTATTTCTTTTTTATTTTTCTTTCAATTTAATTTTTTATTTTTATAAGAGCGAAACGTGGCAGCTCCTATGTGTCACCCACATTTTATTTATTTGTTTATTTATTCTATTTTTTAACTCTTAATTATTATTATTTATTTAATTTATTATTATTTTCATTATTTACTTCAATTAATTTATTTTAGTTATTATTTACTATTTATTTATTTTACTTAATTTTCTTTAATTTCTATTATTTTTCCTCTATGTAACCGCCTCCCTGTGCGCCACGTGGTGCCTCCTCCTTCCACCCGCTCATCACATGCGACGCACATGATGGCCGCCTCACCTTCCTCTTGAACGATCGGGCCCTCTTCCCCTAGTGCACGTCTGCTTAACCCCCACCGCTTCTTGCGATGCAAGTAGCTTCTGCCCACTTCTCGCTACAACGACACCCTTAACTTCGCCCATTATCATTCGCATTTGCATCCGCCAGACCCGCACATAACCCCAACGCGACTTCCCTCCTCCATCTTTGCAACCACTTCTCATGCCACCCTCTCCCTATCATCCCCTCCATGTCGCCAACTCCCTTTAAATACACACCGCCAATCAGACATCGAGCACCATCCACCAACAAGATAGATTGGGAGTATCACCAGCGCATCAACCTCGTTGGTGATAGCGACGAGTCTTCAGCCATAAGAGACGACGACAACCCCCCCCCCGGTCCCTACCTCGTGAGATCCAATGTGGTATTGACCATCTTGCAATGACACTGCACCAACCTCACCGAGCTCGGCTCACACCATAGTCTTGAGCAAATACCGGCTTGAGCTAGAAGCTCCATCCAACATTCTCAAGCATTCCCATTCATCCCTCCAGGTACTCTCTTGTTCTCTTTCTCCCTCTTCCTCTTCCAATTACTTCTTCAACACAATCCTTTCCACTCGATCCTCGATGCCTCCACCTGATTATATCGACCGTTCAATCTTCACCGATCGATCCGTCCGTTCGTGTCCACATCACCTCCGCCGCACGGATCCATCATCGCCCTACCACGTTCATCGCTCGCGCGAGTCGCACCATGCATTGATGTTTGGCCCCCACAATTCCACCTCACTGCTCCGCTTCTCTTTACGCTCGTACACCGTCGAGCATCATTCCACAGTTGCCACTTCTGGGCTACAGAGCCTCCACCGACATCTCGTGTCCGCGCTTCAACTCCTTCACCATGCTGCACCACCACAGTGTAAGCAGTAACAGACCGTCTGTGGTTTACGAGCAGTACCACCATCTACATGCTCCAACAGTGTTCACACCGCTGCCACCTTACCTTCTCAAAACGCACACGACCGGCTCTAGGCATGTCACCGAGGTCGTCAGCTGCTCCACTTCCAAGCTGTACTGCCATTACCTCCACAGACCTACACCAATCTCACCATCAACGAGCCTGCACTACCCTCATGCGTCCATGCCATCGTGACATCCCCCACCGCTCGTCTCCTCGTGCAGTTGCACCCGCACGCCCCCGCCTTGGAGCCAGCACCCAATGCCTACAATCGCTCCACTCTCTAGTTCATACCCTTCCTCGAGGTTGAGGCTCCAGGAGGATATTCCAGAAGCATCACAAAGACCCCCTGCAGGGCACGTGCAAGGCACGAGCCCGTTATGAAATTTGTAGTGAGGCTACCCCCATCTTACATGAACTATGCCCAAGCCCTCCAGAATCCCCATCACGTGCCTGACTCATGTGGTGGGGGATAATTGCGCAAGAAACCCCTGCCCATCCTGCACTTTACATCGGAGCCCCATCATGTGCAAGGCACGTGCAAAGTAGAGATATTGCGCGAAGATCCCCTGTTCATTTTGGTAATTGCAATTGCATCCTTTCTTTTATTTTCAATTTATTCTGTTTTGCATTCATACCCATGTGTTTGGACAATAATTTGGTCACTCATTTCACGTCGATTTTAATTACAAAAATAGCATGTTGTAGAGCAACACATTTTTTATCTAATGAGCATTAAGATATATTTTTGTGGTCAGTAAATTATTTATTACAATTAGTTTGGTGAAAACTTTGTAGTTGACCCATTTTAGGCTCTAAAATTGATTTGGTTATTCGTTGAAGCAAAAATTCCCAAAAACTCGCAATAGGTAGATTTTAGATAGTTTTACAGTGTGCCCAAATTTCAATTCATTTGCCCGCATATCAAGGTCAAAAGAAATAAAATGGTGATATCAATTATGGATTTTTAGTTAATTCTTCACTTAGTATTATTAGGAATTAAAAATTATTCTGGATACCTCTCATATAGACCTATCTAGGATAACTTAATTTCTGGAAAATATTAATGTTTGGTATTTATTAAAATTAATTAACTCAAAAACACCTAGGCTGCATATTTTATTCATAGTTAATTCACTTTGCATCTAAAAATTTCAAAAAAAAATAGAGTAGTCTAATTTCTTCCATTTCACATTATAGCTAAGTTTGAGATTTTTTTGACACCATTTGAATGTAATTTATTTTTTAGTCCTCAAACTTAGTCCAAATTACATTTTGATCATTTATTGCATTTAAAAAACTAAAAAAAATCATCTTTAAAAACCTGATTTCTAGATACTAACCTAAGGAGAGAGTGGCCTCCCTGAGTTCAATCATGGGCTTTCCCAAGTAAAAAAAATTTGACCGCTCGCTTTAATTGGAAAAATCATTAGATTTGCGGTTTTTCATTAATCCGACTTTGCATGTCTGCAATGACTAAACATCTTTTAATTGTTAATTTGATTAAAATAGAAGGTTGATTCTCAGGTTTTTCAATCCATGAAATGGTATCAAGCATCGAGGAGCTGACACGTTTAAGTGAAGAGATACAGACTGTCCGCCAATTCATATGCGACTATTTTGCATTGTAACACCCATCATTTTTTATTTATGTTGTTGTATAAAAACATTCATCTGTAGTGAAATAGTTTTTTTGGAAGATTTGCAGAAAGACCCCTAGAGTGCTTCTATTTGGACTTTATCCCCTCGCCACGTCACCTCGCGTGCCCATGTGCGTGAGGGGTGAGCATTTTGCAAGGGGTCCCTAGGACATTTCGTATTTCCTTTTAGTTCGTAAAATCATTTTTAAAAATTACAAAAATATATATTATCTTTTCTTGTATTATGTAACTGCAAACCATTAATCCCTAGAATTAACAAAAGAAAAGTACTAAAAATTTAAAAAATCCAAAATCCTTCTAAAAATTAAAAAAATTCAAAAATTCCAAAAAAATCAATTTCTAAATTTGTTTATTATATCTATTACATATAAAAAATAGTTTTTAAAAAATTTGGGACTTTTATTTATTTTTGAAATCTAAAACAAATTGGTTATAAATCACAAAATAATTATAATATAAAAAAAATATGATTTTATTTTGTGCATTTTGAGTATTTGTAGGTATATATACCAGCCTTTATTGTATATTTATAAAAATATTTACCTATATTATATTTATTAGTATTATTATTAAATATACAAGATACCCTCAAAAAATAAAAGAACTATACCTTAGGTTATTTTCTAAATTTTATATTTCTTTTATATATTTATTATATAAATTATCTATATTATCTTTAATATTACGTATACTTGTATTTTGTTTTGTTAAAAAGAAAAAGATAAATTTGGAAAATATATAAAGAAAATAAAATTTTATAAAATTAAAGCAAATAAAAAATATAGAAACAAAAATGCATAATAAATTATATAATTAAAAACCCACACCTAAAATACAATAAAAGGACAAAGAGAACAATTTTGGAACTTATTTTCCCATCTATCTTGTGTGCTTCCTATGTTTGACCTCTACACATACTTACCCCTATACACATTATATACAGAGTTATAATAAATATTTGTTCAACATTTTGCTTTGTGTTCCCGCCTTGTGTGAAACATAAGACCCGCATAATTATTGGATCAACACCTCCAAGATAGCAGCAGTCGTCGGATGCTGCTCCGCTTCACCATCAGATTAACATTCAAGATCTAGTCTTGGGTATCACTCATTGAACTGTCATCTGCCATTCGTTACGTGACACGGGGAGAAGTGGAAGGATCTGAGACATCGCGTCGCACCTTAGTGGGGTGATGAGAGGCCTACCGACTAGGGTTAAGTATCAAGAATAATCACAGGTCATTGCGACCCCAATCAATTGGTCAGAGCTCAACAAGAAAAATCAAGACCACAAAAATAAGACAATCAAAGCACGAAATCCAATGATAGCAGTCTCTGCTATTTATTTAACCTGGTATTGCGACCAGGGTCGAACACAAGGAGCACGAGTGAAACCTACGATGTAGTCAAAATTTGAGAAATAAAAGCGAGTTTTTTATTTTTTTTATTTATCAAATTTTTATATTTTTAAAATAAGAAAACAAGAGAAAGTAATCACGAACAAACAAGCTTCAATAATTTTTATTAAGTGTCAACAAGGCCCAAAAATCAGGAACAAAAATTTTTTTTCTCAAATATTCTGATGTTTTTATTAATTTTATGGTATTTTTCTAATTTTTATATGACTTTATAAAAATCAAACAAGTGTGAAAATGGAAAATATTGTACATCCTTGTCCAAAAGGAAATTTTAAAATACTAAAAATGCCCAAATGTCCTGGTAGTGATTTTAATGAAAGTAAACAAAAATATCTAACTATATAAACTGAAATTCTAATTTTTTATTATCTAGTATTTTTAATGATTTTTATAAGTTTTTTAGAGTTGTTATATTTTTATGGTTTTTAGAAGAGATAATGCAACAAAAATGGTACTGGAATTAAAACATATAAAGAAAAGCACGGACTATTTTTTTTTGAAAATTTTAAATATTTTTTATATTTTTTTGGTATTTTATAATACAGACAGAACATGATTTTAAGGTTTTTTATTTTTAGAAAATAAAAAATAAAACTAAATTAATTAACAAAAATTACCATAAATATAACACACATAGCAAGTGGGGAACAAACAGCAACGAATTGTAATTTTTATGGAATTTTTGGAAGTAATTAGTATTTATTTGATTAAAGAAACACACATAGCAAGTGGTGAACTATATGCAATTATCCTAAAATTTCCATACCAAGATATAACACATATAAAAATCTTAGGGCTAAAGTTGCAAATTATCCAATTAATTCTCGCACATGCTCAATAAACCACACACATGTGCATAAGTACAAATATCAGAAATATTTTATTCAAAGCATAACATAGCAAAAGTTCGAGGAACTAACTGCAAAAACACTAGAGAAACACGTGGGAAGACACATGTCTGCAACTTAACTGGACTAAAGTGCAAATACTAGAAATATTGAGGTCTAATCTACAAAAAAAATTAAACTACCACTTATTAATAAAACACGAAAGTGTGGGGGGGTACGACGAAATACCCTTGCAGAGCACGTGCGGACCACGTGAGGACGCGTGGCACACATGGAAGTCGTCACTGTCGTACATCTCTAGATCTGGTCGGCATCTCTGATGGAATTTGGCAGGAATGGGCTCTTCCAATGGTAGGGAGCGGGCTTGCAAGAATAGGGCCTTGCGACTTTCACCCAAGCCTCGGATGGAATCTGAGACTCTAATGAACTATCTGAGAGCTCTGAAAAGAACATAGGTTGTCCGCGTCGAACGAACAACTTCGATGTAGGAGCTATGGGCCGGATGAGCGTGACGGTGAAGGGTGACCTGGGACAGCTCCGACAGAGAATCTGGAGGCTTGAAATGAGCTCCTCGCGCGTGTCAGGACATTTGATAAGTCCATGTTCATCACTCTTTATTCTTTTATTTTAGCTAATTATCTTAGCAAAGCATTATGTAAATAGATGTAAATACAATAACCTAGAAATATGCATGCATGTGCTAATACTACATAATTAGCATGTATTTGTGCAAACATACATCGCATGAGGAATGCATCGCCCGAATGCAATCATACGTTGGGGCGTTCCCTACTTGCGACGCGTTGCATCGCCCGAATGCAATGAAATATTGGCAAGGGCCGCTACATCGCAGCCTGGATGTAGTTCAAAATTTGCAAGGGTTCTCACATGAGGAACGCATGCGGGTAAATAAACTAGTTCTGCTGCATCACCGCCCGGATGCAGTCCAAAATTTTGCAAGGGTTCTCGCATAGTGGACGCATGCGAGTAAAGAAGTTAGTCCAAAAGAGATTGCAAAGGAAGTTACAGATTGGTAGTTGGAATATCGGTACTTTAACTGGAAAATTGATGGAGATAGTGGATACAATGGAAAGAAGGAAGATTCATATATTATGTCTTCAAGAGACTGAATGGGTTGGAGAGAAAGCAAGGGAGATCGAGAAGACATGCTTTAAACTTTGGTATTCAGGTAAAGATAAGGGCAGAAACGGTGTTGGAGTGGTTGTTCATAAAGATTTGAAGGATTGTGTGGTTGAGGTGCAAAGATTTGGGGATCGGAGTATTTTGCTAAAGTTGGTGCTTGAAGAAGAAATTCTGAATATCATCTCAGTTTATGCACCGCAAATTGGTTTAGATGAAAGGACTAAACAAGCTTTTTGGGAGGATCTGGAAAAGATTTTACAAGGAATCCCACAAAGAGAGATGGTTTGCATAGGCGGAGATCTTAATGGACATGTGGGAAAAGATGTTTCAGGGTATGCAAGTGTGCATGGAGGACATGGTTTTGGGGATAGAAACGAAGAGGGAAAAGTCATTTTGGATTTTGTAACTGCTTATGATTTTTTCATAGCAAACACTCTTTTCAAGAAGAGGGGGGAGCATTTAATTACTTATAAGAGTGGCTCAACTAGAACACAGATAGTTTACTTTGCGTTGAGGAGAAGGGATCGGTTGTGTTGCAAAGATTGCAAAGTAATCCCTGGAGAGAGTTTGACAACCCAACATCGCTTGTTAGTCTTGGATTTACAAATAAAAGGGCTGGTAAAGAAAAAGAAGGTTCCTAAGATCACTAGAACTAGGTGGTGGAATCTTCCGCTGAAGCAATCAAGCTTCAGGGAGAAGGTTTTAGAAGACTTATCTTGGGATTGTAGCGGTAGTGCAAACGAGATGTGGGAAGCAGTAGAATCTTGTATCTGAAAGGTAGCCAAAGAGATGCTAGGCGAGTCAAAAGGAGGAGTTCCGGGTCAAAAGGAGGCATGGTGGTGGAGTGAAGGGGTGCAAGAGAAACTAAAAATTAAAAGAGCTTGCTTTAAAGCGATGTCTAAGGATAGAATAGAGGAAAATGTCACAGACTATAAAATAGCAATGAAGGAAGCAAAGAAGGCTGTAAGCAAAGCTAAGTCAAAAGCTTTTGAAGTTTTGTATAAAAATATCAACTCTAAGGAGGGCCAGAAGGATATATTCAGGTTGGCCAAAGAAAGAGAAAGAAAGAACAAAGACCTTTCTCAAGTGAGATGCATTAAGGACGAGGAAGGTCATGTGCTTGTTACTCAGAAGGATATAGAGACTAGATGGGAGCAGTACTTCCATAAACTTTTCATTGGAGAAGGAAATAGAGAGATCACTTTGGGTGATCTAGCTAGTAGTGAAAGTTACTTGAATCGTGCATGCTATAGACGAATACAAAGAAAAGAAGTAGAGGAGGCTTTGAAGGTTATGAGACCTGGGAAAGGTGTTGGACGGGATGACATCCTTGTAGAAGTTTGGAAAGTCTTAGGTGAGCGTGGTTTGACTTGGCTTACGAATCTATTCAATGTTATTTGGTGAACCAAGAAAATGCCTGAAGATTGGAGGAGGAGTATCGTGGTGCCTCTTTATAAGAACAAAGGAGACATTCAAAATTGTTCAAATTACAGAGGTATCAAGCTGATGAGTCGCACTATGAAAATTTGGGAACATGTGATCGAAAGAAGGTTGAGGCAAGTTTCCCAAGTAAAAGAAAACCAATTTGGATTCATGCCAGGTCGCTCAACTGTTGAAGCCATCCATTTGCTGAGGAGAACAATGGAGATTTATATAGCTAAAAGGAAGAATCTCCATATGATCTTTATTGATTTGGAGAAGGCTTATGATTCCGTCCCACGAGAGATACTGTGGAGAGTTTTGGAGAAGAGACAAGTACATGTCCTATACATTAATCTCATAAAGGATATGTATGATAGGGCTTTATCTTGTGTAAGGACCCCGACGGGGAAGACTTACTATTTTGATATCAACATTGGTTTACATCAAGGTTCAGCTTTGAGTCCATTTCTTTTTACTTTGATTATGGACGAGTTGACAAGTCACATTCAGGATGAGTTACCTTGGTGTATGTTATTTGCTGATGATATCGTGTTGATTGACGAGACTAGAGATGGAGTAAATGAGAAGCTTGAGGTTTGGAGACATGCATTGGAGACTAAAGGTTTTCGTATAAGTAGGGCTAAGACAGAATATATGGAATGCACCTTTGATGGAAGCAATGGTGAAGGAATCTAGGTGAAGATTGGTGATGATAACATTCAGAAGAGAGATTCTTTTAGATATATGGGATCTATTTTGCAACATGGTGGGGAAATTGATGGAGATGTTACTAATAGAATAAATGCAGGCTGGCTAAAGTGGAGAGGATCCTCCGCTGTTCTCTGTGATAAGAAAATTCCTTTAAAAATTAAAGGAAAGTTTTACAAAGCAGCCGTGAGACCTGCTATGCTTTATGGTTCTGAATGTTGGCATGTGAACCATAGACATGTGCAGAGAATGGCTGTAGCAAAAATGAAAATGCTAAGATGGATGTGTGGACATACACGTAAAGATCGGATTCAGAATGATGCAATCAGAAAGAAAGTTGGTGTAGCTCCGATCGAGGATAAGATGCGAGAAAACCGCTTAAGATGGTTTGGTCATTTGCAAAGAAGGTCAACTGATGCACCGATTAGGAGATGCGAGTGTTGGGATGTTGAGCTGGCTAAGAGAGGGCGAGGACGGCCCAAGAAGTGTTGGAAAGAGACTATACGAAGGGATCTCAGTTTTTTGGATATAAATCCGAGATTGACCCAAGATAGATCTGAATGGAGGCGAAGAATCCATGTAGCCGACCCTACTTAATTGTGGGAAAAGGCTTTGTTGTTGTTGTTGTTGTATTTGTGCAAACATACAAGAATAAAGAAAAAGAAAAAGGAAGGAGGTATTTAGCATAAATACAGAGTGATCCAAACCCCATGAGAGGGCCAAGCGTTGGTCTAATCGTCAAATAAAATGAGTAGAGAAAGATAGGGCCCACCCTATATTGTACATATCATGGATGTAAATAAATAATGTATTTTTGCCAAAAAAACAAAAATATGTTTTTACCTCCTTGCATTATTTCTAAAAATACAATAAAAATTATAAAAAAATCTCTCTCCCTTGTACATAATACATGTATATAGTTTTCCTTCCTTATTTATTTTATACTTCTAGATAATTGATAAAAATAAAATAAAAATTATTTCGTACCCCAACAATTATGTTGTAAATAAATAAATTATTAAATTTTGATATATTTGTAAAAAAAATAAATTAAAAATAATTGTACAAATACATAGGTATAATATACATGTATATAATACTCTATATTGTATATAGATTAATTTATTTTTCATAAAAATAAAAAAAAAATCATAGAAAAAAATCCTTGAAAAATAATAAACATTTTTCATTTTTTAATTTAAATTCATTTACTATTTTTAAATTTATTTATCTATGATTTTCCTTGCTATTTTGTCCTATAGCGGTTTTTGTCCTTTCCCCCCGCCACTCCTGATTGGGCCATGTCGGAATATTGATCCGGGTCAACCCCCTCTTCCAGGGCTTGACCCGACCCGACTGCGTGGGCAGACCTTTTTCTCCAAAATTTCCTGGGCAGGTCGTACAACCTTTCACCATGATTTTTCTCCCGCGTCTTCCCCATGGATCCAAGACCCTCACTGATCCCTAAGGAGGTTCAGATCTTTCTCGGTTCGTGCGCCCTCACTCGTTCTTTCCATCCTCCTAGGAATGTTATTTAACATCTCTTCCTCTTCCCCAGGATGGCAGCTCGTGCCTCGCTCCCTTTTGATACCCTAGCCACCACCAGTTGAGTGACAACTGCCTCGAGCTCCGCTAGTTACTGCTTGGAGCATCGATTCGGTGCAGCGAAGCTGTAGCTCGACCATCGTGGCCGGAGTTTCGCCACAGGTAGCCTCCCCTGCCTTCCGCAGCTCGGTCGAGGTCAGTACCCCAATGCCCCCCCCCCCCTTCCTGAAGCTCAGTCGTCGATCTAGACCTTCAGGTGACCTCTTTATCTCTCGCCTTTGTCCATTCGTTCTGATCTTACATTTCATTGTCGTCGCACTTTCGTTTGTTCCGACCAGCCAGTCAGAGCTCCTTCACCCACCTCTAGCCGCTCTGATATCACTGCATGCTCACCCTCCATCTCGCTCTGCATCCAAATCACCCTGATATTCGTCCATCTGGTCGAGATTAGGTTCGAGATCTCCTTCCCCTCCTTCGCTGGAGATCGACCAGTACCCTACCTCGCTTCTTTGCTGTTTAGTCCAAATAACCAAGACCGGAGCACAGCTCCGAGTCGGAGCTACCCTTTGCAATACTTTGCACATCTTGGGAGACCTCATTGCATCCATCCCTAGGCTCGCCGGAGTAGCTCCAGGTGCTCGTCGTCGTCACGCCTATCCAGTCGTTGGAGC
Organism: Ottelia alismoides; assembly: GCA_037367405.1. Classification (NCBI taxonomy): domain Eukaryota; kingdom Viridiplantae; phylum Streptophyta; class Magnoliopsida; order Alismatales; family Hydrocharitaceae; genus Ottelia; species Ottelia alismoides. Next base: position 721,180 of record JAZKJV010000270.1, read on the forward strand.
CTCCATCTGAGTCGTCCAGTCAACGTAGAAGCCTTCCACGATCCATCCGGCGCTTCCCGATCGATCATCGGGGCTGAGGATCTCTTCCTTGGCTCCAGTGAATTCCACCCTGGAGCGGTTATTCCAGGTCGATCCATGACCGTTGGATTGGCCCCGTTCTTCCAGATAGCATCTTGATCGTCCATCCAGCCACCTTGTCAGACCGTTAGATGTCAGATTTGGCGGTCACGTGAGCTCCACGTCCCCGACCTTTCTGGCACCGTTAGATCTGACCCCTGATGCCATCAGAGACGCGCGTCCAAGCATTCATCAACAGTTGCCACGCGTCCCACCCATGCGCGCCTCACGTGCTGCAAGGGTATATATCCCTCTCTACTGTACATTTATTTTTGTTTAAATTTTAGTATGTAAAATAAAGTTGTAGTTGAACTTATTTGCATTCTAGTCCATGTAGTTTATGTTATTTGCTTTTTAGTCCTCCCAGTCTGGAGGCACGCGGGTCGTCACGTGAACTATGGTGTATTTGCATTATTTTTCCTGAACCTTTCATATGTTAATGTTTGAATGGATGTTTTATGAAATTGCATTTATATCCCTGTGAACGTGGATTTGATGCATGTGCTGGATTTAGTTGGAGAAATTGCATATTTGATCGTGGACTTTTAGAGCTTATTAATGTTTAGTACAGAAACTTAAATAAATTGCGTTTAAGTCCCTACGACCTGTGTGCTTAGTTTTTAATTAGATAAATATCAAAATTACTCCAAAAATTCCCAAAAAAACTACCAGAAGCGCCTGCTAGTGTGTAATATTTTTGGCAATTTTTTAGATGCATTTTGATTTTTTTTATTATTTTCTAAAATTCAAAAACCCTAAAAATTTCCTTTGTCCAATTTAGAAAACCCAAAGAAATATAAGAATGCCTTGAAAAATTCCAAAAAATTTGTGAGTGTTTGTTTTTTGTTTTTTAGTTTCTGTGGATTTTCATTTGATTATCTTTTACAAAACATCTAAAAATTACAATAGACTAAAAACCTTATAAAAATAATTAAAAATTCCCTAAAAATCAAAAAAATTATGTTTTCAAGTTCTGTAGTGAGATTTTATTTTATACTTACACATAAAATTGCTGCCAGGATTTTAAAGGCATTTTAAATATTTTTAAATAGCCTTTCTATCCCTCTTGTACACTTTTGATGATTTTGTCTTTCTTTTATTTTTAGAAAACTTGATAAAAACCAGAAAAAGCCTATAAAATACATAAAAACACTTGAATATTTTAAAAACACAAAAATATTTTTATTTTGATTTTTTGAGTTTTTTATACCTTAGAAATAATTGTTGGAGTTTGATTTTCTCTTTTCTTTATTCTTTCTTTTTTCTTAAGAGAAAATATAAAAAAAATTAAAGATTAAAGATTAAAAACAACAAAAAAAATTATTTCTTTTTGGATTTCTCGAATACTTCGTTGGACTTTTTTGTGACCCTTGTGTTCGACCCCGGTGGCTATACCAGGTAAAAATAAATAGCAAGGCCGCTTGCCTTGATTTTCGTGCTTGATTTCTTTCTTTGGTGGTCTGATTTTTCTTGTTGAGTTCGACTCTAGTGATCGACGTCGCAATGACCTTTGATATCACTCTGCTTTGTCGCACGAGCCGCTCATCAGAATGGCACCGTTTCTAGGGAGCACAACTTAGCAGTCGGTTTTCTATTTATGTTTTTCTTTTTCTTTTTATTTTCCTTTTTCTTTATTTGGTTGTTTTTCATTTTTATTTTTCTTTCTTTATTTCTAGTTTTATGTTTCATAACTAAGATCTAACACATCAGTTGTTTCTCTATTTCTTGTGAGGGCCCGACGTGCGAGGGTGGCATTGCGAGGGTGGCATTCCTAGGAACGCCGACGCACCCAAGCGATGCGGAGGCAGCTCGTTTCTTCATCGAGCAACAGGAGAGCGTAGGAGTAGAGGATCAGAGGATTTGGAGGAAGTTAAGCATTTTATTTTCATTTTATTTTATTATTATTGTAATAATACCAGACTCAGAGACTTTGGACTTGGCATTTATTGCATTTGTTTCGTCGAGAATCGGTGTGCTCGGGGGACCTCACTGCGGTTTTCACTTATTTTGCTTTTTGACTTTTCTTTTATTTTGATTCTCGAAGGATTTAGCCCCTAAATGAAGGATTTTATATCTGATAGTGACGTAATTAATTAAGGTCCCATACTTGACCATAAAAGACATTCACTGAACAATCTGTCTTGGGAGAGAGATCCCCTCCTTGTTTGGTTTGGATGAGCGAGAGAGTGACTCGCGCACTAGGTGAGAGCCATACCTGACCTTTCTTCAGACAACTTATTTCAGGGTTAGTCATTCTCTAGTGAGAATCGCTCTGGTTTCCGGTAAAGTGGGCCGTGATATCCTTTGCAGAGCGAGTTGATCGGGTAGCCGGTAAACGGTCCGCAATTTGTACTGGCTAGGAAAGATCTAGCTTCGAGATCGGGCCAGTCTCCTGAGAGCATCGGGTTCCTACCAGCTCTCTTAATCGCTCTGATAGACTGAATTACCACCTAATAAAATCGACAAGATAAAAGATCGAGCCTTCACGGTCATCAGCTCAATGTTGAGTAGGTGAATTGGGGGTTTGTTTTTTCTGATCTTGTTTGTTTCCAGATACCTTCCGCCTTCCTCTCTACATCATGATGATGGTCAGAGGTCCCTTAGGCAACCTTTGGTTGCACCGCTTACGAGAATTCCACCCCATTCATCTAGGTTGGTTCGCGAGAGCCTAGACCCGCTCTCCGAAATCGAGTTTGACTCCGCCATGTTCCCCCTCGTCCACCCTTCTTTCAGTCTTGAGGTGCCAGAGCAGAGACCACATCAGATATTTGTACATTTGACGGCACCTGAGTTCGGTTCTTTTGTCTTTGCAGAGACCATGGCCAGCAGCGAGCATCACACTAATGGACCCAACCAGACTCACTCATATGTTCTTGATCAGGGTGCCATCAACAAGACCTTGTTAGCTTCCTTGGAGACCATGCAGCGCCAGATACATGACCAGGGAGCTTTCATGGCAGATATGCGCAGGGAGATGGCTCAGATGTGAGCAGACAGAGGAGAGCCGAATAGAGTCGGTGGAGGAGATATTCCAGAGTTAGGAGGAGGAGATGGACCACATCTCGATGAGCCATAGGAGCCAGTCTGAACAGCATGCCCGTTGAGGGAGTTGTCAACCCTGGTGCAACTCTGACACACCGTTGGATTCAGCTGCTTGCGATTTTGGGAGATTTCAAGCTCCCTCCTCAGACTATCCAATTATTGCTCAGATTTCACAGGCTAGCCACCGAAGAGCCGTACCTCCATCTCCAGGAGTTTGAGATGATCTGCAGCATGTTCCACGACAGATTCATGGACGAGGATACAATCAAGATGATGTCTTTTTCGTTCTTCCTTGTCGATAGAGCAGCCTATTGGATGAAGCATTTGGGGAGATACGTGACATCGTGGGAACAACTTCGGAATGAGTACTTGAATAAGTACTATCCACTTGGCCGGACAAATGCAGCGAGAGACCTCATCAACAACTTCTCCATGCTTCCCAACCAGCAGTTTCTTGAGTCACAGGACTGCTTCAGAGAGCTTATCGGTCGGTGTCCACATCATGATATATCCAAGCCCAACCTAGTGAAGAGTTTCTTTTGTGCACTGACACCGGAGTTGCAGGGGCTCGTGAACGCATCCTGTAGGGGATCCTATTTTGCCAAGGATGAGGATCAGATTTGGGCTATCTACGAGGTGATGGTAGAGAACTACACAATCATGTCCCAGACTCATCTTTACACCCAGGGGAAGCCCCCACCACAGGTTGTGTCCTATCAGACGATAGCACTGGTCGATGCAGGTCCTTCCACATCTTCAGCAGCCTCAGCACAGGCAGAGTCGTCGGCTGCTGGTATGGGCATTATCAGCGAGAATTTGGACCGCATCGAGATCATAAAGAAGAAGCAGTGCCAGGGTATGTCACAAATAGATCAGATGGCACAGACACTTAGTGACCTGAAGACCCATATCATTTGTCTCCAGGAGGTACAGACGACTTCTCAGCCCCATCTCAGGTCAGGGGCTAACCCCAGCAATAGCAGCTTGACCCAGCCCTCTGCCCACTATAAACAGGTTCACCACATTCATGCGAAGCGGTTCCAGCAGTTGCAACACAAGTATTTCGAACCACCACCATCTGAGGACACTCAGATGGTGGTATATCAGCAGCAGCAACCCCTAGCAGTCCTTCCTCCACCCCCGTTTGAGCAGGAGCCGTTGATGGAAGTCAACGGGATTTGGTATGATCGATCGCAACTCGGGATCTGCCGAGACCATCCCAGATTCTGATGGTCGACCGGAGGTGCCTTATCCCTACAGTAGCCTCCAGTTCAGGATGGGAAGTATAGCTAGCTGCAGTAGCCCCAGTTTCCACACCAGCAACCACATTACGAGCAGGTTCCTCATCCCTACAAGTATGGACAACTATGGAGGCAGCATCAGCAGCAGCCTCATCAGTACTCTCAGCAGTATCCCCCTCATCCTTCCCAGCAGCAGCCTCACTTCCAGAGAGGCAACCCGTCAGGTTCTCATGGGACAGCCTACGAGAACCCATCACTAGATGACTTAGCATGCCTAACATCTGATCAGCAGGCCACTTTAGATAGGAGATGGATGAGTTCCGTCAGGAGATGAGGGAGATCATCAATGGCAAGGCTGCCATACCAGCACAGATCGAGCCGAATCCGAACAACCTGAAGAGGAAGTTTGAGCAAGTACAGTTTACAGAGGTTACCACTCCTAGTGACTCATTAGGTGATATTACTTTATATACATTTGATGTTAACTTCGTTACACTTAGGAGCGGTAGGATGCCACTGAGCGATGATACCACGAGGATACAAGAGAGCCAGACGAGGAGGAGAGCGGTGCTGATGCCGCTCATGATGATGGAGATGATGGCGGTGGTGCTGACGCCACCAAGGATGTAGATCCAACCAGTGGTACATAGGTTGTTGCTTCTCCAGATGCAAGAAATGATGTTGATGCCACCAGCCATTCAGAAGCTGAGCCAGAGAGTGTTGATGATGCCATAGTTCGTGATGACGTGGGTGGTAATGAGGACACCCCTTCTACTCCTATTGCATTTCCTTCAGTTTCTGTATCTCGGGACTATTCAGAAAAATCCAAAAAAATTAATAAAGGAAAGGGTTCTTTATTTTCGAGTCCATATGCGATGCCTGGTGATGTTTGTGTGGATTTTGTTTCATCTTAGCAGTAGGGACCCATTCCTAGCCCTCTATTTGAGGAGAGCCCAACCATCCCCTTCCTTCAAGCACTCTGCTTGGCTAAGGGGAATAATAATGAAAATCCAAAAAAGAGCCAGCAGTTAGAGTTTAGCCAACAGATAATAGACAGATTCCAGATTCAGCTGACTCTACAGGAGCCCCTTGAGTACATCCCTCTCTTCTAGAGGAACCTGAGAGAGAAGACTACCATCCGCGGCAAGAAGAGGAACCATCATACAGAGATCCATGTGCTCACTCGGGCCACCTGCTTCGCCATTCAGAACCGCCTGCCAGCCAAGAGGCCATATGCATGAGCTCCCTATGTCAGATGTCATATCCATGAGCAAAGGTTCGATCGTACTCTATTAAACAGTGGCTCCTCCATCAACCTCCTTCCGGCAACCTTACTCTACCGATTCGAGTTTGGTCCTCTCCGATAGTGCAGGACATTCCTTTAGTTTGTTGATTGATATGTCAAGAGGCCGAAAGGGGTTGTTGAAGGGCGTGGTCTTCATTATTCAGGGCCATAAATTCCCAGTGGACTTCGTTGTGTTGGACATGGAGATCTCTGAGTCTGTGATCGATACCCTCATCATTCTAGGACGCCCATTCTTGGCCACAACCAATGTGGTGTCTGATCATGATAACAGAAAGGTGTACTTTCGCGTCGAGGGCAAGAGTATACAAATAGAGACGATCGACGAGACCAGAGCATGAGATTCAGCTTGCTCAGAGTAGCTCAACGATTCAGAACAGATGACAGAGGCAGAGCGAGACATCCACCAGAACTGCGATTTTGTGATTACTGATGATGAAGCCGCTTGGTCTGATCCCATTTCACGAGACATCCTCTCACATTTAGACTCTACAGATTCCCATATTCCAGCAGAGGAGAACTTGGAGAGCACACTCTTGGCAGAGGACACATTCGAGGCTGCAGACCGTGTTAGGGAGAGTGAGGCAGCATATTTTCCTTATGATTCAGATAAAGATCCCTCTAAGTCAGATATCGATTGGACATAGTATGATGAGTTGATACTGTGTTTGATTCCTACAGAGCTAGCAGCTAGGGTGGAGTCTGATCCGATACAGAGTATAGATACACCAACAGAGCAGTCTACACCAGATTTTCATGATCAACGAGAGTTCTTCCATGCAGATTTGGTTACCTTCACTCAGACCTTTCAGAGGCTAGATTTTCCAGCTCCCAGTTACCCAGAGATGAAGCCCTTGCTGCAGTCGTAGAAGTATAGGTTCCTTGATGGAGAGCATGAGATGCACCCAGTCATTATCTCAGCAGATTTGAATAGAGAGAAAGAATCTTGTTTGATGGAGGTTCTTAAAAATAACCGCAAGGAGATAGGGTGGAGCATAACTGATCTCCAGGGGATAAGTCCAGCCTTGTGCTCCCACCATATCTAACTCGAAGAGGACGCTAAGCCATCGCGTGAGTTCCAACGACGGCTGAACTCAAAACGGTGGAGCACCGATTTTATCTACCCCATCTCCGACTCCAAGTGGGTTAGTCCATTACATGTGGTGCCCAAGAAGACGGGCATCACTATAGTTGTGAGCAAGTATGGAGAGAAGATTGCTACCTAGGTACCCACTTATTGGAGGGTCTGTGTGGACTACAGACGATTGAACCAGGCCACCAAGAAGGATCATTTCCCACTACCTTTTATTGATCATATTATAGAGAGGCTGGCTGGGAAGAGTCACTACTATTTTCTCGGCAGGTACTCCGGATACAATCAAGTGGCCATTCTGCCCCGAAGACCAGGACAAGACTACATTCACCTGCCCATTTGGGACATATGCTTTCAAACGGATGCCCATTGGTTTATTTAATGCCCCGACGACATTCCAAAGGTGCATGTTGTCCATCTTCTCGGACATGGTGGGTGATTGCTTATAAATCTTCATGGATGACTTCTCGGTCTATTGCGATGGGTTTGATGCTTGTCTTGATGGCCTAGACCATGTCCTTCAGCGCTGCATAGAGGTCCATCTTTTTTTATCCTGGGAGAAGTGTCCCTTCATGGCGACTCAAGGGACGGTGCCTGGTCATATCATCTCCAACAAGGGATGGAGGTTAATCCGGTCAAGGTGGATATCATCAGGAAACTCGATCCACCATCCAAACTGCGACAGTTACGGTCTTTTCTGTGGCACGTTTATTTCTACCGACGATTCACTCATGATTTCAGCTGGATTGCCCGACCGTTGACTGATTTGCTAACCAAGGACACCGAGTTCATTGTAGATGATAAGTATCTTGTGTCATTTGAGATTCTCAAGAGTCTTGTTGTTGAGGCTCCTATCTTTCAGTCGCTTGATTTGTCTCTCCCAATTGAGATAATGACAGATGCCATTGATTTTGTCGTAGGGGACATGCTGGGACAGAGAAGGGATGGAGTTCCTTTTACCATTCACTACGCTAGTTGTATATTGGATGCCGTGCAAAAAAACTACACTGTCACTGAGAAGGAGATGCTAGCCGTAGTTTTTGCCTTGGATAAGTTCAAGTAATACATCATTGGATCAAAAGTGATGTTTACTGATCATACCGCCATCAGGTACCTCATGGCTAAGAAGGATGCCAAAGCGCAACTGACTAGAGGGATCCTTCTACTCCAAGAGTTTGATATTGAGATTAAGGATAAACCTAGAGTCAAGAATGTGGTGGTGGATCATCTCTCCTGGTTAGAGCATCTTGAGGAATCTGAGCAGATTGATCCCATTTCTGAGACCTTCCCAGATGAGGTGATCCTTTCTATCGCCTCTCTCCAGTGGTACGCTGACATTGTGAACTATCTGGTTGCCATGAAAGTACCACAAGGTTGGCCCAGGCAATGACTTGAGACCTTCCTTGCGAAGGACAAGTTCTACCACTGGGAGGATCCCATCCTTTATCATAAAGGAGGGGATAGCTCTGGTGTAGGTGCATTCCTCAGGAGGAGCACCATAGCGTCCTCACATACCGCCACAAGCTTGAGGCAGGAGGACATCACTCTAGGAGGAGAAAGGCACAGAAAGTGCTCCAATCCGGCCTATGGTGGCCTACCCTCTTAAAGGATTCTAATGAATTCGTGAAGAGGTGTACTAACTGTCAGAGGATGGGCACTTGTGGACACCGTGATATGATGCCGATGCATCCCATTCACTTCTGTAAGGTTTTTCATGCATGGGGCATCGATTTCATGGGTCCATTTCCTAAGAGTCAGGGATTCGAGTACATTCTGTTGGGCATGGATTATGTTAGTCGTTGGGTTGAGTCCATCCCCATCCGAGGCGCAGATGCTCGGACGGTTTGAAATTTTTTGAGGAAGAATATCATTTCACGGTTCAGGGTGCCTAGAGTTTTGATATCTGACGGGGGGTCTCATTTCGTCAACTACAAGGTAAAGGCCCTTGCTAGCGAGCTAAGCATCGACCATCGAGTAGCCACTCCATATCATCCTCAGACCAATGGTCTTATTGAAGTGTCAAATAGGGAGATCAAGACGATATTGCAGAAGGTAGTTCGCCCAGACCGAAAGGATTGGTCACAATTTTTGGACTCGGTCTTGTGGGCATATCGGTCTTCCTTCAAGACCCCTTTAGGTACATCTCCCTTTCGCCTCGTTTATGGCAAGCCCTGCCATTTACCTGTTGAGATTAGGAACAAGTTACTTTGGGTTGTCACAGATATATTATTGGATCCAGTGAGTGTAGGGGATCAAAGAAAGGTAGAATTGGCAGCCCTGGAGAAGCTTAGAGACACAGCCTTATCGAGCAGCCTACAATACAAGGAGCGAGTGAAGGAATGACATGATTCTCATATCAGCCATAAGCAGTTTGAGCCAGATCAAAGAGTATGGTTGTTTGATTCCAGGCATAGATTTTTTCTAGGGAAGTTGCAGAGCAAGTGGAAGGGACCATACCTGGTCCAAAAGGTACAGGACAGTGGAAGTATTGACATATCTGCGATGTCATCTGAGTCTACCCCTCGTATTAACGTCAGTAACTCAAACCATATCTAGATCATGAGCCGGTGGTCGTTGACGTCGCCCCTGCATGAGATGTGGTCTTTGACTCACATCTATTGCATCTCATGCCTGATTATCACTGTCTTCCTCCTAGTATAGATCCAGATGTCCATATCATCTCATTATTTAGTCCAACACCCCATGTGCATCTTGTGATTATGCTATACTTAGGGTGCACTTTACCCTAAGTACAGGGGGCGTCCGACTTTTGATTTTTCTTTTGACTCTTTTGACCTCTGTTTTGCTACCTATACTTAGGGACATTTTACCCTAAATATAGGGGAGGTAGACACTGCACTTTCTTTCACTCAGATTTCCTTTATGTATAGTCTGCTAAACTTAGGATTACTTGATCGTAAGTATAGGGGAAACACCGAGCCCTCTTCGTTCTATTCTTTGATTCATCGTTGCGGTATAGCATTCATTTTCACTGACCTATACTAACCACGAGTTATGTCTTCTTCATCGCTATTTATCCACTCTGAGGACATCGTTCGAGCTAAGTATAGGGGGTGTCATATATATTACATATATACTTTAGCCATAACTCGCACTTTGTGTGAGTGTGTTAATAAATAGAATGTCTAAAATCCTTTATCTAAAAACCGTTAAAAAATTAAAATTTTTCATGTACATAAAATTCTTTCTTGCACATACAGAGCTATGTACAAAAATTATTTTTGTACAATTGTTTGTAAAAATGTTTTGTTTGTAAAATTTGTGTAAATATTTTGATATCAAAATTATGTATATAGTAAAATGTTTGTAAAATGTTTGAAAAACAAAAGTTTTCAAAAATACTTGTGTAAATGCATGTAAATAGTTTGCAAAACTTCTGCATCCATGCATACATTCAAACATTTTTCAAAAAGTTTGAATATTTTCAAAAATTTGCATAAAAAGCTTCTTGGTATATGTTTGTACATTCCTTTGAATCATAGATTGACATTTAAACTAGCCTAGAATTAAATTGGAAAATGGAGCTTGGTTAAAACCTTAATCCACCTAATTCTAAGAGGAACCTTCTAGGACTTAGGTTAAGACTTTTCAGGTCCATTGGTGACTTAATTTTTTAAGTCCAGTAGGCTATGATCACATGTCATCTTGATGAGCCTAAGTAGAACATTTAACAACGTACACATGACTCTCACAAACAATGGCTTTACTTGCACTGATACCTTACACATAGCTCTCTATGGATGATGTGGTGAGGAGGCAGTCTCCTTTGACTTAGGGTAGCATACGTGGGTAGTACTTCTAGGCGGAACCTCTCGTCTTCTTTTAGTGAAGGAAGTCCGTCTCAACTTTGTCTAGTGACATTGAGGTCTAAAGACAGGAGTTGTGGGTTGCAATAATGCTTCAAAAGAGGAGTAGTCTACTGTCTCGAGAGGAAAAACTCCTTATGTATATATGTTGCACCATGTAGATATGTTGCACATATGCACATCAAAAAAATGTGCAAAAGAAAGAAAAGCTCCAAAAAAGTGGTGGGTCTTATAGAAAATGAAATACCTATTGAAGTGTATATAACCAAATAAAGCAAAGTTTATGTTACCCATTCTCATCTCATGAAGCTTGCAGCGGGAGACTTAGCTACACTGGTTGGGCTCCCAGGGATACATGGCTACACTCGTCATGGTCCATTCTCTTCTTCCTCCTCTTCTTGAGCCGGTTGCACTTGAACTTAGAAGGGAATACCCCGCTCCTCGAGGAAAGAGCTACTAGACTAGGGTGTTAGAGATACATTGTTGAGGGGAGTTGTTACTTTGCAATTTCTGAGGTGGGGAGCTACATATCACTTACACAGTACATGAAAAGATTCATGGTCATTAGAGTTTGTGTATGTAGACTTGTTCTGATCTGGATTATTGAGGAGTCTTGACCATAGATTGGTGCAACTTGGAGGTTGTTGAGTTTTAAACCTAGGTCCATATAAGGATCCGACAAACTAATAATCCAAAGGTTTGACTGAGCTCCATACCCCAATTGAATGAAGAAAAGTTTTATAATCAACCTTGATTCTTCCTCTTTTTCTTTTCTTTTTCTCTTCACTTCTTTTTCAAAAAAGTGTTTGCTAAGGGATTACTAAAGGTAAAGTATAAGGGGGTGATGAATCCATGTTCATCACTCTTTATTCTTTTATTTTAGCTAATTATCTTAGCAAACCATCATGTAAATAGGTGTAAATACAATAATTAGCAATATGCATTCATGTGTTAATATTACATAATTAGCATGTATTTGTGCAAAAATAAAAGAATAAATAAAACGAAAAAGAAAGGAGGTATTTAGCATAAATACAGAGTGACCCGAACCCCAAGAGAGTCGAGGATCTCAAGTAAATTCAAAGCCGCTTAAGCTGCTTATAAGTCTGTCACCTCAGACAATAAGTAGAGAGAGATAGGGCCCACTCTATATTGTACATATCATGGATGTAAATAAATAATGTATTTTTGCCATGATAAAAACAAAAATATGTTTTTACCTCCTTGTATATATTTATAAAAGTACAATAAAAATTAGTAAAAGAAAATAAAAATCTCTTTCCCTTGTACATATTACATGTATATAGATTTTCTTCTCTATTTATTTTATACTTGTGGATAATTGATAAAAATAAAATAAAAAATATTTTGTACTCTAAAAAAATTGTGTTGTAAATAAACCAAATATAAAATTGGGTATTTTTGTAAAAATAATAAATTAAAAATAATTGTACAAAATACATAGGTATGATATACATGTATATAATACTCTATATTGTATATAGATTAATTTATTTTTCATAAAAAAAATAAAAATCACAGAAAAATTCATTTACTATAAACCTTTTTCATTTTATTCATTTTTTAATATAAATTCGTTTACTATTTTTAATTTATTTATCTTTTATTTTCCTTGTTATTTTGTCCTATAGCGGTTTTTGTCCTTTTCCCCCATCGCTTCTGATTAGGCCACGTCAGAATATTGACCCGGGTCAACCCCCTCTTATAGGGCTTGACCCGACCCGACTGCGTGGCCGGACCTTTTTCTCCCAATTTTCATGGGCGGGTCGTGCAGCCTTTCGCCCCGATTTTTCGCCTGCGTCTTCTCCATGGATCTAAGACCCTCGCGGATCCCTAGGGAGGCGCAGATCTTTCTCGATTCACGTGCCCTCACCCGTTCTTTCCAGCCTCCTAGAAATGCTATTTAACATCTCATCCTCTTCCCTAGGACGACAGCTCATGCCTCGCTCCCTTTTGATACCCTAGCCACCTCCAGCTGAGTGACAGCTGCCTGGAGCGCCGCCTAGCGATCGATTCGGTGCAGCGAATCTGTAGCTCGACCATCGTGGCCAGAGTTCCATCGCGAACAGTCTCCCCCGCCTTCCACAGCTCGGTAGAGGCCATTACCCTGACGACCCTCCTAGCCTGAAGCTCAGGAGTCGATCCAGACCTTCAGGTGACCCGTTTATCTCTCGCCTTTGTCCATTCAATCCGATATTACATTTCATCATCGTCGCATTTTTGTTTGCTCCGACCAGCCGGTCGGAGCTCCGTCACCCACCTCCAGCCGCTCCGATATCACCGCACACTCACCCTCCATCTCGCTCTGCATCCTGATCACCCTGATCTTCCTCCATCTAGTCGATATTAGGTTCGAGATCTCCTTCCCCACCTTCGTCGGAGATCGACCAGCACCCCACCTCGCTTCTTTGTTGTTTAGTCCAAATAACCTAGACCAAAGCATAGCTCTGAGTCAGAGCTACCCTTTGCAGGACTTTGTGCACGTTGGGAGCCCTCATTCCGTCCATCCTAGGGCTCGTCGGAGCAGCTCCAGGTGCTCGTCATCGTCACGCCTATCTAGCCATTAGAGCCTCCATCCGAGTCATCCAGTCGATGCGGAAGCCTTCTACAATCCATCCGGTGCTTCCCGATCGATTATCGGGGTTGAGGATCTCTTCCTTGGCTCAGGTAAAGTCCACCCAGGAGCGGTTCTTCCAAGTCTATCCATCATTGTTGGATTGGCCCCGTTCTTCCAGATAGCATACTGATCATCCATCCAGCCACCTTTTCATACCGTTAGATGTCAGATTTGACGGCCACGTGCGCTCCCATCCCCGACCATTCTGGCACCGTTAGATCTGACACCTGATGCCCTTAGAGCCGAATGTTCAAGCATTCATCAGCGGTTGCCACGCGTCCCCCCCACGCGCGCCTCACGTGCTGCAAGGGTATATATCCCTTTCTACCCTGTATTTATTTTTGTTTATGTTTTAGTATGTAAAATGAAGTTGTAGTTGAACTTATTTGCATTCTAGTCCATGTAGTTTTTATTATTTTCTTTTTAGTCCTCGTAGTCTAGAGGCACGTGGGTCGTCACATGAGATGTGGTGTATTTGCATTATTTTCCCTGAACCTTTCCTGTGTTAATGTTTGAATGGATGTTTTATGAAATTCATTTATACCCTTTTGAATGTGGATTTGACGCATGAGCTTGATTTAATTGGAAAATTGAATATTTGACCATGCACTATTAGAGCTTGTTAATGTTTAGTACAAAAACTAAAATAAATTTTGTTTAAGTCCCTACAACCTGTGTGTTTAGATTTTAATTAAATAAATACCAAAACTACTCCAAAAGTTCCCAACAAAATTATCAGTAGCTCATGTTATTATGTGATATTTTTGGTATTTTTTAGACAAATTTTGATTTTGTTTATTATTTTCTAAAATTCAAAAATCCAAAAATTCCCTCTATCCAATTTAGAAAACCCATAAAAATAGAAATATACCCTTGAAAAAATCCAAAAAAATTATGTATGTTTGATTTGTGTTGTTTTAGATTCGGTAGCATTTTCAGTTGATTATCTTTTATAAAACACCTAAAAATTAAAATAGACTAAAAACCTTATAAAAATCATTAAAAATTCCCTAAAAATAAAAAAATGCGTTTTCAAGTTCTATAGTTAGATTTTATTTTATACTTACACATAAAATTTAATGTTAGGGTTTTAGAGCATTTTAGATATTTTTAAATTACCTTTCTTTCTAGGTTGTACACTATTTGTTGTTTTTGTCTTCCTTTTATTTTTATAAAATTTTATAAAAATCAGAAAAAAGCCCATAAAATACCCAAAAACAATTGAAAATTTTAAAAACACAAAAATGTTTTTTTAATTTCTTTTAAACCTTAGAAATAATTGTTGGAGTGTGATTTTCTCTTTTCCTTGTTCTTTCTTTTTCTTAAAAGAAAATATAAAAAAATTAAAAATTAAAAACCACCAAAATCATTTTTATTTCTTTTTGGATTTCTTGACTACTTCTTAGGACTTTTCCATGCTCCTTGTGTTCGACCATGGTGGCTATACTAGGTTAAATAAATAGCAAGACCGCTTGCCTTGATTTCCGTGCTTGATTTATTTCTTTGATGGTCAGATTTTTCTTGTTGAGTTCGGCTCTGGAAATCGAGGTTAAAACGACCTTTGATATAACTCTGCCTCTGTCACTCAGGTCGCTCATCAACATGCAAATGGAAGAGCGACTCATAGGGGACTCCATGGTCGGGTTATTTCTTGGAAAAACACGGAGAAGCGAGGGTGGATGGGATTTGATCTCTGAAGATGGCGAAAGAGGGAAATCTTAGCCTCAATCTCCACCTAAGGGTCGAGCCCAAGGGAGATCAGACTACGGTATGAGATGGAATGGTTGTAGAGGGTTCGATCAATAAGGATAGAGGGTCATAACGAAGCTCTGCCCGGGTGGGCGGAGCAGATGAACACAGGCGGAGCGGAATGGAATAGATTGAATCGAACAGGAAAATGGTAGTGAAATATGTAGTACCTGAGGGTCTGGATGAACTCATGAACATCCGGCGAAGATGGGAATTGAGGTTATGTCCTCAACCACGTTGCGAAATACGGGGAGGCTGGTCGCGGCGGATCTCCGGCCACGAAGGGTGAGCTGCATCGTCACTACACCAAACTGAGCTCCAAAGGTCTATCTGAGCACCTGTCACTAAGGTGGAGGTGGCTAGGGGTCGAAGTGGGAGCGAGAAATGAGCTGAGCTGTTGTGGAGGTGGAGGAGACATTTTATAGGCTTCCCAGGAGGGTGAGATGATCAGGCTAAAGCGTGCAACCCTAGGAAGATCTGCGTCTTCCTAGTAATCCACGAGGGTGATGGATCCTAGGAGAAGGCTCGGGAGAAAATTCGGATCGAGAGGAGGCTTGACCCGATCGGGAAAAAGGGGAGAAGAAGCTTCGGCGGGAGGAGTCGGGTGGGGTCATGCCTGGAAGAGGGCATTGACTAGATGTCAACATCCGACTGGACCTACCAGAAAATTAGAATTTACAAATTATTTACAAAATCACTAACAAATAATAAATGAAGTCAAAATAAAAAGTGTATAAAATGAAAATTGTTTATTATTTTTCAAACTATTTTTTTATTATTTTTAATTATTTTTATGAAAAATAAAATAGTGTATATACAATATATAATATTAAATACATGTATAATATACCTATGTATTTTGTACAAGTATTTTTATTTTATTTTTTTACACAAATATACCTAATTTTTTATTTTATTTATTTTCCCATAAATTTAAGCGTATAAAACAATTTTTCCTTTATTTTTATTATTTATTTACATGTATAGAATAAATAGGGAATTTGACCTATATTCATGTATTTTATATAAGTGGGGGAATTTTATTTTTATTTTATTTTTCTGATTTTTAATTTATTTTTGTTTTATTTCTAGGTCTATATAAAAGGAGGTAAAAATAATATTTTATTTTCATTTTATCAAAAATAATTATTTAAATACATAGATAATATGTACAACATATAGTAGACCCTATCTCTCTCTACTTATTTTATTTGGCAATCAGGTAAAGGCTTGACCTTCTCTTAGGGTTCAGGTCACTCTATATTTATTCTAAATATCTCCGTCATTTTTCTTTTCGTTTATTCTTTTATTTTTGCACAAATACATGCTAATTATGCAATATTAATAGATGTGTGTTGATTGCTAACTTATTTTATTTACACCTATTTACATGATCTTTGACAAGATAAGTAGCTAAAATAAAGAATAAAGAGTAAGAATCAGGGGTTAATCACCCCCCTATACATTACCTTTTCTAGTCCCTTAGCAAACACTTATTTAAAAAAGAAAGAAAAATAAAGAAGGAGAATCAAGATTAAATATTAAACTTGTCTTCAATAAATTGAAGTAAGATCAGTTAGATCTTTGGATTATTAGTTTGTCGGAACCTTATTTGGACTTAAGTTTAGAACTCAACAGCCTCTATGTTCCACCATTCTATGGTCAAGACTCCTCAATAATCTAGATTAGAATAAGTCTACATACACAAAATCTGATGACCATGTATCTTTCCTTGTATGGTGTAACTGATATGTAGCTCCCCACATTAGAAATGACAAGGTAATGATCTCCCTCAACAAGGTAACTCTAATTCCCTAGTCTAGCATCTCTTTCCTCGAGGAGCGGGGTATTCCCTTCTAAGTTCAAATTCAACTAGCTTAGGAAGATGGGGAAAGAAGAGAATGGGTCGTGACCAGTGTAGCCACGTATCCCTAGGAGCCCAACCAGTGTAGCTAAGTCTCCTACTGCAAGCTTCATGAGACGGAAAGGTGTAACATAAACTTTGCTTTATTTGGCTATATTCACTCCAGCAAGAATTTTATTTTCAATCAGTCCTGCCACTTTTTTTGGAGTTTTTCTTTCTTTTGCACATTTTTTTGATGTGCATATTACAACATATCTACATGGTGCAACATATATACATAAGGACTTTTTCTTCCTGAGCCAGTAGACTATCCCTATTTTGATGTATTATTGCAACCCAGAACTCCTATCTTTAGACCTCAACACTGCTAGACCAAGTTGAGGCGTATTTCCCTCCATAAAGGAAGATGAGAGGATCTGCCCAGAAGTACTAGCCTCTTATGCTACCCCAAGCCAAGGAAAACTACCTTCTTACTACCTCATCAGTGTGGAGTTGAGTATAATGTGTTGGTTCAAGTAAAGCCATTGTCTGTGAGAGTCATGTGTGCGTTGTTAAGTGTTCTACTTAGGTTCATCAAGATGACATGTGAACATAGCCTAGTGGACTAAAAGAATTAGGTCAGTAATGGACCTGAAAAGTCTTAACCCCAAATCTTATAAGGTTCCTCTGAGAATTAGGTGGATTAAGGTCTTAACCAAGCTCCATTTTCCAATTTAATTCAAGTATAGTTTAAATGTCAACTATGATTCAGAAGAAAATACAAGTATTTACAAAAACCTTTTTTTGAAAAGTTTTTGAAAATGTGCAAAATTTTTGAAAATGTTTGAATGCATGCATAAATGTAGAGGTTTTGCAAACTATTTACAAACATTTACACAAGGGTTTTTGCAAACTTTTATTTTTCTAAAATTTAATATAATATACATAATTTTGATACAAAAATATTTACACAAATTTTTCAATCAAAGCATCTTTACAAACCTTCGTAGAAAAATAATTTTTATAAATAGTTATGTATGTGCAAGGAAGAATTTTATGTACAAGGAAAATTTTAAAATTTTCGTGATTTTTAGATTGTGGATTTTAGCCATTTTTCGTATTTACACACTTACTCAATGTACGAGTTATGGCTAAAGTATATATGTAATATATACGACACCCCCTATACTTAACTCGAACGATGTCCTCGGAGTGATCAAAGAGCGATGAAGAAGACATAACTCGTGCTTAGCAAAAGGAAGTGAAAAGAAAGGCTATACTACAACGATGAATAAAAGAATAGAATGAATAGAGATCGGGATTCCCCCTATACTTCGGATCAAGTAATACTAAGTATAGCAGACTGTACACAAAGGGAAAATCGAGTGATAGAATGTACCAGGTTTTCCTCCCCTATACTTAGGATAACATATCCCAAAGTATAGGCAACAAAACAGAGGTAAAAAGAATCAAATGAATTATCAAAAAACTGACACCCACCCTATACATAGGGTAAAGTACACCCCAAGTATAGCTAAATCATAAGATGCCAATGGGGTGTTAGACAAAAGAATGTGTGATATGTACATCTGGATATATACAAGGTGGAAGAAGGTGATAATCAGGCATGATATGCAAATGATGTGAGTCGAAGATCATATCTCATGCAAAATGAATCGGGGCGACGTCAACAATCAGCTGATCATAATCTAGATATGGCTTGAGGCGCTGACTGTTAACGAGAAAGATGGACTCAGATGACATCTCAGATATATCGATACTACCATTGTCATGCATCTTTTGGACCAGGTATGGTCCCTTCCACTTACTCTGATTTCCCTGGAAATAATCTAAGCCTGGCATCAAACAACCATACTCTTTAATCTGGCTCAAACTGTTTATGGCTTATATGAGTAT
Source organism: Ottelia alismoides (assembly GCA_037367405.1). Lineage (NCBI taxonomy): Eukaryota > Viridiplantae > Streptophyta > Magnoliopsida > Alismatales > Hydrocharitaceae > Ottelia > Ottelia alismoides. The sequence continues at coordinate 739,950 of JAZKJV010000270.1, forward strand.
CATGCCATATCTTTACTCGCTCTTTATACTATAGGCTTCTTGAAAAGGTTGTATCTCTATGCTCCACCAGGGCTGCCAATTTTGCCTTCCTTTGATCCCCTATCCTCTATGGATCCAATAATATCTCAGTGACAGTCCATAGTGACTTATGCTTAATCTCAACAGGTAAATGGCATGGCTTTCCATAAAAGAGATGGAAGGGAGATGTACCGAAAGGAGTCTTGAAGGAAGTCTGATATGCCCACAAGACCGAGCCCAAGAGCAGTGACCTATCCTTTCAGTCTGGGCCGACTACCTTCTGCAATATCGTCTTGATCTCCCTGTTTGATACTTCAGCAAGACCATTGGTCTGAGGATGATATGGAGCGGCTACTCGATGGTCTATGCTGAACTCATTAGCAAGGGCCTTTACCTTGTCATTGATAAAGTGAGACACCCCGTTAGATATCAAACTCTAGGCACCCCAAACCATGAAATGATATTCTTCCTCAAAAATTTGCAAACAGTCTTAGCATCTGTGGTTCGGGCGGGAATGGCCTCAACCTAATGAAAAACGAAAATGCGAGAGCCGCTAGATAGTGGTCTGACAAATCAGACTCAATGTTGCTGAGGTGACTACTCAAGCCTTCCCGTTCGTCAACAATTAACCCACACAATTAATTAACAATCAAGAGTAAGGATCAAATTTTATTATACCCTACTAAAAATGTACACTGGCAAGCAAGTAGGGGTCGAACACAGGAAACAAAGGTGTAGAGTGTGTAGGCAAAAAGCCACTACCTAGGTCTAGCTAACTACTTAGCCAATCTGGATTTTTGTGGCTTTTTAATTTTATGTTTTTTTATTTAATTTTTAATTTTATATTTTTGTATTCTGATTTTTAATTTTCTGATTTTATACTTTTCTTTTTTTGTTTTATATATTTTTTTATTATTTTTTAATATTGGAAGATATATACAATATAAGGAAAGGGATGCTAGGCTATTTATAAAAATAAGGAAAAATAGTCAAAAATTTAGAAATAAAATACTTTTGGTCTTTTCATAACTTTTTACTATTTTTGTGATTTTTGGGGATTTTTCAAAATCTTTTTGGTATTTTTAAAAGCTAAAATAAAGGAAAACAGTGCCTAAACTTGCTGGCCAAAATCAAAAAGGGAATGAAAAATACCAAACCGTGACAAAATTTTCCCTAATTAATTTTAAAATGGAGGTAATAAAATAAGGAAACTACAGAACCTGGGTTTATATTTTTTAGATTTTTCTATGATTTTCTAGATTTTTTTGAAATTTTTAGGTGTTTTCTAATTTTTAAGGTTTTTGTTTTGAATTTTTTATGATTTTTGGACAGTGATTAAAAGAAACCAGAATGGACCTTAGGTAATTTTTTTAGAATTTTTCAAAAAAAATTAATATTTTTTTGGTATTTTCTAATGCACACAGTAGCTAAAATGTATGTTTTTGATTTTTTAATAAATATTAAAATGCAATGAAATGCAAAATAAAAATGTTGGCGTGAAACTACAATGCAGCAGAAGTCTAAGTTGATTTTTGGGGATTTTTTAGTGATATATGGATGCATGCAAAAATTAGAGATAACAACGAGAAACTACATGCAGGCCAAGGGCATATTTGCAATTATCAGAAAACTCAGGGACTTGCGTGTAAATTTCCACCAAATTTTATAACTAAATAAAACTTTTTCAGACTAAATACAAATAACCAGACCCGCGGGGGTATGTTTGCAAAAACACCAGGATGCACGTGCGTGATCACGCGCCCCTGGCAGGGGTATGGATGTAAGTCTCAAACACGCAGGGGCTTAGCTATAAAACTTTCACAAAATATTTAACTACGGCTGAGAGTCTTGGCACTACAAGCAAATGTACAAAATTCCCTGGGTCCCTCTGCAAAAATGCCTAGACGCACGAGACGAGCACGTGCGCTAGGCGGGGACCAAAGTGTAATATATCAAAACAAAGGGGGGCTTACTGCAAATATTACAAAACTTAATAACGGCTACTAAAAGATTATGCACTAGTAGTTAAATACAAAATCTAGCGGGGTAAGAAGCAAAATTTACCCACGCCTGCGTGATCGGACGGCGAGGGAGCTTCCACTTATCCACGTGGCAGCACCTCCTGTTCAGATGACGCTTCACATTCACGGCCCAGATTAGATCTCAGGCATGAGATCAACGACTACGGAGGGGCGGATCCAAGGGTTCTGGTGCAACCTAGGGGCTATTCTTGATCCAACAGGGGAGAAGCCCCTTCGACGAACAGGGAAGAACACACGAGATGCTAGGTTCCCTGGCGTCGATCAGCTTCCTCCGTTGCTCTGTAGAATGCCAAAAATGCCCGGAATGCTCCTGCTAGTGTCCTGAAGGTTCTGGAGGCCACGGGAGGCGCCAAGGAGGCAAGGCGCGCTCACACGGGGGTGGCGGAGCTGAGGTGCTAGTGAACCTCCGGCGAGCGTCAAAACTTGGCTCCAGACGATGATAGGGTTCGGGACCTACAGGAACGAGTTACCAGAGTCGCGGGCAAGTTGCCACGACTCTCCAGAGGGGAAAGAGAAGTGTGTGGTGACGTGGATGAGGTTTCATCGATGGCCTGCAACTCGACGCACGGCCACGACGACAACCAGCGATTGCGTGATGATTAGATGATGGATAGTAGATAGCAAGGCTCGAAGAATCTACCTATCTATTCAAAAGCAAAAGAGAAATGTCGAGAGAGGGAAAGAGACCTCACCAAAGTGCATGGGGGCGGAACTCCGGCGACCACTTTGGCAAGGGGATTCGACTCAATTCAACGCCGCCTTGATCCAACGAGAAGCCCGACGTGCTCCTGCTGTCACCAGGAGTAACTTCAAGGGCTTAGCTTAGGGTTTTGGTGGTGGAAGAGTGACTAAGAGGAAAGTCTGGGGGCATATTTGAAGGTTTGACTGCCTGCCCAACCAGCTCCAAAGAACGAGGTGCACTGCTCTCATCGATGGTTCACAACCCGAGGAAAGATATGGCCGAGCATCCTCGACCAACGACGAACAAAAGTCAAGAAGACTTTGACACGAAACGAGGAGCAGACAACCCTCGAAAAAATTGAGAAAACAGACCAAAAACCATTCTGACATGGCTACAGGGGGGAGGTCAGACAGTTGACCGGAGGTCAACTGTCAGACCAACCTGGTTGGTCCACGTGGACCAACCAGGAAAAACCCCTTGTAAAATCAATTAAAAATATTAAATGAATTATTTAGCTTTAGATTATTAAATAAAAATTGTTTAATATTTTATATATTATTTTATGCTAATTTTTAATTATTTTTATGAGGTGTATTTTTACAACTTACCTTTTATAGCCCTCATAGGTATATTACCTATATATTTTATTCTTTTATTTTTTTGTATATTTAATTTCTTTAATTATGTTTATAATTTATGAAATTATAAAATACTTTTATACACATAAATATATTTTGTTTTATTTTTCTGAAGTATTTTATACACTTAATAAAATAAAAGTATTAAATATATATATGTATGTGTATAGTTCTTATACCTATGTATTTTATATACATGTATTTTATTTTGAGTTTTATTTAGGTTTTTATTCTGGTTTTAATGTACATATATATTGTAAGTGTTACTTACAAAATTATAAAAATATAAAAATACAGAAATAATGAATAAAGAATAAATTGAATATTTTATTTTGTACAATTATACAATATGGTCCCAAAACTCAGCTTCCAAACCGTAGCTCCGTCAAATGCAAAACCACCGCCATTAAATAGCTTATTTTATTCTATATACAATTAAAGGTGAATTTGATGCATTTGGAGTTTGCATCTGTGAGATACGGGTCTGGGAAGATGGGATTGTGGATTTTTATTCAGACCATAACTTTTTATCTGTATATTATTTTTCAGTGAAATCAATTTTTTATTTTTATTTATTTAATTATCTACAATTTCATGTACAAAGTTTCTTTATTTGAAGTATAAAAAGTGGAACCAAAAATAGGTCCCAAAATGAATAAAGAATGGATAAAATAAAAGGGATTTTTGTTGTATTCTGGCCCTTATCTCCCCCTACTTTATTCCTTGTCGACCTAGTCATCGAGATGCCTAGGTCTCGGGGGATTCGGGTCATAAAATATTTACAATATTTTATTCTTTTTCTTTTCTTTTCTTTATTCGATATTTACACCATGATGTATGAATTCTAAAATGCCTACATTAAGCCTATTTACACGTATAACTAGGGTTTTTAAGGCCAAAATGATAGAATAAAGATGATGAAACGTAGATTCATCATCCCCCTATACTTGCCTTCTCTAGTCCCTAGCAAATACTTATGCAATAAGTGCAGAAAAGAAAAACGAAGAAAAGAAAAAGAAGAAAATGGATTAATTTTGATTATCAAACTTGTCTTCACAAAATCAAAGTTTGGAGCTCAAGTCAGACCTTTGGAATTTTAGTACGGGCGGAACCTTGATGAGAACCGAATTTGAAATCCAACAGTCCTTGAGAATCCCAAAACTCTGCCCAAGTCTCCTCAATAGCCATGTCAGAAATATCTCAATTCGTACGCAAACCCTTACGACTATGAGTCTGACTCGTACAGTGTAGGTGATAGTGGCTCTCCCCAACTAGAATGACCAAGAGATTGTCTTCTCCAGTATGACAACCCAATGATTCCCCAATCCAACAACTCAATCCTTGAGGAGCGGGGTATTCCCTTCTAAGTTCAAGTGGTAACCAGCTCAAGAGGAGGGGGTGAAGAGAAGAATGGACGGTAGCCAATGTAGCTACCTATCCTAGGATGCAAGACCAGTGTAGTAAAGTCATCCAGCTGCAGGCTCACATATTTGACTTTTGAACTCAAGCTTGCTTATTGGCTTTACAACATTTGTACATACTTTGCAGGCATTTTATTTTTGCACAGGCCTGACCATTTTTTTTGTGAAATACTATTCACAGCAGCATTTACATAAGGAGTTTTTCCTCTTGAGCCAATAGACTATCCCTCTTTTGAAACTTTATTGCAACCCATAGTCTCCTGTCTTTAGACTTCCTCATCACTGGACCGGTTTGGGTGCACTTCCCTCCCTAGAGGAGGACAAATGTTTCCACTTGTGTGCATCTCATACCGGCAAATCCAATCCCCTCACCACTCCAACTGAGTTGAGCCATGTGAAAGGTGCAGGTGTCCAAGTTAGGTCATTATCAACAAGAGTCGTGCGTGTGCTCCGAAATACTCTACTTAGGCGGTCAAGAATCCATTGAACTAAGTCTCATGATCCTCAAAGAATTATGTCAACTAGACCTGAAGTACCTCAAACCCAGTTCCTATAAGGTTCCTGTTATTAGGTAGATTTTAAGGTCCAATCAAGCTCCAATATCCGGATTTTATTTAGACTTGTTCAACTATCAAACTCAATCCGAAAAATGCTCATGCTATGCAATTGCTATGCAGAATGCAGAAAATAATTTTGTAATGCAATTTTCAAAGATTTTGAACTTTTATGGGTTTTTGAAAAAATGATGATGCACATGCATTTTTTTGTATTTTTTCAAAAGATTTTTCAAATGTTTTTAGATTTTAGTTTTGCAATTGTTTTTGGGATTTTTGAAAAGAAAATATTTTGGATAAAAACTAGGTGAAAATATTTACACGAGAGTGCTTCTTATATCTATAAGAATTGGATTTTAAGAATTTACAGGGGTAAGTGATCAATTTTATAGGTATATATAGTGGATATTAGGTGAGATGTATGTATTCCTCAAACTTATTTGAAAAAGGTTTTTCAAACAATTTTGAAAACTATAGTCCAAAATAATTTTTACAAACATTTTTTACAAGCATGTACACACATTTGAAAATCATTTTGCAAGGGTTTTCCAAACAGTATAAATAGATTTTTCAAAATATTTTTGCAACAATTTTTCAAACCATTTGCAAATTATTTTTCAAACATTTTATTTCACACAAAGAGAATAAAATTTTTCAAACAACATATTTTTACAAAGGTTGAAAACATGTAACAAAACGTTTTCAAAATAGTTTTCAAAATATTTTCACAAGGATTTTCAAACTATTTTTCAAACCAAAATCATTTCAACCTGATTTATTAATCAGTATATACAAAAAGAATTTGAGGAATGAAACATTTTTTATTAAGGTTTTTAATGAATTTTAAAGAATTATTAGCCATATTATCAAGAAAATACGAAAGTATGAGTTATGGCTAAAGTATATATGTAGTATATACGACCCCCCTATACTTAGCTTGAGCTATGTCCTCATAGATCAAAGAGAAAAAAGAGAAGACATAACTCGTACTAAGTATAAGAAAGTCTAAACAATAGTTGAATGGGGAAATGAATGAACCAATGTGAAGTTGACCGTCCCCCCATAACTAGGATCAAATAATCCTAAGTATAGCAGACTGTACACAAGGCAGGGAGGGTCAAGGGTGGGAATAAACAGATCGTACTCAGATTGTCTCCCCCTATACTTAGGGTAAGATATCCCTAAGTATAGACAAGAAGAGGAGACAATGGAGAGGATCGAAAAGAATGAAAGAAACTCGGGGTGTACACCCCCATATACTTAGGACAAAGTACGTCCTAAGTATAGAAGACTGAAAAAAGGTGCGGCACCTTTTCGGTAGATATAGAAGATAGAAAAGGAAAAGAAGAAAAGAAGAAAAGAAATGAAAGTGTATATGAACAACCCGGGATGCGCATCCCCCCTACACTTAGGATAAAGTACATCCTAAGTGTAGCAATGATGAAAGGGATGACATCATGTCAGTAGAAGAGGATAAAAGAGATTGAAAAGAAGAAAAGAAGAAAAATCATTCAAAAATGTTTTGCTCTGCTTGGCCTTCCTCTGCCTCTTTGGAGATATCCTGCTCATCCTTGTAGATTACTTGAATCGAGTCAATGACCGCCATGAATGTATCATGTTCAAGGTATGGCTTCAGAAGCTGTCGATTGACTACAGATGGCTGTGCGTCAGCTGACAGATTGGATATCAATACACTTCCGTTGTCACGCACCTGCCTAACCATAAACGTCCCAGTCCATTTACTCTTCAATTTCCTGGAAAGATCTTTAATTTTGTGTCAAACAACCACACCTTCTGACCTGGATCGAAGGACTTGCGACGGATATGCTTGTCATGCCATGTTTTGACCTTGTCCTTGTACATCAGGTTGTTGTCATATGCATAATCTCTGAATTCTAGTAATCTGTTCAGATCCAATTTTCTGTTCTTTCATGCTTGCTTGGAGTCCAAATTACAGATGTTAATGGCCTATAAAGATTTGTGAATGAGTTCAACGGGCAAATGACATGGCTTGCCATACACAAGGCGGTATGGAGACATTCCCAAGGATGGCTTGGACGTCGTCCTATAAGCCCTATAAGCCCAAAGAACGGAATCAAGCAACTGAGACCAATTCTTGCGATCCGGACGCACAAGCTTCTGTAAAATTGTCTTGATCTCCCTGTTTGAACATTCAGCTAAGCCATTGGACTGCGGGTGGTAGGGTGAAGCAACACGATATTCAACGCATAATTCCTGAGTCAGCTTCTTCACCTCTCTATTTATGAAATGACTACCCCCGTCAAATATGAGAATCTTGGGAATCCTGAACTGTGCTATGATGTGATCTCTCAAGAATCGACAGACAGTCCTACTGTCGGCGGTTTGAGCGGGAATAGCCTCCACCCAGCGACTTACATAGTCGACAGCGAGCAGAATATATTCATAGCCCTGACTGTTGGGAAATGGGCCCATAAAGTCGATACCCCATGCGTCGAAGACGTCTGATATCTGAATGTATTTCAGAGGCATCGTGTCTCTCGTTCCTATGGTTCCGCCCATCTTCTGATAGTCAGTGCAACATTTGAGATAATCATCTGCATCTTTGAATAATGAAGGCCACCAGAGGCCACTTTGAAGAACTTTTACTGCCGTTCGTTTGCCTGAATTATGTCCTCCAGAATCTTGGTCATGACATAAAGCGAGGACACATGGAACTTCCTCCTGAGGAATGCACCTTCTCCAGATACAATCTGCTCCCTCACGAAATAAATACGGATCCTCCCACAGGTAGAAATGGATTTTAGACAAGAATCTATCTATTTTCAACTTAGGCCAAACCTGTGGGATTTTCTTGGTCACCAGATAATTCACTATGTCCGCATACCAAGGAAGCGAGGCGACAGACAGAATCGCCTCGTCTGGAATGGTCTCTGTGATCGGCTGCAGGATCAACTCAAAAGATTCCGGCTCAGTAAGCCTTAACAGATGATTGGCCACCACATTCTTACCCCAAGTTTATCTTTAATTTCCAAGTCAAATTCCTGGAGGAGAAGGATCCACCGAATGAGACGTGGTTTGGCGTCCTTCTTCTGTTGTAAATACCGAATGGTCGAATGATCAGTGTAAATGATTACTTTGGATCCAAGGTGGTAGGATCTGAACTTTTCTAGGGAAAAGACTACCGCTAGCAGCTCCTTTTCAGTGACAGTGTTGTTCCACTGGGCTTCATCGAGCGTTCGGCTAGCGTAGTGAATCGCAAATGGTACATTATCTTTTCTCTGTCCCAGTTCAGCTCCGATGGCATAATCTGACGTGTCGGTCATTATCTCGAAAGGCTGGGTCCAAATCGGTGGCTGTAAGACAGGGGTCTGTGTGATGAGTTCTTTCAACTGATTAAAGGCAAGGAGCATACGGTCATCTACAATGATTTCATTCTCCTTGCCGAGCAACTCAGTCAACGGTTTGGCCAGTTTACTGAAATCTTTGATGAATCGTCGGTAAAAACCGATAGGGCCCAAGAATGACATGACTTACTTGATGGTTGTAGGTGGCTCAAGTTTGGAAATCACGTCCACCTTGGCTGGGTCAACCTCCATACCACGTTTAGAAACAACGTGGCCCAGCACAATTCCTTCGGTCACCATGAAGTTGCTCTTCTCCCACGCGAGCACAAGATTAACTTCGCAGCACCTCCGTAAAACTCAGTCTAAATAGTCTAGGCATTGATCGAAAGAATCCCCGTAGACCGAAAAATCGTCCATAAAGACCTCGAGAAAGTTTCCCACCATATCGGCAAAAACTGCAAGCATACACCTCTAAAATGTGGCTGGGGCGTTGCAAAGCCCGAACGGCATCCATCTGAAGGCATATGTGCCAAAAGGACAGGTGGACGTGGTTTTCTCTTGATCTTCAGGAGCAATAGCAACTTGATTGTATCCAGAGTAAGCGTCCAAGAAGTAGAAATATTCCCTCGCGGCCAATCTCTCCATGATCTGGTCGATGAAGGGTAAAGGAAAGTGGTCTTTCTTGGTATCAATATTAAGTCTTCTATAGTCCACGCACACTCGCCAAGAAGTGGGTACTCTGGTTGCGATCTCCTCTCCTTTGTCATTCTTCATAATAGTGATCCCTGATTTCTTTGGCACAACATGCAGAGGGCTCACCCATTTGCTGTCGGAGATGGGATAAATAAATCTCGCATCACACCACTTCTGGATCTCTTTCATAACAAACTCCCACAGATTAGGATTTAATCTTCTCTGAAGTTCTCGAGAGGGCATGCAATCTTCTTCTAGAAAAATGCGATGCGAGCATAGTGACAGATTGATCCCATGGAGATCCGAAGTTCGCCATCCTATCGCCTTGCGGTTGCATTCAAGAACCTCCATCAGGTGAGATTCTTGGTCTCCGGTCAGATGTGCATTGATAATTACCGGGTACGTGTTCGGTTCTCCCGCAAGGAAGGCATATTTCATGTTGGAGGGGAAGGGATTCAACTCTGTCAGGGGTTGAGCTACTTCAGAAGTGACCCCACCTATTAATGTAGGTGGCGATTCTTTCAACTGTTCGGTGTCCACCATACTCGAGTCTGCCTCCTCACTTAGATTCTGACAGAATGCTTCAATGATCTTCTCTTCATCAAAAGATGCTTCAAATATTTGCTCTTGGTTTTGAAGGCACGTCACCTCCACGACAGTCTCTTGCAGCACATCAGCGAGTTCCTAATCCTGATCGATAAGGGGAAATTCGACTACGGTCTCCACTTCCTCCTCGAGGCAGAGGAGTTCATGGATCTCATTGTCATCCAAAAATAAGTTGGTATCTTGAATTTTTGCTTGAAAATCGCAGTCGTCAGCATACTCAATCACCCTTGCACATGATGCAGATGTTTGTTCGGCTGGTGTTCCCTCAGGCAGGGTCTCTACTCTGATTGTTTCATTGCCAGAGCCAAAAGTGATTTCTCTCGTCCCATAATTCACTATTGCATTTGATGTCTGCAGAAATGATTGTCCAAGTGTTATTGGGGTAAGGAGCAATGGAGCAGGGACGTCCATATCTAATACCACAAAATCGGCCGGGAACGGCTTTCCCTGAACCGTGACTATCACGTCCTCCAACAGGCCCCTAGGCCGCTTAACTGACTTGTCTGCAAACTGCAGAATCATCTTTGCAGGCTTGAGCGGTCGCAGCCTGAATTCTGTAAGTAGCGAAGCTGGCATCAATTTGACAGAAGACCCGCTGTCGAGAAGTATTCGTTCAAACTCCTGATTGAGCATCTGACAACGCACAAGAGGTGCTCCCATATCTGGCTTTTTATCCAGGAGATTGCTTATGGCATTAACGGTGGCCATTGTGAGAATATGCTTTTCGAACTTGCCACCCTTGCTTCTAGAGTTGTGAGGATGTGGCCGGCGCTTGGTTGTGCATGCCTCTTTCAATCCTTTCTTTACAGCTGGCATGTACTCAAGATCTTTCATTAATGGCATATTCAACACCAAATTCTGGATGATTTCTATAATGGAAGGATCAGACAAAGCATTTTTCAAATTTTTCATTTTTTTGTGTTTTTTCATTGCTTCTGGAAAAGGAATATTTAAAACATCTTCACCAATTTCATTCAAAATAGTCTCCATATTGTTGTGTACAGGTAGATGGAAAAAAGGAATAGAATCATCTACAAGATGTGGACCAAAAATGGCAGGCTCGGCTTCAGGTGCTGGCGTTGGACTCGTTGCAGGTGCAAAATCCCTTCTATCTGTGGCTGGCTCTGTAGCCGGTGTAGACGTCTCCAATGATGGCCTATCTCCACCGAGGTTGCTGTTATCTTTTTGTGTTTTCTTATTTTCTTCATTCTTTTGTGATTTTCTGAATGATGGTGCTGCTCCCAAAATGCTACTTGGCCCTTGTATTGGTTGGACTGACGATTCCCCGTCAGATGCAAGATGCTTTCCCTTCACCGTCCATGATGGCTGGAGTGTCCTACTACTCTTGAGAGTAACAACATCAGATAAAAAACAATTTAATTCACCTGATTCGGGTTGGACACTGCCGGCTACCTGCTCCTTGCGTCGGAAGTTGTTCGGATTGGCTTCGACCTGGGCTAGTATGACGTTCTTAGTAGTCGTCAGGTCGTCGATCTTTTGGATCATCTCATCCATTTTCTTCATTAATTGTTCAAGACATGCCATGGCTGGATTAACCGGCACAATCTCAGAAGAATCCCTTTGCTGGGGCCTAGAGTACTGGTATGGCGGCTGAGGTTGCAACTGGTAACCCTGATAAAATTAGTGAGGAGGAGGGTTGGAGGAATACTGTGAATTCTGTTAGTTGTATGGAGCAACCGGTTGCTGATGGTATCCTTGTCCGCGATATCCGGACTGCTGAGGACCGTGATGGTAATTCTGCCTCCAGGTGTTACCGTGAGATGGATGCTGGTATTGGTAGGAAGGCTGGAAGGGTCTCCCACCCTGCTGCTGCTGGTGATAGGGCATGTTGCCCATGTTCTGACCCTGAGAGTGTCCCTGAGGACGGGTCAGCTGCGCTTCATTGTTCCATATGCCATTGGTCTCTTGTATCAGTGGCGGGTTGGAGAGAACTGCTCAGAGTAGACTGGCTGGGACTCAAGTTGATATACAACCATCTGTGTCTGGGGCTGCGGGGGCTGCTCCGAAACCTACACGTAATACACGTGCTGAACAGGCTGGGGCTATGGTGGAGTCGGCTAAGGGTTCCGCTGCATTGTAGGCTCCTTCTTCTCAGCATTCGGCTCGGCAGAAGTAGACACAGCATTGCACATGTTTGCATTCAATGCACGAACGACCTGCTCCAACTGTTGGGAAATCTGGTCGAGCTTTTCCAGACACTGGGTCCTCTTCTCGATGATAGATAATTTTTCGAGGTCCTACGACCTCTTCTCAATGATGTCCACCTTAGACAGGTGGCTCCCAATGATGCTCAGGTTGGAGCTCTCATCCTTGTCCTCGGTGTGAGAAGCCATGTTCACTATCTTGATGATGGTGGTTGGTACCTTCATGTATGCTCTGGACGAGGATTGGGCGACTTCTCCTTCAGCCATTTCCTCGAAGACGTTCCATACCACGTCCTCGTCCTTGTTGAAATGCGAACCGCCGCAAGCGGCGTCTACAAGCTTTTGGCTCTCAAGTGATAGCCCCCCAAAGAAATGCTTCACGAGACTAGTCTTTGGGATTTCATGGTTGGGGCACTTCTCCTGCAGGTTCTTGAATCTTTCCCACGCTTCATGGATAGTCTCGTGGGGCTGTTGGCAGAAACTGGAGATACGAGCACGCATCTGATTTAATCGCCCGAGAGGAAAGAATTTATGGAGAAATGCAGACATCAGCTCCTCCCAGGTCGTGACGACCTTCCCAAGATGGTTGACCCAATATAGGGCCTTGTCTTGAAGGTTGAAGGGAAAGGCGGTCATCTTGACTATCCCTAGAGGAATTCCAGGGTAGTGAGCAGTGGCACAGATGCGGCCAAACTTTTTGAGAAGATATATGGTTCCTCAGTGGTATTCCCGTGGAATGTGGGAAGCAGGGACAGAAACTGTGGCTTCAGCTCGAAGTGGGCATGCATACGTGGAACCTGAATCCACTCAGTGATGCGTCCCGCTCCTGGGTTGTATGTTTCCTTGAGTGTAGGCTTTGGTTGCGGTGGATCTACTTCCGCTGCATCAAATTCTGGTCCTCCCACTGAGAACTCATCGTTGACTTCTTCAAAATTAGGCTCTTGGTTCGGATCATCCTCCCTGCGGCCATCTCTTGCATCGGCCCTCCTCCTCAAATCGTTTAGCATATCTTGGAAGGCGGTTTGGGCCAGGGCTTGATTGGTCAACTGCTGCTGGATGGCTTGAATGGAAGCCAGCAGCTAGCTGTTAACTTCGTTCTGCATGGTGTACTGCCCTTCCCCCGGATTGACTTCAGGTTCAGGTGGGGGTTGTGGTCCCTTTCCTCTTCCTCCGGCCATCTCAGAATGAACTTGAATTTCTGGCTCGTGATCGGGTGGAGAATCTGCATGACGGAGTAAACCCTGATTAGTATCTTTATGAGCACCTGCTGTTGAGATGAATCTGGAATTAAGGTCAATCCAAGAATGTTGAGAACGGAGCATAGGATATTGACTAAAATCGATCTCCATCCACAAGGGGTTATTTCGGGGACAAGAGTAATCCCGGTTTATTTGAAGGGGAAGAGCTAATTCGGGTTGCGAGTCCATCCCGAACAGCGGATTTATTGGCGAAAGGCAAGTGTTGAAAGAAGAGAGAATAGGGGAGTCCAAGGAGATATTCGCAAAATCCGAATTGACTTCTTGGAGATCACCCCTCTTTATGGAAGATGTTGCCGACACGGAATCGATGTGGGCGTCGGCGAGGTCCCGACTAAACCATCCGTGTGACGACATCTTGAGAAGGTCAAAAGGAAAAGATGATGGATGAATAGCATGAGGGTAAACAAGAAATAAAAGGATTGTAAGATAGTAGAAGGCTCACAATGCGCAAGGGTCAAATGGAAGGAAGAACAAAATTTTGCGCAAAGGCACGATATTTTTGATCTTGACCTAAATGCGACTAGAAATCAAACACAAAACAAGGGGATTCACCAACTCAACACGTGAAGCTGTGAAGGTTCAGCTTTTATCTTTGTAATTTTTAGCTTGAATTCAGGAAGTTATCTTTTAACGAGTCCTTAGAGCGCTACCCCTATAGGAGCGAGAGTACTGCCGGAAAAGTATTCCTGTACTTGTCCTCCTCCTGTGTAACCTGTAGCCTACGCTTTTTAAGGTCCTTGTAACCCTTCCTGGATCCCTACTCAGCCAAAGAAAAGAGGGAGGAAGCTGATAGGCAAAACCGATACTTCAGATCTTGCTCGCAACGGAATCAACAGTGAGCGTGCAAGATCCTACTCGGACGCAGATGGTCAGAGAGACACACCCGTGAAGGCATGGCCTATGCTCGGTACTTCGGACAAGGTCGATGCTCACACAATAGTGAGTCACCAATGATGACCAAGTCCTAGTTGCCTACGTACGATAATAGCGCCAATACTTCAGAAATCCAGGCGATACACAAGGCAGCCACAAGCTGGGTTTTTGGCTCTAATCCTTACGAAGCACTCTGCTCACTTGGAAGAAAACCTTCCCATGCACTGAATACAAGTGAGGGTGTTACTCTCCCCAATCACTGAATCCAATTACCAGTTCTAATTTTGGTCAAGTTTTCTTAGTAGTCCCTTTTTTAATTTTTTTTGGTGTTATCGCTTCTTTTGAGTATATTCAAACAAGCGCCTAACGTTTTTGTTTTTTCGTGATTCCTACTTGATCCAAAAACAGAGGGAGAAAAGATTCGGAAAAGCCGTGCAAGTCGGCACCAAGATGGAAATCTCACCTTTGTGCCTAGAATGACTTATAGTGCCTCCAGCTCTCTCCATGCGGGATGCAAAGCAGAAATTTTTAAACCTAATCTAAATGTCGGTATGCAAGCAGAAATCATCCTAAGCAGGCAATTGCTACGTGAAGAACCACAAGTCAATCACCAATCCTCAACCCTAGAGTCCGGTCTAGGCTCACCCCTCCTCCTCTCGACACATCGAGTTCAGGAGAAGCGCTTGGCGGGATGAGCTCGCGCCGCGGCGGATCAAAGATTAATGATTAACTGTTTAATTAGACTAAGTCCAAATACTATCTATAGGTACATGCAATGGTTATTAGGGTGTTTGGACCTAATCTAATCGATCAAGCAAAAGCCTAAAAAACTAAGGGCTCAATCCACAAAAGAAATGAAAAAGAAATCAAAACCGGAAAATGACAGTCGAGAAACACGAAGAAAACCGTGGTGGGCCCCCAGGTGAACAAACATCTGGAAGTTAGGCCCAAAAGTCATGAGTGTCCGAGGGTACCTGTATTATTACAATTCCAATTACTCTCTCTCACACAAAATTAGAAAAAAAATTTAACTATCTCTCTCTCAAGCTCTCCTGCTCTCTCCTGCCGGCTAGGGTAGAATAGTCGGCTCCTTCTCCCAAGGTTGCGTAGGATCTCCTAGGCGATCCTCCTCGGTCAGCGGTCCCTCGCAAGAAAACAAGAGAGGTGTCAGACAGTTCAAAACAAATTATGCACTAAAAACAGATAATCAAAAATGACTAAGCAGATAAAAGACACAAATGTACTCTACAAGCCGATGCTCCCCGGCAACGGTGCCATTTGAAAAACGAAAATGCCAGAGCCGCTAAATAGTGGTCTGACAAATCAGACTCACTGTCGCTGAGGCGACTACTCAAGCCTTCCCGTTTGTCAACAATTAACCCACACAATTAATTAACAATAAAGAGTAAGGATCAAAATTTATTATACCCTACTAAAAATGTACAATGGCAAGCAAGTAGGGGTCGAACACAGGAAACAAAGGTGTAGAGTGTGTAGGCAAAAAGCCACTACCTAGGTCTACTTAACTACTTAGCCAATCTGGATTTTTGTGGGTTTTTAATTTTATGTATTTTTATTTAATTTTTAATTTTATATTTTTATATTCTGATTTTTAATTTTCTGATTTTATATTTTTCTTTTTACATTTTATATTTTTTTTATTTTTTTTATATTGGAAGATATATACAATATAAGGAAAGAGATGCTAGGCTATTTATAAAAATAAGGAAAAATAGTCAAAAATTCAGAAATAAAATATTTTTGGTCTTTTTTTAATATTTTACTATTTTGTTATTTTCAGGGATTTTTCAGAATCTTTTTGGTATTTTTAAAAGCTAAAATAAAGGAAAACAGTGACTAAACTTGCTGGCCGAAATCAAAATGGGAATGAAAAATACCAAACCATGACAAAATTTTCCCTAATTAATTTTAAAATGAAGGTAATAAAATAATGAAACTACAGAACCTAGGTTTATATTTTTTAGATTTTTCTATGATTTTTTTATATTTTTTTAAAGTTTTTAGGTGATTTCTAATGTTTAAGGTTTTTGTTTTAAAATTTTTATTGATTTTTGGAAAGTGATTAAAAGAAACCAGAATAGACCTTAGATAAATTTTTTAGAATTTTTCAAAAAGTTTTAATATTTTTTTGGTATTTTCTAATGCACACATTAGTTAAAATGCATGTTTTTGATTTTAAATAAATATTAAAATGCAATGAAATGCAAAATAAAAATGTTGGCGTGAAACTACAACGCAGCAGGAGTCTAAGTTGATTTTTGGGGATTTTTTAGTGATTTATGGATGCATGCAAGATTTAGAGATAACAGCAAGAAACTACATGCAGGCCAAGGGCATATTTGCAATTAGCCGATAACTCAAGGACTTGCGTGTAAATTTCAACCAAAGTTTATAACTAAATAAAACATTTTCAGACTAAATACAAATAACCAGACCCGCGGGGGTATGTTCGCAAAAACACCAGGATGTACGTGCGTGATCACGCGCCCCTGGTAGGGGTATGGATGTAGATCTCAAACACGCAGGTGCTTAGCTATAAAATTTTCACAAAATATTTAATTGCGGCTGAGAGTCTTGGCGCTACAAGCAAATGTACGAAATTCCCTGGGTCCCTCTGCAAAAATGCCCAGACGCACGTGACGAGCACATACGCCAGGCGGGGACCAAAGCTTAATATATCAAAACAAAGGGGGGCTTACTGGAAATATTACAAAACTTAATAACGGCTACTGAAAGATTATGCACTAGTAGTTAAATACAAAATCTGGTGGGGTAAGAAGCAAAATTTACCCACGCCTGCGCGATCGGACGGCGAGGGAGCTTCCACTTATCCACGTGGCAGCACCTCCTGTTCAGATGACGCTTCGCATTCACGACCCCGATTAGATCTTAGGCCTGAGATCAACGGCTAAAGAGGGGTAGATCCAAGGGTTCTGGTGCAACCTGGGGGTTGTTCTTGATCCAACGGGGGAGAAGCCCCTTCGACGAACAGGGAAGAACACGCGAGATGCTAGGTTCCCCGGCGTCGATCAGCTTCCTCCGTTGCTCTGTAGAGTGCCAAAAATGCCCGGAATGCTCCTGTTAGTGTCTTGAAGGTGCTGGAGGCCACGGGAGGCACCAAGGCGGGAAGGCGCGCTCACACGGGGGTGGCGGAGCTGAGGTGCTAGTGATTCTTCGGCGAGCGTCAAAACTTGGCTCTAGACGATGATAGGGCTCGGGACCTGCAGGAACGAGTTACCAGAGTCGCGGGCAAGTTGCCCTAACTCTCCAGAGGGGAAAGAGAAGTGTGTGGTGACGTGGATGAGGTTTCGTCGACGGTCGGCAACTCGACACACGGCCACGACGACAACCAGCGATTGCGTGACGATCAGATGATGGATAGTAGATAACAAGGCTCGAAGAGTCTACCTAGCTATTCTAAAGCAAAAGATAAAGGTCGAGAGAGGGAAAGAGACCTCACCAAAGTGCACGGGGGTGGAACTCCGGCGACCACTTCGGCAAGGGGATTCGACTCAATTCAACGCCGCCTTGATCCAATGAGAAGCCCGACGTGCTCCTGCTGTCACCAAGAGTAACTTCAAGGGCTTAGCTTGGGGTTTTGGTGGTGGAAGAGTGATCAAAAGAGAGAGGAAAGTCGGGGGGCATATTTGAAGGTTTGGTTGCCTGCCCGACCAGCTCCAAAGAACGAGGTGCACTGCTCTTATCGATGGTTCACAGCCCGAGGAAAGATATGAGCGAGCATCCACGACCAACGACGAACAAAAGTCAAGAAGACTTTGACACGTAACGAGGAGTAGACAACCCTCGAAAAAATCGAGAAAACAGACGAAAAACCATTCTAACGTGGCTACAGCGGGGAGGTCAGACAGTTGACCGGAGGTCAACTGTCAGACCAACCTGGTTGGTTCACATGGACCAACCAGGAAAAACCCCTTGTAAAATCAATTAAAAATATTAAATGAATTATTTAGCTTTAGATTATTAAAAAATTGTTTATTATTTTATATATTATTTTATGGTAATTTTAAATTATTTTATGAGGTGTATTTTTACAACTTACCTTTTATAGCCCTCATAGGTATATTACCTATATATTTTATTCTTTTATTTTTATTTTGCATATTTAATTTCTTTAATTATGTTTATTATTTTATGGAATTATAAAGTACTTTTACACACATAAATATATTTTGTTTTATTTTTCTGAAGTATTTTATACACTTAATAAAATAAAATTATTAAATATATAGGTTTGTGTATAGTTCTTATACCGATGTATTTTATATACATGTATTTTATTTTGAGTTTTATTGAGGTTTTTATTCTGGTTTTAATGTACATATATATTATAAGTAATATTTACAAAATTATAAAAATATAAAATTACAAAAATAATGAATAAAGAATAAATTGAATATTTTGTTCTGTACAATTATACAATATGGTCCCAAAACTCAGCTTTCAAACCGTAGCTCCGCCAAATGCGAAACCACCGCCATTAAATAGCTTATTTTATTCTATATACAATTAAAGGTGAGTTTGATGCATTTGGAGTTTTCATCTGTGAGATATGGGTCTGGGAAGTTGGGATTCTGGATTTTTATTCAGACCATAACTTTTTATACATTATTTTTCAGTGAAATCAATTTTGTATTTTTATATATTTAATTATCTACAACTTTCATGTACAAAGTTTCTTTATTTGAAGTATAAAAAGTGGAACCAAAATAGGTCCCAAAATGAATAAAGAATGGATAAAATAAAAGGGGTTTTTATTGTATTATGGCCCTTATCTCCCCTACTTTATTCCTTGTCGACCTAGTCATCGAGATGCCTAGGTCTCGGGGTTTCGTGTCATAAAATATTTACACTATTTTATTCTTTTCTTTTCTTTTCTTTTCTTTATTCGATAATTTTGGCTTTAAAAACCGCATTTTATACAGTATTTACACCATGATGAATGAATGCTAAAATGCCTATATTAAGCCTATTTACACGTATTTACTAGGGTTTTTAAGGCCAAAATGATAGAATAAAGATGATGAAATGTAGATTCATCACCTAACGACTCACATAGTCAACAACCAACATAATGTACTCAAATCTATGACTCTTATGGAATGGACCCACGAAATCGATGACTATGCATCAAAAACCTCACAAAAGTGAATGGGTTGCGTCAGCATCATATCATGATGTCCACAGGTGCCCATCCTCTGATAGTCATGACACCTCTTCACGAATTCATCAGAATCCTTGAAGAGGGTTGGCCACCATATGCCGGATTGGAGAACTTTCTGTGTTGTCCTCCTCCCAAAATGATATCCTCCTGACTCAAGATTGTGGTAGCATGTGAGGACGTTGTGGTGCTCCTCCTGAGGAATGCTCGACACCAGATGCTATCCATCCTTCATGATAAAGGATGGGATCTTCCCAATAATATGACTTCGCCTTTGCAATGAAGGTCTCAAGTCGCTGCCTGAGCCAACCTTATGGAACTTTCTTGGCAACAAGATAGTTCACAATGTCGCCGTACCATGGGAGAGAGGCGATAGCAATGATCGCCTCGTCTGGGAAGGTCTCAATAATAGGATCAATCTGCTCAGATTCCTCAAGATTTTCTAAACGGGAGAGATGATTCGCCACAACATTCTTGACTCTAAGCTTATCCTTAATCTCAATATCAAACTCCTGGAGTAGAAGGATCTATCTAGTAAATCAAGCATTGGCATCCTTCTTTGCTATAAGGTACCTGATGGCTGTGTGATCAATATTGATAGTCACTTTGGATCCCATAATATATGATCTGAATTTGTCTGAGGCAAAAACTACGACTAGCATCTCTTTCTCTATGACTATATAGTTCTGTTGAGCGGCATCCAATGTACGACTAGCATAGTGAATCGCAAAGGGTAACACGTCCCTCCTCTGTCCTAGCACAACTCCTACTGTAAAGTTAGAGGCAACTGTCATAATCTCGAGACCAATCAGGCGACTGAAGGACATCAGCCTCAACAAGTAGGTTCTTGAGAGTCTCACACAACGAAAGACACTTATCTTATACAATGAACTCGGTGTCCTTCATTAGCAAATCAGTGAGCGGAAGGGCAATCCTGCTGAAGTCGTGAAAAAAATGTCAGTAGAAACGGACATGCCTCAGAAAAGACCGCAACTGCCGCTTGTTGGACGGTGGATTGAGTTTTCTGATGATATCCACCTTGGTCGGATCAACCTCCATGCCCCTGTTAGAGTTGATATACCAAGCACCGTCCCCTGAGTCACCATGATGTGACTCTTCTCCCAATATAGGACAAGATGGACCTCTATGCAATGTTGAAGCACTCAGACTAGGCAATCAAGAAAAGCATCGAACCTGTCACTGTAGACCGAGAAATCGTCCATGAATACCTCTAAACAATCACCTACCATGTCCGAGAAGATAGACAACATGCATCTTTGGAATGTCTTCGGGAAGTTACATAGACCAAAGGGCATCCATCTGAAAGCATATGTCCCAAATGGACAGGTGAATGTCGTTTAATACTGGTCTTCAGGCGCTATAGCCACCTGATTGTATCCAGAGTATCCGTCAAGGAAATAGTAGTAACTCTTCCCAGCTAGCCTCTCTATAATCTGATCAATAATAGGCAGCGGGAAATGATCCTTCTTGATGGTCTGGTTCAATCGTCTGTAGTCCACACAGACCCTCCAAGAAGTTGGTACCCGGGTAGTTATCTCCTCTCAAGACTCACTCACAACCGTAGTGATGCCCGTCTTCTTGGGCACCACATCTAATCTATTGACCCACTCAGAGTCGTAGATGGGGTAGATAAAATCAGTGCTCCACTATTTGGATATCTCTTTCATGACCATGTCTCGAAGATTCGGATTCAGCCTTCGCTGGAACTCACGCGATGGCTTAACGTCCTCCTCAAGAAAGATATGGTGGGAGCACAGAGCTGGACTTATCCCCTGGAGATCAGCTACACTACATCTTATTGCCTTGTGGTTTCTTTCAAGAACCTCCATCAATCGAGATTCTTGCTCTCCAGTCAAATCTGCTGAGATAATGACTGGGCACATCTCATGCTCACTTGTAAGGAGCCTATACTTCAGTGACTACGGTAAGGGCTTCAGTTCTGGACAACTGGGAGATGGAAAATCTGGCCTCTGAAAGGTCCGAGTTAAGGCAACCAAATATGCATGTGAGAACTTTTGCTGATCATGAAAGACTAGTGAAGGAGGCTTTGCTGGTGTATCTGTGCAATGTACTAGCTCGGTCTCCACTGTAGCTGTTGGCTCTTCGGAAATCAAACAAGGTAATAATTCATCAAACTCTACCTAGTCTATGTCTGAATCCAAGGGATCTGAATCATAATCATAAGATATAAACTCTGCCTCGCTATCCTCAACGCGGTCATTAGCCTCACAAGTGTGCTCTGCTAGGAATGTGCTCTCCGAACTCTCCTATGCTGGAACCTGGGGATCTGCAATATCTGAAGGTGAGAGAAGGGCTTGTGAAATAGGGTCGGACCAAGAAGCAGCATCATCAGTGATCATAAAGTCGCAATCCTGGTGGAGTCTTGCTCTGCCTTTATCGTTTGCTCTGCATTGCTGAGCTACTCTGAGCATGCTGAGTCTCGCGCTCTAGTCTCATCGATTGCCTCTATTTGTATACTCTCGCCCTCGATACGAAAGTACACCTTCTCGCTATCATGGTCGGAAAACGCCTTCACTGTGACCAAGAATGGATGTCCTAGAATGATGGGGGTATCGGTCACAGACTCAGGGATCTCCCTGTCCAACTCAACAAAGTCCACGTGGAATTTCAAGCCCTGAATTGTGATGACCACGTCCTTCAACAACCCCTTCGACCTCTTGATAGATCGATCAGCAAACTGAAGGATTGTCCAGCTTTGTTGAAGAGGGCCAAACTCGAATCGGTTGAGTAAGGCTGCCGAAAGGAGGTTGATGGAAGAGCCGCTATCTAATAGAGTGCGATCAACTCTCTGCTCATGAATGTGGCATCCGACATAGGGAGCTCCTGCATCTGGCCTCTTAGATGGCAGATGGTTCTGGATGGTGAAGCAGGTGGCATGGGTCAGCACATGGCTTTCTGCCTGATGGTTCCTCTTCTTCTGACGGATAGCGGTCCTTCTCTCATGTTCCTCTGGAAGAGAGGGATGTGCTCGAGTGCCTCTTGTAGAGTCAGTTGAATGCGGAATCTATCTATCATCTGCTAGTTGAACTCTAGATGTTGGTCTCTTTTTGAATTTTCTTTTTTATTTCCCTTAGCCAATCGGAGTGCTTGAGGGAAGGGGATGGTTTGGCCCTCCTTATATAGAGGGCTAGGAAGAGGTTCCTACTGTTGTGAAGGAATGGAGCCCATATAAGAATCATCATGCAACATATATGGACTCGCAGCAGATAGAGAAACCCTACCTTTATTTATTTTTTGGTTCTTTTTCAAATATTCCTGGGACACAAAAAGTGGAGGGGACACAACTAGAATAGAAGTAGTGGCCTCAGTACAACCCACGACATTTGTCTTCGCGACGTCAGCGCTGGGCTCTAGCTCAACATTATTTAATCTGGTGGCGCAGTACCACCATCTGCATCTGGATAAATGACGGCCTCAGTACCATCGACTGGATCAGCATCCTTGATGTCATTTGTACCACCGTCATCAACATCATCATGAGTGGCATCAGCATTGCTATCCTCCTCGTCGTGCGCTCATGGTTCCTCGTTGTGTCGTCACTCATACGAGGTGCAACCGGCTGGCATCCTACCGCTCCTAAGTGACACAAAATCAACATAAAATGTATATGAAGCAATGTCACCCAATAAAGCACCAGGAGTGGTGGTCTCTATGAATTGTACCTGCTCAGATTTCCTCTTGAGGTTGTTTGGGTTGGGCTCAATCTGAGCGGGTATGGTGGCCTTGCCCTTAATTATCTACCTCATCTCCTAGCGAAACTCGTCCATATCCCACCTAAAGGATGCTTGTTGGTCTTAGAGTAGGAGGGCTAGATCATCAAGAGATGGGTTCTCATAGGCTGGCCCATGAAAACCAGACGGGTTGCCTCGCTGGAAATGAGGCTGCTGCTGGAACTAGTAAGGGGGAGGATGAGAATACTGCTGCTGCTTCCACTGTTGTCTCAGCTAGTAGGGATGAGGACCCGACTGGTACTAGTGTGATTGCTGCAGGGAGTAATGGGGTGCTGCTTGATGAATCTGTGATTCAACACTCTAAAAGTTGAAAATAGAGTCTTGTTCCCGAGTAAATAGATGCATATTTCCCTCTATCTTGTACAATTAGCATTCATACATGCATTCATAATACATGCATTTTAGCACTCACATTTACATTGAATAAGAAGCCAGATCACTTGTAAAATGTCCATCTATTAAAATATCACCTTCCTTATAATTTATACACCTTTAGTAATAATATAAGGAAGAGGGTCGGAAATCTCCTTTGTAAAAGCATCCAATAAAGCCCTAGAACTTCTGGATCATAGAAAGCCTGTAACTCCCTCATACAACCTCCAAAATAGGTCTACTCACCTTCAGATTAATACACATTAAAAGACCTTTAAAATGAGACTAATCTCATCCAATTTGGAGCTCGAAGGAAGAAGTTGGGTTTTGGGCCTCTATGTATACTATATATGTGTATATTTGTACTCTTATATTTTTATATCATATTTGACCTCATCTCCGTCTTTGGTCAACAAGAAACTTGTAGATCTCATCAAGATCTACAACTTTCATGTTTTGAGTTTTTCCAAATTCGGCCTCCTTCTCTTTCTAAACTCATTTCTCTTCTCAGCCAATCACAGCTGGCCACGTGGCGCCCTCTGATTGCGCCACGCGGCCCGCTTCCCTTGACTTAGCCGCCCGCGCCCACAGCCGTTGGATCTTCATCTAGATCCAACGGCTGTGCCACCTCCACATGCGCCATAATCCCCTGTCGTCAGATCACTTCCCATCCTTGATCTCAGCCTCCCGCCTCCGCCTGCCTATGCGCCTGACGCGTAGCGCATTGTGCGCCTTCAGATCTCTCCTTCATCTCTTGATCTCTGTCGTTCTGTAGCGCCAGACCCTTAGCCATCCGATAAAACCCTTGGCTCATCTCCACCGTTCGCCAGCACCGCTCCCACAATGCACCACGTGGCGCAATCGCACCCCTTAGATCGTGTCGCCTTGATTTAATCCATGCTGCCCGCTCGCTCTTCGCCTTCGACACGCCACGTGGTACAATCAGCACCCTTGATCACCTCGCATCGGATCTAATCCTACCCGCTCCTTAGCGCTTCGATCTGGGCCATTGAATCACATGATCCAACGGTCAGGACTTCGTCTTCTACCTCCGGTCGCCCTCTCTCCCACGATCTCGACCTTGCGCGAGACGTCGCCCCTTTCTATTTTCGCCTCCACTCCTACCACCCTCTCCGACCGCCAACACCTCCACGATCTTCACCACTCTCCCCTCATCCTAGCCAGCTCCCTGATTCACCACGACTTCCACCAGAGACGCTCCACAACTTCCACGAACTTGGCCTCTCCTTCATCCCTACCGCCACCATTACCCTATAAATAGACCACATCCGGCCACATTCATGCCCATCCGCCACCCGAGAGAGAAACCTTGAGCTCAGAGCCATCGATTGGTGACAGAAATTGAGTGATTCTTTGAGCGACGATGGGTCTTCTTCTCCGGCGAGATCCACGGCCGCCATCGCCATGCTGCAGCCTCCAACCGTGAGTTGCGTGAGCTTGGGACTCTACCGATCCCTCGAGCGACGACCTGGAGCTCAAATCTGAGCTCCATTCCCCAGGTAGCCCCCCTCCATCCTCTTCTGATCTTCTTCTGATTTTTCATTTGATTTCTCTGATTTAATTCGCGCTCCATCGTCATCTTTTCGCTCCACCTTCATCACTCCGATCTCCGCAATGGAGCTCCGATCTTCGTGCATCCTTCCGTTCCCTCAAACACCGCATCTCGACCTTTCATCGACTCCAGCCCCACCACTTGGGTGGAGAACCATTGCCGGACCACTCACACTCTGCCTTAGGCCTCACCGTTCACCCTGCACACCTCCACGCACATACACGTGCTTCGGCTATCCTCTAATCCCTTGCAGGTGCTCTATCCTTCACTAGCCGGAAGCTCATCGAAGCTTCCATCGAGCTTCACCGCCACGTGCACCAGAGCCCCTTCTCCACTCCTGAGGACACCGGAGGCTTCGCCGACCTTCCGCGCATCTTCCGAGCTTCTCCAGACCCTCCGGCGAGCTTCATCGACACCTAGAGGACGAGGCGGAGCAAGCCCCCCTTCGTCGGAGCACTGCCTTCTCCTCCGCAGGTGGCAGAGGGCCGTTGGGGAAGACGTACAGCCCCCGTTCGATCATCTTGATCGAACGGTCAGAAGCCAGCCACGTCGCCTAGCGTCGGAGCAGCATAGAGCCTTTAGACCCATCTAGATCCAGCGGTGCTTAGTGCGCCACGTCGCCATCTCAGGAGCGTTCCATCACTGTTGGATCGATCAGTGATCCTACGGTCCGAAGCCAGCCACGTCGCCCTCTTCATCGAGCCCCAGGCACCGTTGGATCAATCCAGATCCAACGGTCACTGATTCGCCACGCGTCATCAACCAGTAGCCATTGGATCGTCCTTGATCCGATGGTCCCCATCGCGCCACGTCGCCTAGTCAGAGCCTCTTCCCCCGACCTCTAGGCTCGGACCACCCGAAGCTTCTCCGAGCCTCCAGCCGAACCTCCAGGGCACCCGAGCCTTACCCCGAGCCACCGAAGTCATCCGAGCCTAGGGTACCCCACGTGAGGAGCACGTACTGCCTGGGCAAATTGCACGGAGGCCCCTGGAAGTTTAAGAAATTGCATTTCAGTCCCTGTGAAGCGCCTTCACGTGAGGAACGTGCGTCAGTGGAGAATTTGCATTCCACCCCACTGCATTCTAGGTAATTGTATAAAGGTCCCTGTCAGCATACTTATTTTTATGTAATTTTTATTTTCTGTGTTGCATTTATACCCCCGTCTTTGTAATCCTATTTAGGTGTCCATATTTCATCATTTTTAAATTCCAAAAATTGCATGTTGTAGTGTAACTTGTCCTTTATCTTATGTGACACTTGGCATAATTTTGTGATATCAGTAGAATTTTTAATTAATTAATTGGTCCATTTGTGTGATATTTTGCCTAATTTCGCCTTTTAATTAATAGTAAATTCTCTGTAAATCCAAAAATTCCCAAAAACTCACATTAGCTCTAGGATAATTAGATGCACCTTGCGTAAAAATTTCATCTCATTTGCATGCATTTCGAGTCCTAAATAAATTAATTGGTGATTTCCTTAGTTTTTTTTAATAGGTTCATTTCACATTAAAATTAAGGTCTGACAGTTTTCCTAGATTCCTCCCCTTTGGATCTATCTAGGATAATTTTTATTCTCAAAAATATTATGATTTGATATTTATTAAAATTAAATTTGACAAAATCACCCTGCTTTCATGTTTAATTCATAGTTAATTCATTTAGTGTCAGAAAATTCTAAAACAATTAGGGTAGCTTAATTTCATCATATTTCATCATCTGGCCAATTTTCATTATTTTTAGACTTCATTTGAATATCTAACTGATTTAAGTTCTAAATTGGCCCGATTTTTGCATGTGACTTGCATAGAAAATAGAAAAAAACCAAAAAAAAATATTCCTCGAAAATCGAACACTGGAACTTTGCTAAAAATTCACCTAAGGAAACAGATGCCTCCCTGAGTTTGACCTTGGACTTCCCAAGTAAAAAAAAGTTTCCACTCGAAATTAACTTGCTTAAATTAAAAGTGGTTTTTGATTCCCTCTCATTATCTGACTACAACGAACATTCATTATTGATTTGGACATTAATTTGCCTGAATTAACTAGAGTAGCGGGAGGCGATATCAAAATGGAGCCGTTGTTGGGGAGGCACGGCTTAAGTTAATTTACAGTGATTTTTAAGTGTTTGATTTCCTATCCCCGGGTAGTCTGACCCCCGGTTTTCTTGTGAATATTTTCTCTCTTTTAATTCTTTGCATTTTTTTAGGTGTCACTCTTTGACCTCAATTTGTTTCTGTGCGAGGAACGCGAGGAGTCGAAGACGCTTCGAAGATTCGGCATTGTAATTTATTGAGTGAATAGAGAGGATTTGTACTTTTATTTTATTTTTTCTTTTTTCGCATCATTTCCAGCGGTTCCAGTTTGGGTTCTCGCACGTGTAAATATAGTGAAACTGTGTCCCCGTGTGCTGTGTGGGTGAATGGTAATTTAGGCTTGCACTAGCGGCTCCTTGAGCCAATCTAGGAATTGCTTGTGCTCGTAATTTTTAGGACCACACAACCACTTAAAAGACGCACTTAGACCGCAGGACTTAGCCAAATCAACCTGTTCTTCACTCGCTAATAGAACTGCTTGTCTAGGAGCGGATTTTTCGCTTGCATTTGCATTTAGTATAAAAAGTTTTCAATTCTGTTTTGCATCATGCATAAAAAGCGAAGGGATCACTGTAAGTCTCATGAACTCAGCATACGCATCATTGTTTTTCGTGCATCGGCTTTTCTCGATTTCCCCCTCTATTTCTCACATTTAATTAAATGGAAATTGGGACTAGACGATAGGAGTGCTATGTGGTTGGACTAAATCAGTGAGAACTTAACTTAAAACTGGGACTGCTAAACATTATTGACCAAAAAAATCAATAAAATTGGAAATTTTGTTTGCGGGAGATTAATCCCCGACCTTGTTTTCAGGCTGAGTAAGGGTACTTGAGTGTGTGTGAACACCTTAAGGCAGAGCCCAAATCCCCGCCTTCCATATCATGTTCCGATTAATCCTAGCAAATATCACAAGTCGAATTTTTAAGGTTCACTGACTAGTACCAAGTAGCCTCCGCCTGTCTCGGGTAGATAGGGGCGAAATTGCGGTACTTCGCGACAAGTTGCCAGTAACCCCCCGGGGTGAAGTTCCGGCCTTGTCAGCCTCCGCCTACTTGCAGGTAGATAGGGGTGTGGTCTTTGAATCCATCGACTTGGGATAAGAGCGAAGAAAGGAAGGACCGGCGGTATCTTAGGCGACAGGTTAAATAGGGAAGACGCATCCGGCTTTGAGCCGACTTCCCTTTAGGCCGTGTAATCCTTGCTATCTAGCTTGAAAAATCACACTTAAAATTTACAAGATTAATTGGACTCGATTTTGGGTCCTTCACTGTGTTGAGTGTGAACCCAGGGTCTTGGATTGATTTGTTTGCTTCAGGTAGGAGTAAAATCCTATCTTCTTCTCGCCAAATCAAGATGAGTGACTGGGGGGATTTCGACTCTTTATTCACAAATCTCTCTATGATCCCCCCATGAAACTCCTCTTCATCGGCCCAAGCGCACCTTGGACCACCCAGGACTCATGAACCTATTGAGTTCTGGTTCCCTTACACTCAGGGTGGTTACTCTCAAACTAACCCTTTCCTCGCCTCTGAGCTTACCGAGGAAGACCATCACCTCGGTAAGAATCCCTTCCTTGATTTGCCCTCTAACATCGGCATTGTTTCATACCCAGGACTAGAGGGCAAGATACAGGCCTAAGCAGCCACCACCGGATGATGATCAATTGCGACAAATTCTTAATCGCCTTGCCGAAGCCGAACAAAGAAATGCAGATCTCACGGCTAGAATGGGACAAATCATTGTAGCAGGAGGAATCGACCGACTAATGGTTGATGCCTACAACCCAACGGAGAATGAGATACAAAATTGGTTGGCACCAGCGGTTCCCGCTGAAGCATTTGAGCTCAAGCCCCACTTCCTTAGCCTGCTACCGAAGTTCAACGGAAATGCCCATGAAGAACCGTATACCTTCCTCCGAGACTTCGAGCTGGTTTGCAACAATCTTAGCCATCCTAATGTTGGCCAAGATTACATTAGACTGAAGGCCACCCCATTTGCCTTAGGAGATAAGGAAGCAAATTGGCTGAAAAACCTAGGGGTGATATGTACAACCTGGATGCAGTTCAAGGACCTATTTCTGAAGAAGTTCTAACCTCTCAGTAGGACTAACCAAATGAGAACGAAGATCGCCAGTTTCTCCCAAGGACCCAGTGAACCGTTCCATGATGCTTGGGATAGGTTCAATGACTTAGTGCAGAAATGCCCCTGCCACGGCATTTCTAAGGCGATCTTAGTCCAGACCTTGTTATGTGGTTTAACCCCAGAGATGCAGGGGTTAGTCAGTGCCGCTTGTGGAGGAAGCTATCTGAACAAGAAAAAGCACGCCGTATGGAAGATCCTAGAGCAGATGGAGGAAACCGGTAGGTCGTAGGCCACCAGGGCCTATCAGTTGTCTCCCTCGATCCTATCCAACGAGACAACCCGAAGGACTGTAGCGGATCTGACCGAGGACCTCATCGCCAGCATGGGGATGATTGCTAATAAATTAACCATGGTCGAACAGATCCACAAGAGGGTCACTGACCTTGAGTCTCTCTCACGTCTACCGAAGCAGGTGGAGGAACTTATTGAGAAGGTAGCTAAGATAAAGCTACATGCCCCTTCTGCACCACCTGCACCTGTACATCGAGTCCATCTTGTACAGGAACAGGCACCGGGGCCCCAGAGTGGCTGGGTGGAGGATCAGACGTACACCCAGCAGGACCAGCATGCACCCCCACAAGTGGAGACCGGATACGAGGAGCCTCCGCAGGTGTTCGAGATCAACAAGTTGTGGTACATCCGTGACCCCGTCAGCAGACAGTTGGGGATGGGGAACGGTCAACCTCATCGACCTACCCCAGCTTACCAAGGAACCGGCTCAGTCCCTGGACTGCGCTTTCAGTACAGGTCTGAACAAGGGTACCAGCCTCAGCAGCACCAGCAGCAGCAGCGCACATATCAGCAGGGCCCAGCACCGTCCCACCAGCAGCAGCAGTATCGGCATCCAGCAGGGCCAATACAGAACCTCATCCGCAAATCAGCCAGCCCAGCCCACCGAATTGGAGTCCCTCACCTTGGCGATCCAGACCATGTCTGATAGGGTCCAACAAATGCAGAACGACTATCTGGATATGAGAATCGATCTGAATCGTGTCTCTCTTACCCAGGATCAACAGATGGTGCCAAAGACCCCAATTCCCGCATATGTTCAGGCCAACCCGAATAGCATAATTCTTGGCCAGAACCGACCTCGTGATCAGGTATATTATTCAGATAATTATTTATCTGAACATGAGATCCTTTCGTATGATAATGTAAACCATATATCCCTCAGGAGCGGAAGGACCGTGACCATGCCTGATCGGGCACGGGCATCGAAGGAAGGAGCCGTCAAGTCTCTACCTGAGGAGAACTTGGAGGAAGAAGAGGAGCAGCACCACCATCACCATCGACAGAAGAAGAGGACGTCTAAGTCCTCGAAGCAGCAATCCCGCATCAGCATAGAGTCCGACGGAACCGATGAAGAGCCCGTACCTGCATCTGAGGAGGATCGTCAAGAAGTCACGGAAGACGCATCACTGGTTTCGCCTCATCGTTTTCCTTTCAGTAAGAGTCACATTCAGAGTCCGAGTCTGTTTAAGAGTCTGCATCATGTACAGAACTCAGTTCCATATCTTAATGAAAATCTTCAGTTTCAGAACATGAGTTGGAGTCAATAATCCCTTTTCCCCGAGCTCTCAAGGGTGGAAAGAAGAAAACCAAAAAATCCAAAAAGATGACCTTGAGATGGCAGAGTTCTGCAACAAACACATCAAGGTCACAATTCCTTTTGACAAGTACGTGGAAATGACCCCTGCATTTCAAAAATACCTTAAGGTGAGATGCACACCTACTAGGGTTAGCAGGAAGACCAAAAGCCGTGTTGAGAAACACGTTCTATCAGTAGCCACGACTTGTGCAATAAAGAACTCGTTTCCCAGGAAATGAAGAGACATGGGTGCACACTATGTAGTGAGTCATGTTGATGACATCACGTTTGCACGCACTCTCCAGGACAATGGTTCCTCAATCAACTTAATGCCTACATCCCTCTATAAGCGACTTAATCTCGGACCTCTTAGGAAATCTAGAGCCCTCCTACAATTTGCTGATAAATCAACCAAGAGGTCCCAATGAGAATTGAGGAATGTTGTGATTAAAGTCGAGGGGCAGGAATACATGGTGGACTTCACTGTCCTAGATATGGAAAACCCTCGTAATTGGAGAGACTCCCATATCATCTTAGGCAGGCCCTTCCTCAGAACAGCAGGGGCCTTATTTGATTATAAGATCGAGAAGATCCAGTTCCAAACTCCAGGCGGAGATGAGGAACTCAAGATGAAGCAGACTAGATGGCAGAGACCGGATTCCGAATCCAGCACTGAGTACTCTTTAACCGAAGTAGACTGCGAGCATGTAGACATAGTTGGGCCATGAAGACAGAACCCGGCCAGCACCGATGAGTCCCTCCTCTCCGGAGATGATCTCGTGCATGAGTCAGTTTGCGAGGTCCTCAGAAACGAGTACAGCTCAGAACTTGCATCGCCCTACATCTTCGATGACTTAGAGGCCCAGTTGGGCCTGTCAGTCCTTACCTCTTTAGGACAATCGGAAGATGAGGATGATGAGTCGGATGAGGCTTTTGCCGATTGTATGGAAACCTTTGATGATCCGACTCTAGAGTCGAATAACTTGGTGGCAGCTATTACAGAGAAAGATCCAGCCACTTCCAACACCGAGCCAGATCAGATTGAGCCAGATTCCCTAGACGATCACACTATACCTGAGCTCAAACCCTTACCCACAACACTGAAATACGCCTTCCTTGTGGGTCAGGACATGAAATATCTGGTCATCATCAGTTCACGATTGACCGAGGAGCAGGAATCTGGCTTGCTAGAGATATTGGAGAAAAACCGCAAGGTGATAGGCTGGAGCATTTCCGATCTCAACGGGATAAATTCCGCCTTGTGTTCGCACCATATCTACTTGGAGAATGAAGCCAAACCCTCTCGTGAATTCCAACGTCGTTTGAATCCAAATTTACGAGAGGTCGTAAAGAAGGAGATAGAGAAATGGTGCAACGCGTGTTTCATTTACGCAATCTCCGACTCTAAATGGGTGGCCCCAATCCATGTTGTCTCAAAAAAGTCGAGAATTCAGAGAACCACCAACGAGGACGGAGAGGAGATCGTGACGTGAGTGCCCGCGTCGTGGCGCGTCTGTGTGGATTACAGACGCCTAAATGCCGCGACGAAGAAGGATCATTTCCCCCTACCGTTCATTGATCAGATCCTAGAGAGATTAGCGGGGAAAGAGTTCTTCTGCTTCTTGGATGGGTTCTCG
The DNA here is from genome assembly GCA_037367405.1 of Ottelia alismoides. Lineage (NCBI taxonomy): Eukaryota > Viridiplantae > Streptophyta > Magnoliopsida > Alismatales > Hydrocharitaceae > Ottelia > Ottelia alismoides. Next base: position 772,610 of record JAZKJV010000270.1, read on the forward strand.
GGCTACAATCAAGTAGTCATAGCTCTAGAGGATCAGGAAAAGACCACATTCACATGCTCCTTTGGTACCTATGCTTTCAGGTGCATGCCCTTTGGGTTATGCAATGCTCCAGGTACTTTCCAAAGGTGCATGATTGCTATATTCACCGAAATGGTCGGCGAATTCCTGGAAGTCTTCATGGATGACTTCTCGGTCCACGCCGATTCCTTCGATTCCTGTCTTAGGAATCTGGACCGAGTCCTCAGACGATGTTGTGAGGTCAATCTGGTGCTCTCCTGGGAGAAAAGTCACTTCATGATGATGGAGGGCATTGTGTTGGGGCACGTCATCTCCAAGAGAGGAATGGAGGTTGACCCTGCCAAGGTGGATGTGATCAGACGACTCCAACCACCAACCAACGTCAAATAGTTGCGGTCGTTCCTCGGGCATGTCGGATTTTATAGGAGATTCATTAAGGATTTTTATAAGATTGCCCGACCTCTAACTGAGCTTTTAGGCAAAGATATGGAGTTTGTTGTAGATCACAAATGTCTTGACGCCATTAAGCTATTACAAGGAATGATTATGGACACACCTATCCTACAAGCCTCAGATTGGTCTCTACCTTTTGAGATCATGACGGACGCCTCAGACTTTGCTGTTGGGGCTGTGTTAGGTCAAAGAAGAGATGGCGTCCCGTTCGCTATCCACTACGCAAGCAAAGTGCTTGACGCCGCTCAACGTAGCTACACAGTTACGGAAAAGGAAATTCTTGTGGTAGTGTTTGCCTTGGATAAGTTCAGATCTCACTTAATCGGATCCAAGATAATTGTGTTCACTGACCACACGGCACTGCGATACCTGATGGAGAAGAAGGACGCAAAGGCGCGTCTTCTTCGATGGATTTTGCTTATCCAGGAGTTTAATTTGGACATCCGTGATAAACCTGGAAAGAAGAACGTAGTGGCTGATCATCTCTCTCGTCTCGAAGATCTTAATACTTCCGAGGATTCACCTATTCGAGACTCCTTCCCTGACGAGTCGATTTTTATTGTCGACTCACTCCCATGGTACGCCAATATCGTGAACTATCTTGTCTCCAAGAAGGTTCTCAAGGATTGGCCCAAGAGCCACATCGACCGACTGAAGTCGGATGCTAGACACTACCATTGGGAGGATCCGATCCTTTTCTTCGAAGGACCGGATTGTGTCTGGAGATGGTGTATTCCTCAGGAGGAATACCAGAGTGTCCTTTCTTTATGCCATAGCTTAGAGGCAGGAGGACACCACTCCGGGAAGAGGACCGCATGGAAGGTACTTCAGTGTGGCTTTTACTGGCCGACTCTGTTTCACGATGCCATCACCTTTGCGAAGTCGTGTCCAGTATGCCAGAGAATGGGAGGAACCGTTGGTTCCAAGGATGAGATGCCTATGCAGCCTGTCATCATTTGTGATGTCTTAGATGCCCGGGGCATCGATTTCATGGGCCCATTCCCTGCTAGCCAAGGGTTCGAGTATATCCTTCTTGCGGTAGATTATCTATCCAGATGGGTGGAGGCTATCCTAACCCGAGCCGCAGACAGCATGACTGTCTGTAAATTCATCAAAGAACACATAATCTCTAGGTTTGGGATCCCAAAATGATGATATCAGACACGGGTAGCCACTTTGTAAATCGGGAGGTGAAGAAACTCCTGAAGGACTACGGCATCGAACACCATGTCGCTAGTCCTTACCACCCACAGACCAATGGTATGGCAGAGGTGTCGAATCGGGAGGTGAAAACTATATTGCAAAAGCTTGTCCGCCCAGACTGGAAGGACTGGTCTCAGGTTTTGGATCAAGTCCTCTGGGCGTATAGGACAGCTTACAAGACACCGTTAGGAACCTCCCCATTCTGAATGGTATTCGGAAAGCCGTGCCATTTGCCCGCAGAGTTAGTGCATAAATCAGAATGGTCAATCAAGAAGGTCAATTGGAACACACACCTTAGGCATAAGCAGAGAGAAATGGATCTGAATGAGCTTGTGGAAATCAGAAACCACGCATATGACAACAGTTTGGTGTACAAGGATAAGGTGAAGCGTTGGCATGATAGATATATCAGACGAAAGACCTTTGTTCCTGGACAGAAGGTATGGTTGTTTAATGCTAGGCTGAAGATCTTCCAAGGCAAGTTGAAGTCCAAGTGGACAGGCCCATTTGTCGTCCGTACGGTGCATGATAGTGGATGTGTCGAGATCTCGGATCTCGCAAATGATGCACCGACATTCCTAGTGAATGGGAAACTGTTGAAGCACTTCGTCCTATCCAATGAGCAGTAAGCCCATGTTGAGGAGATTGTATTCATGCGCGAGACAGATTCAGCAGATACACCTAGAGCTGCGTATGAGACCTTGCAGCAGTGAGCTCTAGCCATCAGCAGCATCTTGAAAGATTCAGACTGACCCACTTGTATATATCATCAGGCCTGTACATCCTGTCCTTTCTCCCCCGCGACTCTAGTAACCCATCCCCGCTTCATTACATCACTATCATGGACTATACTTAGGATGACCATATCCTAAGTATAGGGGGGATGAGCCACCTGAGTCGATTCACTGTACATTCTCTAGATCACATTGGTCCCCATACTCACTTCCGTCCTATGTTTAGGCTGACCTGAGCCTAAGTATAGGGGGGACAGATGCCCGCATTGTATATTCATCCACTTCTCATCTTGACCTCGTCCGCCCCACTTTTTGACTTTCTTCTACACTTAGGCTGCCAGAGCCTAAGTATAGGGGGGCTGGGCGATTTCTATACATTTTTCATTCTCTTTAGCTCTCCTACGCTTAGCACGAGCTATGTCTTTTTCCTCGCTTTTCATGCTTTGAGGACATAGCACACGCTAAGTATAGGGGGCGTGTATATATTACATATATAGTTTACCCATAGCTCGTACTTTAGCGTATTTTTGTATATATTTTGCAATAATTACGGGTGGGTAACAATTCAAAAAAAAAGATGAAAATGAAAATAAAAAAATAGGCTTCTTATTTACTCTTGCATATCATTTCTGCATCTGAAAAGAAAAGAAAAAGAGTCTTGCATTTACATTCATCTACATAGCATGACATCTGCATCTCATCTGCATATCTTGCATATGCAAAGTGAAAAGCTAGTGGGTTCTGAACCAAGTTATGAGTAGATATTGAGGATGGACTTAATTTGACCTTAATCCACCTAATTTCAGAGGAACCTTTAGGAACTGGAGTTAAGATTTCTCAGGTCAAGTGACTTAAATCTTTGAGTCCGCAAGTCTATGTTCACATGTCATCTTGATTAGTCTAAGTAGAATATCTCGTGCATACGCATGATTCTTTTAGACAGTGACCTAACTTGGACTAGCACAATGCACGTAGCTCTTCATTGATGAGGTGGTGAGGAGGTAGAATCCTTTAGCTTGGAGTAGCACATGGGTGGAAACATCCGTCCTCCTCTAGGGAGGGTAGTGCATCTCAACCTAGTCTGGTAGTGTTGACGTCTAAGGACGGGATGTTGTGGGTTGCAATAATGCTTCAAAAGAGGGATAGTCTACTGGCTCAAGAGGAAAAACTCCTGATGTACATGTTGCACCTTGTATGAGTTTGAAAAAAAATGCAAAAACTCCAAAAAAATCAGACAGGTCCCAAGTGAAAATAAAATACCTGTCGGAGTATGTATATTAGCAAAGAAATGCAGTTGGATGACTTGGCTACACTTGTCAGGCATCCCGGGATAGGTAGCTACACTAGCTACCATCCATTCTTTTCTCTACCCCCTCCTCTTGAGTTGGTCGCACTTGAACTTAGAAGGGAATACCCCGCTCCTCGAGGAAAGAGTTACTGGATCGGGTTATTGAGTTACCTTGTTAGAGGAGGCTGGTTCTGAGACATTTCTGATGTGGAGAGTTACATTTCACTTACACAGTACAAGTAAGAATCATAGTCATCAGAAATTTGCGTTTGAGGATTTGTTCTGACCTGACTATTGAGGAGTCTTGAATAGAAGACTTGTGGAACTTGAAGAATGTTAGGTCTTAAGTTCAGGTCCCAATAAGGTTCCGCCATACAATTAATCCAAAGGTCGAGTCAAGCCTCATTTTCAACTTTTCTTCATGACCTTGGTATGGAACCCAAAATCATTTCACTCTTGCATTTCATTTTACTTGCTCGAGGACGAGCAAGGTTCAAGTATAGGAGGTTGATGAATCTGTGATTCATCACTCTAAAAGTTGAAAATGGAGTCTTGTTCCCGAGTAAATAGATGCATATTTCCCTCTATCTTGCACAATTAGCATTCATACATGCATTCATAATACATGCATTTTAGCACTCACATTTACATTGAATAAGAACCCAGATCACTTGTAAAATGTCCATCTATTAAAATAACACCTTCCTTATAATTTATACACCTTTAGTAATAATATAAGGAAGAGGGTCGGAAATCTCCTTTGTAAAAGCACCCAATAAAGCCCTAGAACTTCTGGATCTTAGAAAGCATGTAACTCCCTCATACAACCTCCAAAATAGGTCTACTCACCTTCAGATTAATACACATTAAAAGACCTTTAAAATGAGACTAATCTCGTCCAATGTGGAGCTCGTAGGAAGAAGTTGGGTTTTTGGGCCTCTATGTATACTATATATGTGTATACTTGTACTCTTGTATTTTGTATCATATTTGACCTCATCTCTGTCTTTGGTCAACATGAAACTTGTAGATCTCATCAAGATCTACAACTTTCATGTTTTGAGTTTTTCCAAATTCAACCTCCTTCTCTTTATAAACTCATTTCTCTTCACAGCCAATCACAGCTGGCCACGTGGTGCCCTCTGATTGCGCCACGCGGCCCGCTCCCCTTGCCTTAGCCGCCCGCGCCCACAGCCGTCGGATCTTCATCCAGATCCAACGGCTGCGCCACATCCACGTGCGCCATAATCCCCTGCCGTCCGATCACTTCCCATCCTTGATCTCAGTCGCCCGCCTCCGCCTGCTTATGCGCCTGACGCGTGTCGCATTGTGCGCCTTCAGATCTCGCCTTCATCTCTTGATCCTTGTTCTTTAGCGCCAGACCCTTAGCCATCTGATCAAACCCCTGGGCTCATGTCCACCGTTCTCCAGCACCACTCACACAGCGCACCACGTGGCGCAATCGCACCCCTTAGATCGTGTCGCCTTGATTTAATCCACGCCGCCCGCTCGCGCTTCGCCTTCAACGCGCCACGTGGTACAATCAGCACCCTTGTTCGCCTCGCTTCGGATCTAATTCTACCCGCTCCTTAGCGCTTCAATCTGGGTCGTTAGATCACAAGATCCAACGGCCAGGACTTCGTCTTCTACCTCCGGTCGCCCTCTCTCCCACGATCTCGACCTTGCGCGAGACGTCGCCCCTTTCTATTTTCGCCTCCACTCCTGCCACCCTCTCCGACCGCCATCACCTCCATGATCTTAACCACTCTCCCATCATCCTTGCCAGCTCCCTCATTCACCACGACTTCTACCAGAGACGCTCCACAACTTCCACGAACTTCGCCTCTCCTCCATACATGCCGCCATCATTGCCCTATAAATAGAGCACCTCTGGCCACATTCACGCCCATCCGCCACCCCAGAGAGAAACCTTGAGCTCAGAGCCATCGATTGGTAACAGAAATTGAGTGATTCTTCGAGCGACGACGGGTCTTCTTCTCTAGCGAGATCTACGGCCGCCGCCACCGTGATGCAGCCTCCAACCGCGAGTTGCGTGAGCTCGAGACTCTACCGATCCCTCGAGCGACGACCTGGAGCTCAAATCTGAGCTCCATTCCCCAGGTAGCCCCCCTCCATCCTCTTCTGATCTTCTTCTGATTTTTCATTTGATTTCTCCGATTTAATTTGCACTCCGTCGTCGTCTTCTCGCTCCACCTTCATCACTCTGTGCTCCGCAACGGAGCTCCGATCTTCGTGCACCCTTCCGTTCCCTCAAACACCGCATCTCGACCTTTCATCGACTCCAGCCCCGCCACATGGGCGGAGCACCATCGCCGTACCACTCAAACTCCGTCTTAGGCCTCGCCGTTTACCCTGCACACCTCCACGCACACACACGTGCTTCGGCTATCCTCTAATCCCTTGCAGGTGCTCTGTCCTTCACTGGCTGGAAGCTCATCGGAGCTTCCATCGAGCTTCACTGCCACCATGAACCAGAGCCCCTTCTCCACTCCTAAGGACACCGGAGGCTTTGCCGACCTTCTACGCATCTTCCGAGCTTCACCAGACCCTCCGACGAGCTTCATCGACGCCTAGTGGATGAGGCGGAGCAAGCCCCCTTTTGCCAGAGCCCCGCCTTCTCCTCCGCAGGTGGCGGAGGGCAATTGGGGAAGACGTACAGCCCTCGTTCGATCATCTTGATCGAACGGTCAGAAGCCAGCCACGTCGCCAAGCGCCGGAGCGGCACAGAGCCGTTGGATCCATCTAGATCCAGCGGTGCTTAGCACGCCACGTTGCCATCTCAAGAGCGTTCCATCACCGTTGGATTGATCAGTGATCCTACGGTCCGAAGCCAGCCACGTCACCCTCTTCATCGAGCCCCAGGCACTGTTGGATCAATCTAGATCCAACGTCACTGATTCGCCACACGTCATCAACCAGCAACCGTTGGATCATCCTTGATCCGACGGTCCCCATAGCACCACGTCGCCTGGTCATAGCCTCTTCCCCGACCTCTAGGCTCGGACCACCCGAAGCTTCTCCGAGCCTCCAATTGAACCTCCAGGGCACCAGAGCCTCGCCCCGAGCCACTAAAGTCATCCGAGCCTAGGGTACCCCACCTGAGGAGCACGTGCGGCCTGGGCAAATTGCACGGAGGCCCATGGAAGTTTAAGAAGTTGCATTTCAGTTCCTGTGAAGCGCCTTCACGTGAGGAGCACATGCGTCAGTGGAGTATTTGCATTCCAACCCCCTGCATTCTGGGTAATTGCATAAAGGTCCCTGTCAGCATATTTATTTTTATGTAATTTTTATTTTCTGTGTTGCATTTATACCCCTGTCTTTGCATGCATATCTACGTATCCATATTTCATCATTTTTAAATTCCAAAAATTGCATGTTGTAGTGTAACTTGTCCTTTATCTTATGTGACACTTGGCATAATTTTGTGATATCGGTAGAATTTTTACTTAATTAATTGGTCCATTTCTGTGATATTTTTCCCAATTTCACCTTTTAATTAATAGTAAATTCTTTGTAAATCCAAAAATTCCCAAAAACTCACATTAGCTCTAGGATAATTAGATGCACCTTGTATAAAAATTTCATCTCATTTGCATGCGTTTCGAGGCCTAAATAAATTAATTGGTGATTTCCTTAGTTTATTTTTAATAGGTTCATTTCACATTAAAATTAAGGTCTGGCAATTTTTATTCCCAAAAATATTGTGATTTGATATTTATTAAAATTAAATTAGACAAAATCACCCTATTTTCATGTTTAATTCATATTTAATTCATTTATTGTCAGAAAATTCTAAAAAAATAGGGTAGCTTAATTTTCATCATATTTCATCATTTGGCCATTTTCCTTATTTTTGGACTTTATTTGAATACTTAACTGATTTAAGTTCTAAATTGGCATGATTTTTGCATGTGTCTTGCATAGAAAATAGAAAAAGACCAAAAAAATTATTCCTCGAAAATCGAACAATGGAACTTTGCTAAAAATTCACCTAAGGAGACAGATGCCTCCCTGAGTTCGACCTTGGACTTCCCAAGTAAAAAAAGTTGCCACTCGAAATTAACTTGCTTAAATTAAAAGTGGTTTTTGATTCCCTCTCGTTATCCGACTACAACGAACATTCATTATTGATTTGGACATTAATTTGCCTTAATTAACTAGGGTAGCGGGAGCGATATCACTGTTGAGGCTGGCTGGACTGCCCACCCTGAGCTGGAGGTTGCTACTGGGATGAGGCACCTCCAGTAAACCACCTAAATCTGGGATGATCTCCACAGATCCCAAGCTACTGTCGGTCATACCAAATCCCGTTGACTTCCATCAACAACTCCTGCTCGTGTAGGGATGGCGAAGAACTGCCAGTTGCTGATCCTACTGGTACACCACCATCTGGTGTCCTGAGATGGTGGTGGCTAAAAGTACTGGTGCTGCAACTGTTGACCATCTCCGATTTGAAATGGTGAACCTGTCGGTACTGGGAGGAGTGCTGGGATGAGTTGTTGCTGCTAGGATCAGCCTGTGAATAGAGACGAGGCTGAGAATCCATCTGTACCTCCTAGAGACACATAATCTACGTCCTTAGTTCACTTAAAGTCTGTGCCAACTAATCAATCTGCGTCAAGCCCTGCCACTGCTTCTTCTTTATGATTTCTATGCGATCCAACTTCTTGCTAATGATACCTATGTCAGCGGCTGATGACTCTGCATGTGCTGCTACTGCTAACGAAGAAGTAGATGGACCCACATCAACCAGTGCTATCCTCTGATAGGACACAGCCTGGGGTAGGGCTTCCCCTAAGTGTAGAGCATGGTATGGGACATCGTTGTATAGTTCTCGGCCATCTCCTCGTAGATGGCCCAGACATGGTCTTCATCTTTGGCGAAATAGGAGCCCCCACAAGAATCGTTGACTAGCCCCTGCAGGTCCGGTGTCATCCCACAATTGAAGCTCTGTACTAGGTTGGTCTTGTATATGGCGTGATGGTGACATCGGTCGACGAGCTCAAGGAATCGATCCCACACCTCATGGAGCTGCTCGTTGGGGATCACGGAGAAATTATTGATTAGAGCTCGTGTTGTGTTCGTCCAACCGAGTGGATAGTACTTATTCAAGTACTCGGTCTAGTGTTGCTTCCACGAAGTCACATATCTCCCTAAATGCTTCAGCCAGTAGGCGACTCTATCAACCAAGGAGAATGGAAAGGCCATCATCATGATGGTGTCCTCATCCACGTATCTATCGTAGATAGTGCTGCAGATCATCTAGAACTCCTGCATGTGTAGATGCAGCTCCTCGATGGCAAGCCCATGGAACTTGGGCATGAGCTTAATGGTCTGGGGAGGGAGCTTGAAGTCTCCCAGAATCACTGGAAGTTGGATCCAACAGTGCGTAAGGGTTGCCCCAGAGTTGTGCAACTCCCTCATTGGCCTGGCAGATCTGGCTAGCTCATGCTGCTCTTTTGGTTGTTAGCCATCTCCTCCTCCAACCTATGGGATCTCTCCACCGCCTGCTCGGTGCGGCTCTCCTTTATCGGCTCGCATCTGTGCTATCTCTCGGGACACCTCTACCATGAAGGCTCCCTAGTCTCTAATTTGCCTCTGCATCATCTCAAGGGAGGCTAGAAGTGTGTTATTAATGGTGCCCTGATCTAAAACATACGTCGAACCCTGGGGCTGTCCATCGGTGTGCTCCTCACTGCTGTCCATCTCATGGGTCTCTGCAAAGGAAAAAGACTCGTACTCAAGTGCCTTCATATGAACAAATAGCTGTGCTACTGGTCTGTGCTCGGGCACCTCAAGACTAGTGGTTGAGGGGGAATCGGGTCAAGGCTCCTCGGAAACTCCCTAGATGAGTGGGTCGGAGTGCTCAAGAGCGGTGCTCTCATAGGTAGCCTAAGGGACCTCCAGCCATCATCGTGTTGAGGGCAAAATTCAAATGAGATCTGGTAAGCAAACAAGATCAGAAGTCCAACCCCAATTTCACCTACGCAATGTTGAGATGATGCCGGTGAATGTTCGGTAGTTAATCTAGTCAATTTTATTTTGGTGATAAGTCAGTCTTGAAGAGAGATAAAGCGAGCTAGCAGGAACCCGATGCTCCCAAGAGACTGGCCCAATCACAAAGCTAGATATTTCCCAGCCAATACAAGTTGTGGATCATTTACCGGCTATCCAATCAACTCACTCTGTTAAGGATGTCATGGCCCGCCTTACCGGAGACCGGAGAGATACTCACTGGAGATTGACTAACCTCAAGACTAGTAGTCTAACCATAGTTCAGGTATGGCTCTAGCCTAGTGTGTGTGCACTCTCTTGCGCTAGCAAACCAAACAAGGAGGGGATGACTCTCCCAAAACAGATTTTTAAGTGAGGTGTCTTTTATGATCAGGTTTGCTTAAACAGTCCAATTTTTATGGTTTTCACTTTTTTATGGTATTTTTCAATAACAAACAGATGCCTAATGAATTTTTCGATCTCCTGATTATTGAAGTCCAAAAACAGGGGGAGAAGACGAAAAAACCGATTCACGATCAAACACTATGATACATGCAAAGTCAGAAATGCGTACATGTTGCCAGCACTCTACATGCAGAGTGATCCGTCCATAAATTTAAAGACAGAAATGTAAACTAATCTAAATGATGCAAGAAATAAACGGCCTTAGATGAGCAATTTCTAATCGTGAAGAATAGTAGCTAAGTGATCAGAGGGAGCGGTCGATGTCCGGTGTCGGATCTCAATCGGTGTCTGCCACAACAGATCTTGCACGCGCTTATACGACCTCTATGGCACGTGACCTCTCAATCAATTAAGTCGGCTTTATATTAATGTTTTTTAATAAGGTCCAATTACGAACTATAAATGTATAGAAATAGTTAGGGATTGGGCCTTAAGTTATTTACGTCACAATCAAGAAAGTACGAAGTCTAGAGGCCACAATCTTCGAGAATCAAATAGAAAAAAAGTGTGATAAAACAAAACCGGTGAAAAATCGTGGTAAGGTCCCCCGAGCACACCGGTGCTCGGCAAAACAGACAGTGATATGCCAAGTGTGATTCTGAGTATCCAGAGTCTGAGCTATTATAATAATGATAATAAGAAGATTCCTAAAAAGTAAACTAACTACTCACTGGAGAACGAGTGAAACCTACGATGTTGTCGAATAAGAGAAATTAAAGCGAGTTTTTTATTTATTTTTATTTTGCAATTTTTTTATATTTTCAAGATAAGGAAAAAGGAGAATGTAATCTGGAACAAGCAAGCTTCAACAATTTATTAAGGGTCAAAAAGGGCCAAAGATCAGAAATTAAAATATTTTTATTTTTATCAAATATTTTTATGTTTTTAATGATATTATGGGATTTTTCTAATTTTTATATGAGATTAAAAAATAAAACAAGGGCAAAAATTGAAAATAGTGTACAACCTTGACCAAATGGCAAATTTAAAATACTAAAAAATCCCAAACTCCTGGTTGTGATTTTTATAAATAAGTAAACAAAAATATCTAACTACAGAAACAGAAATTCTATTTTTTTTATTTTTTTAGAGTTTTTATTGATTTTTATATGTTTTTAGAGTTTTTAGATTTTTAGGGTTTTTCCAAGGGATAATGAATAAAAAATGGTACTGGAATTTAAACACATAAAGACTAGCACAATCTGATTTATTTATAATTTTTAAAACATTTTTTATATTTTTTTGGTATTTTATAAACAGACAGAACACGATTTTAGGGTTTTCAATTTTCAGAAAATGTTAAATAAAACTAAATTAATTCACAAAAATTACCATAAATAATACGTGTTAGCAGGAGCTAAATATAATTTTTATGGAATTTTTGGAAGTAATTAGGTTTTTATTTGATTAAAAATAACACACACAAAAAGTAGGGACCTATATGCAATTATTCTAAAGTTTCCAAACTAAGATATAACACATATAAAAAGCTCACGGCTAATGTTGCAAATTATCCAATTAATTCTTGCACATGCTCAATAAACCACCCATAGGGGATTAAGTGCAAATATCAGAAATATTTCATTCAAAGCATAACATAGCAAAAGTTCGAGGCACTAAATACAAAAACACTAGAGAAATACATGGGATGGCACGTCACTGCAACTAACCTGGACTAAAGTGCAAATACTAGAAACATTGAGTTCTAAAATGCAAAAGGTCTAAACTATCACTTTATTTACAGAACTAAATAATAAAACATAAATGTATAAGTGGTAAAATGGGAAAATACCATTGCAGGGCGTGTGCAGACCACATGAGGACGCGTGGCGTGCGTGGAAGCTGTCGCTATCGTACATTTCTGATCTTCTCCTACTGTTGATATGACGGTGCCGATGGTGTCTAGAATGTGTGGGGCAGATGCGTCAGGGAATGTCAGATCCAACAGCCCAAAAGCTGAACTGGTCGGCGGCTCTGATGGAATCTGGCAGGAATGGGATCGTCCAACGGTTGGAAGCAGGCTTGCAAGAACAGGGCCCCGACGACTTTCACCTGAGCCTCGGATGGAATCCGAGACTCCAATGAACTATCTGAGGGCTCCGACTAGATCGTATGGGATGTCCGCATCGAACGAGTGGCTCCGATGAACTATTTGAGGGCTCTAACAAGATCGTTTAGGTTGTCCGCGTTGAACGAGCGGCTCCGATGTAGGAGCTATCGGCCGGATTAGCATGATAGTGAAGGGTGACCTTGGATAGCTCCAACGGAGCAAGTGGAGGCTTGAAATGATCTCCCCGCATGCGTTAGGACCTGCAAATGGAAGAGCGACTTGAAGGGGACTCCCCGGTCAGGTTATTGCTTGGCGAAACAAAGAGAAGCGAGGGTGGATGGGATTCGATCTCCGGCGAGCGTGAAAGAGGGAGAACTTAGCCTCAATCTCGACATGAGGGTTGAGCCCAAGGGTGATCAGACTGAGGTACGAGATGGGGTTATTGTAGAGGGTTCGATCGATAAGGATAGATGGTGGTAACGAAGCTCTGCCCTGGTGGGAGGAGCAGATGAACGCAGGTGGAGCGGATTGGATCGAACTGGGAAATGGTAGTGAAATGGGTAGTACCAGAGGGTCCAGATGAACTCAAGAACTTCCGGTAAAGATGGGAGTCGATGTTTTTTCCTCAACCACATTGCGGTGGACGAGGAGGATGCTCGCGATGGATCTTCGGCCACAAAGGGTGAGCTGCATCATCACTGCACCAAAACGATCTCTAAAGGTCTCTTCGAGCAGCTGTCACTCAGCTAGAGGTGGCTAGGGGTTGAAGTGGGAGCGAGGAACGAGCTAAGCTGCTATGAAGGCAGAGGAGACGTTTTATAGGCTTCCTAGGAGGGTAAGATGATCTGGCAAAAGCGTGCAATCCTATGAAGATCCGCGCCTTCCTAGAAATCCGCGAGGGTGATGGATCCTAGGAGAAGGCTCGGGCAAAAATTCGGATTAAGAGGAGTCTTGATCCGATTCGGAAAAAGGGGAAAAGAAACTCCGATGGGAGGTGTTGGGACAGGTCAAGCCTGTAAGAGGGCATTGAATGGAGGTCAACATTCGGTTGGACCTATTAGAAAATTAGAACTTACAAATTATTTACAAAATCAATGACCAATAATAAATGAAGTCAAAATAAAACGTCTATAAAATGAAAATTTTTTATTATTTTTCAGACTATTTTTCTATGATTTTTAATTATTTTTATGAAAAAAATAAAATAGTGTATATACAATATATAGTATTATATATATGTATAATTTACCTATGTATTTTGTACAAGTATTTTTATTTTATTATTTTTACAAAAAAATCCCTAATTTTGTATTTTATTTATTTTCCCATAATTTTCAAAGTATAAAACAATTTTTCCTTTATTTTTATTATGTATTTACATGTATAGAATAAATAAGAATTTGACCTATATACATGTATTTTATATTAGTGAGAGAGAGTTTTATTTTTATTTTTTTTATTTTCCTAATTTTTATTTTATTTTTGTTTTATTTCTAGGACTATATACAAGGAGGTAAAAAAGAATATATTATTTTTATTTTATAAAAATAAATAAATAAATATTTATATACATAGGTAATATATACAACTTAGAGTAGGCCCTATCTTTCTCTACTTATTTTATTTGGCGATTAGGTCAAGACTTGAACTACTCTTGGGGTTCGGGTCACTATGTATTTATTCTAAATACCTCCATCCTTTTTCTTTTCCTTTATTATTTTATTTTTGCACAAATACATGCTAATTATGCAATATTAATAGACGTGTGTTGATTGCTAACTTATTGTATTTACACCTATTTACATGATGCTTCGGCAAGATAAGTAGCTAAAATAAAAGAATAGAGAGTGAGAATCAGGTATTCATCATGGGGGTATTTAGAATTTCATTATCCTAATTTTTGTATTTTATTATTTTGTTTATAAACTTTTAGTTGCAGTTATATATTTTCTGTAATATTAGCAAGCACACCCCCGTACTTGTGGTAGTTGCGTTTATGTCCCTTGTAATGTCAACTTATGTGCCCATACGAGTGAGGTGGTGGGTTTTTTGCAAGGGACCCCCTAAGGGATCTAGTTATTATTGAGTCCAGTATATTTGTAATTAAGTTCAAACTTTTTTGGATATTTTGCACATAGGCCATGTCACTTTTGGAAAATTACATATATATCCTTGCCAATGTTGTATGATTTAAATATTCATGGGAAAATTATGTGGAGGCCCTTATACTTTGCATTTAAGTTTTGGATTGCATTTTTGTTTATTTATAATTACAATTCAATCCATACAAGTCTTGGATTTTTATTTTCTTTATTTCTTGCATTAAAAATACAATTTTGCATATAAAATTTGTCGGAAATTTATTTTAAGTGCTAACAATACATTAAATCACATATATTTTTCAACGGGCCATTCAAAATATTTTCTTTTTTTAAAATACAGAAATATTGCATTTATTCCATGTTTGCATTAAATTAGAAAAATGTTTTGAAAATTTCTTAAAAACTAGGAGTTATTTATTATTGTATTTTGCGGTTATATGCGAAAAATCACAAAAATTTCAAAATAAAAACCAAAAAATTGCAAACCCTCTCTAACCCTAAAAATATCAAAAATTTTCGAAAATCCAAAAATTGTGTTTTCTATTTCAATATCTCGTTTACTATACATATTATACACTAGATATAATTTTGGAAAATATTACTCTATTTTACTATTTTTAAATCCCAAAGCAATCTGGCTACATATTTTGCTCATTATTTTCTTTTTCTTATTCAATTATAAATCAAAATAAATGCAAAATTTGAGATAAAAATTACAAATATACATTAGAATATAAAAAAGATAGAAAGATTTTCTTTTATGCATTTTTAATATTTATAGGTATATTTATATATATATATATATTAGTCTATTGTATATTTTTACCTATATTTACTTAAATTATAATTATTAGTATTATAAATAGTAAAAATACCAAAAACATTTCTAATACAATTAAAAAATAAAAAGGATTATGCTTAGGGTATTTTTATAATTTTTCTCTATTTTATATTTATTTATATCTTATATCGATCATTTTAGTTGTATATAGTTATATAGTTATATACATATCTATTATCTATACTTATTAAAAATAAAATTTGAAAAATTAGAAAATATAAAAACTATAAAATTTATAAAATTAAAACAAAACAAAAGATTATTAATTCAAAATTCAAAAAATACATATTAGAACCCATAAAAAAATCACTCTAGAACACATAAAACCATCATTATCTTTTGGCCATTTTTCGTGTTGTAATCCCTGTGCTCCCTGTGTTTGACCTCTACATACTTACACATGTATACACATTATTGTAGAGTTTTAACAAATTTTAACTCTACATTTTTTGTTTGCATTTCTACATCTATTTGTGGGTTAATTGTTAATTGACATCCAGGTTTCATGAGAGATCGCCTCAGTGAAAGTGTTCCTAGCTTGTGTGGTATATTTGACCCTCGTAAAACTTGTGTCAGTGACCCACGTGAATAAAAACCAAAGGAATCCAAATGTAAATAATGAAAACTCAGGGCCCAATTAGCAATTAGACTAGAGTTTTGTTATATTGTAAGAGGTCTATATGCGAATTGCAGAAAATAAAGGTGACGGAGTGCAAAATAATCAAGGAGCTAATGTGTGGCATGTGGCGTAGTTAGAGCAGTTGACAATTGTGATGAATCAGCTTGATATAATCATACAACTTGAATCTGACAATTGAGTTCACGATCAGACAGATCTGGAGCGTTTGGAAGAACACCTCTAAATGCCTTGCCAAACAATCTTTGATCAACCAGATCTTGCTTGATTCGAGATCGATCAACGTCGTGAAGGTGACAAAAGGTTGCTAAGATGATTTCACATCAATTGAATGTCAATTCGAGGTTTGGATCTTGTTGTTTGGATATTTGGATGAGCTACACCACTCCTTATTGCTGGAAATGCAAATGAAGCCTGATTCACACTGACTCTCGTCTTCCAAGTACTAATAATAGATGTATTGATTGCTCGAAGCTTCATGAGCCTTGAAGAACTGTTATTAGGTCAAAAATCATGAAAAAATGGGGATTAATGGGTCAGATTATAATGGTGAAGCATTTGAACCAAAAACTTTGATATTATCCGATAATCAGATCTAATGAACAGATCGTGATGACGAGTGGTGAAGAAGTAGATCGATGTAGATCAGGGTGTGGTGACAATCATATATAAGTCAAAACCAAAGTTAATGAACTTCTGATTGTAGTGCTCAGAGATCTGTGATATATGACCACTACAGATCTAGAAATCGAACAGAAATTAAGTAAAATCGAATTCAGATCTGATCTAATATTACTTGATACGAATGATGGTAGAGTGGATGGTATTCACCTCGATGCTGATGCGAAATTTCAACAAAGGCTCGAGCATGCAGTGGAGGGCATGACGGCGATGCAGATCTCGCCAAAGCATCTTTGTTCATCGCTCATGATCAAGTGATGAGACTTCTGTCACTAGTCCTAGGCTTTAGGTGATCTAATATGGTGGAATGCAGGCATCGAAGATGAATCATTTCCAAATTAAAGCCCTAGGGGCACTACTTAAAGGAGTGAATTATGGTAAAATTAAAAAAAGGGTAGCACAGGAATGGAGGCCTGGATTGGTGAAAAGGTAATGGGTCGAGAATCCAGTTTATTAAGGCAACAGACTAGAGAAAAAATAAGAAAAGAAGAAGGTTTGATCAGGTCAGGTGATTTCGAAAAGAATGTGTGGTAGGCATTTATCCGGGCAAAGGGGAGTAAGAGGATGTTAACCCTGGTCAACTGACCTGGGTCCGGCCAATCAAAATCCAGCCCGCAATTAGACAAACACTAAAAAATAGACCAGTAAATAAATAAAAGAAAAATTGAAATAAATCAAAAATATTTTTAAATTAAAAAGTTTATAAAATAAATAAGGTAACAAATAAATAAAATTATTTTTGGTGATTTTTAATCAGTTAAATAAAATAAATAAATAGGTAAAAAAAATAAATACCCTTTATTCATAGGTAAATATTCCTATATATACAAAAAATCAATTTTTAATAGATATTTTTACAATAAATTACACATTTAATTTATTATTTAATTATAGAATAATTTAAGGATTTTAGATATTTTTTGTTTTAGTTTTATGAGTTAATTAAGTAAGTTAAATAAATAAGGGTTATATACATTATAAGTACATTATACCTATAATAAATATATTATTTTTTATTTGTATTCTTTTTATTTTAATTTTATATAAATAATATACAATATATACAAAATAATAAAAATACAATATGTTCAAAATAAGGAAATAAATAAAATAAATAATATAGGTGCAATATAGATACAATATACAATTACACTATAAAAAGTCAACTTTCACATCTTAAATTCCAATTTTTATAAAACCATTTTCATTTTAAAGCTTATTTAATCTTGAACAGAATGAAAGTGAGATTAATTTATTTTGATTTTACGTGGAATAGATATTGATAGGTCAGTTTTAGCCTTGCAGCTTTTTCATAGTGTTGGTCCTCTTATTATATACAAACTTTCTTCTTGCAATTATTTTAATTATTTACAAATTATTTTTATGTATATGTTCCAATAAGAAAACATTTTATTTTGAGGCTTTTTCATCGATACAAGATATTTGCAAGATAAATAATGAACAATATGTGCAATGTACTTTTCAATTTTTCTAGGATTTTTACAAGTCATGGATCTTATCTCCCCCCACTTTATTCCTTATTGACCATTCCAATGCCTGACCTAGTCTCGGGGTCAGTGTTGACTCAGATTTTGCAAGGTTTTAAAATGATATCCTCACTAAAGCGCAGATATTTTGTCGCTAAGGCAACCATTAGCAAACCCAAAGGTCAATAATAATTAACCTACATAAAAATTAAGCAATTAATCAGGTTGGGGTAAAATTTATCATGCCCTTCTAAAGATGTATAGTGGCAAATATGTAGGGATTGAACACAGGAAGCAAGTGTGTAGAGTGTATGAGGTCAAGAAAAGAATCACAAGAATTTGTCTTTATCAACACTTAGCCAATTTATGATTTTGTGGGTTTTTATTTTTTAAAAAAAATTGAATGTTATATTTTTTAATTATTTTTAATTTTATAACTTTTATTTATTTTTATATTTTCTAATTTTAATTTCCTTTTCATTTTAATCATGTGAAATAAGAATATATATGGCTATATATACAGTATGGAGTAATATAATTAAAAACATTAATAAAAATAAACAAAAAGTGCAAAAGAAATATATTTTAGGTCTTAAATATTTTTTACTTTTTTGTAATTTTTAGGTATTTTTGATAATTTTATGGATTTTTAAAACAAAAATATCTCAAATTAGGTTTTAAGTAAATAGGTTCTATTATTTTAGAAATTTAAAATAAGACATAAAGTCAACATTTTTCCAAATTCTATTTTTCATTAAAAACATATAATAAAAAGAAAATTTAGAGATTGACAAAAGTATTTTTGGAATTTTTGAGAATTTTTTAGATTATTACAAAGGATTTTGGAGCTTTTTAATTTTTATAATTTTCTTTTTTCTATTTTTAGGGATTTTTAATACGGAGTTAGAAAATAGTGCAATAAAGAAAATATATATTTTGAGGAAATTTTCAGAACACTTTTATATTTTTTTGGTTATTTTAAAATCAAACAGGAACAAAATTGTGCTTTCTAATTTTTAATAAATAATAAATATGTTAAAAATTAAAATGCAAAATTATCGTGTGAATGTACATAATAGCAGGAACCTGGCACTATTTTTTGGGAATTTTTGGAGTACGGATGTTATTTTTAATAAATAGAAATTTTGCACAAAATTAATGAATTAACATGAGCATTTTTGCAATTAAAAATAAAGGCAAGGGTTGATAAAATGAAATACAGAAAGTACGAGGGCCTCTCTAAAAAATGTCATCATACATGGGATACAGGTGAGGTGACGTGGCTAGGACCAAAGTGCAAATACATTGAAGTACATGGGTCACTTGCAAATTTCACAAAAATATTAAACTACAAAAAAAACTTATAGGATTGGAAAAAAATTACAAAAAGCGGGGGTTAAATCTGCAATTTACTCCAAACATGCGCGCTAGAGGATGGCTAGGAAGTGACCACTAATCCACGTGGTGTACATCGGACAGTGCATACCCATTCGCGCTCCAACAACTATGATTAGATCTAACGCTGCATCGAACAGCAAGAGCCGATAAAGATCAGACGGATTTTGGAGGACATGGAGCTCGAGCCGGATCGGATAGTTAAGAGCAAGTGTGGAAGAACACACAAATAAGAACAGTGTCCAAAACTTGGATCTACTCTCCAGGGCTACTACGGTCTTCTCTGCCTTCTCTAAGTGGCTCGAAATATTCCTGGATGCAACCCACGACTGAAGGACTCCTCAAAATGGTCGAAGCTCCGCCAGAGGTTGTCTAATGGAGGACTACACCTGAAGCTCCACTTCTTGTTGTGAAAGCCTCTATGGGGAGGCCCTCTCTCTTTATTACCTACTCGTTCCCTAGGTCAACGGATGGTGTGGCCTGATTGGGGCACGACATCTGCAAAAAGACAGAAATGAAATAAAAATCAAAATAAATTAAAATAAATTACTATCTGATTTTATTATTTTTTTGTTAAAATGAGAAAATGGTTATTATTTATTATGATTTTTAGTTATTTTTATTGGATATTTTATTACAAGTTACTTTTTAGGGTTTTATTTATAGGTATATTTACCTATGTTTTGAGTATTTTATTTTTATTTTGTATTTTTTTGATTTTATTGTTTTATTTTCATATTTTATATATTTATAAATTATTTTTATACACATAAATATATTTTTATTATATTTTTCTGGTATATTATATACAATTTCAATAAACAAGGGTATTAAAAATATAGGTATAAACGTGGGTATTTCATATGTGTATTTTTGTATACTAATTTATTTTTATGTTTTCTTTATGGCTTTATTCTATTCTAAATATACATATATATTATAAATAATATTTACAATATTATAAAAATAATGAAGAATGAATAAAATGAATATTTTATTTAGGTAAACTATACAACAAGGGTCCAAAACCGAACTTTCACTCCTAAACTCCAAATTAAATGGAACCACCTTCATTAAATAGGTTATTAAAATATGTATACAATTAAAGGTGATTTTGATACATTTTGAGTTTTTATTTACGTGATATGAGTCTAGTATGTTTGAATTTTGGCGTTTTATTCTTAGTATAAAAAGTACATTATATGTTATTTTTGTGTAAACTCAATTTGGTATTTTTATATAAATTATTCTTATCTATCGCTTTCATGTAGAGGTATAAAAAATAGAAAATAAAATAGGTCCCACAAATGCATTGTTGATGAATAAAAAAATGAGATTTTTATTATTTTTTTGACCTTATCTCCCGCTACTGTATTCATTGCCGGCCAAGTCATCAAGATGCCTAGGTCTCAGGTTAGGGTCATAAATTACCTTAGGTATTTTATTCTATTTCTTGGCTTTTTTTATTCTATAATTTTGGCATTAAAAATTATATTCTATATACAATAAATGGAACAAATAGCGGATATTAATTTGATAAAATAATGTTATTTTCATGCATTAGCTAGTGTTTTTAACGCCAAAATGATAGAATAAAGATGATGAAATGGAGATTTTTATGTTAGTCTATTTTTGTTCATATATACAACCTTCTTTTTTTCTTTTTTATTCTTTTATTGTGTTATAAATAAGTGATAAATATATAATATTAACAAATAAAGGATGAATGATAAATAATGAGACTTAGTTAGTATTTACATGTGTTTTGCCATGGATTTTAATCTAGAATAAAAGAATAAAGATGTTGAATCATGGATTCATCAGCTTTGCACATCGTTAGGTATGTTATAATAAATTTCACCTCGCATTCCTTTATTATTTTATCATTATTATTGGTTGTTTTTTTGTGTGTTTTAATTATGGATGTTCCGAGCACTACAAGAGTGGTCGATACAGCGATTATCAAACCCGACTTGTCGGGCACCACATGCCCTCAAAGACCGGTCGTTCGAAACCCCTCTTCAGTCTATTAAATAGAAGAAAATATTCATATCCTCAAGGATGAGTTACTAGAGGAGTAGACCACTTGATAGTTCAGTTATATATCTGGGAAGATCTAACATACATCTCACAAATGGTACTTGTCATTTCATGGTTACAAGAATATACGTCCGAAGGGATGGTTCTGACGGGGCTATAGAGTTGAACTAGATAGAGGAACATGGAACCTAAGGGCTTTTGAGCCATAATTCTTGATCTGAATGTGGTTCTGAACAAACTAATAATCTAAAAAGCTTAATTGAGCTCCTAACTTTGATTTTGTAAAGACAAGTTAAAAAATCATAATGATTCTACCTCTCTTTATTTTCCTCTTCTTTACTCTTTTCATCACTTATTCTTATAATAAGTGTTTGCTAGGGACAAAAAAGGTAAGTATATGGGGTGATGAATAGCCATTGATCTACAATTATTCTTCCATTTTACATTTAAATCCTTATCAAAACACATGTACAGACCAAATTAACATTCATTATTCATTTGTAAATGATACATAAATACTTGTATTTAAATCCAAAATAAAATAATAAATAAAAGAAAAATAAATGAAGTATTAAAGATACTAAATGACCCAAAACCTTGAGACTAAGTAAATATTGACGTGTTCGACAAGGAATAAAGTAGGCGAGAATAAGGGTCTATACTGTATATTAAAAATCCTAATTTTCACTTATTTAATAAACCATTTTTAGTTGATTTTAGTTTTTATTTTATACACCTAAAATAATAAAATTTTGAACATGAAACTTGTAAAAAATACATAGAAATTTATAAAAATAATATAATGTGCAACTCGGACATACAGATGAAAAAGCCACAAACCCAACTTCATAGGTCAATATCTTCTCCATATAAGCTCAAAATTCATCAAACTCACCCCCATTGTATTTAAAATTATATTATTGATCTAATGAAGGTGGTTTCATTAAATTGGAGTTAGATATAAAAGCCAGAGTTTTGGAGTCCCATTCTATTATATACATGTATATTTTTTTCCTTTAATTTATAATTTATATTTCTAAATTTCCTATATTTTTAGATACATGTGAATATTATTTAAAGTATATTAAAAAAATAAACATAAAATAAGACCATTAAAAATGCATAAAAATAAATAATGTAATAAAATATATAAGTATACTATACATATAATGTACACACATATATTTATTTAAGTGTGTAAATAAAATCATAAAAATAAATATAAATATGTAAATTTATATTTAATTATGTTATAAATATATATATTATGTACTATGATAGAATAATAATAAAATAGGTCAAATATTGGTATTATACCGATGTTTTTACTTGGAAAATTAGAACCTAATAGATAAGGTTCTAAAAATAAATAAAATACACATAAAATTAGAAATATTTTATATATTGAATTTTTATTAATAAAATATGTAGCTATTACATTTTTATTTATTTTCCTTTTTATTTTTTGTCTTCCCGTGTATTACTCCTACATGGTAAAATGGGGTACGAGTAAACGTTGACCTGCAGAGCAACTATACCCGTCGAGTGCCTCTCTTAGTCAGATAATGAATCCATGATTCACGTCCTTTATTCTTTTATTTTAGCAAAAATCCTCGTGAAAATTAATTGTAAATATATATTAAATTCACTAAATTAGCATTGAGCATTCTTTTGTTAATATTGTATAGTTAACATTATTTTTATCCAAAATAAAAGAATAAAAAAGAAAATAAAAAGAAAGAGAATAAAATAAGGATGTATTTATGCAAAAAATGCAGACTGACCCGAACCCCGAGAGAAGGTCAGATATTGACTTGATCGACAAGGAATAAAGTAGGGAGAGATACGGTCCTTATTTATTCTGTATGTATTCATCACAATTCATCATGTATATATGATTCACATATTTTATTTCTCGATAAAAATATATTATAAATAGTTTATACACCTAATAAAAATTGAAAAATAAAAATGAGTTTTAAATAATAAAAATTTCAAAGTGTCTAAAGTATACCGTACCTATACTTTTATTTATTTATTTTGTTAGTAAATTGTATATATTATTTTTAATACCTATAAATATTCATTATAATTGAATAAAATGAAAATAAAATTCATAAAATACAAAAGAAAACAAAAATAAAATCAACTCTTCATCGTATAATAACGCTAATATTGTATATAATAAACATAACATTTATTATTAACACTTATAAGTAATCTTTCAAAATAAAATAAAAATGTTTTTAAACATTTTTAAATATTATTTAAATAAATAAAATATTAATAATGCATTTTTAAAAAATATAATAAAATAGAAATATATGTATATTTTATATAGGTATATTATACTTGTATAAAGTAGTATATATTGTATATACCATAATATACTTATTAAAATTTATTAAAATTCATAAAAAAGCATTTATAAAACAACTAACATTTTTCATTTTTAAAACTTTTTATTTTAAAATCAGTTGTTATTTTTAAATATTTTTTTCTTTTTTCTTGTAAATCCTATATTATGATTGGTCAACTCGGGTTTATTCACCCGGGTCAACCTCCCCTCTTCCAGGTGGAGCCGGGCAATCATTTATTGGACATGGTTTCTCCACGTTCTCCCACCTAACTTCGGCCATGGTTCACCTTAGATTGAAGACATGTGTCATCCTTGAAGACCCGCGACCCTCACAGATACCTAGGAGGATCCGAATCCACATCGGATTTCACGAGCCCTCCCGATATTTTAGACGTCGAGGCTTCCTATAAATACTCTTCTTTCGACTCCACCTTTCCCTAGATCATTCCTCATGCCTCCTTTCTTCAACTAGCACCTGAAGGATACAACATCCTGCTAGGTCCTCTTGGACCTCAAATTAGTGCTAAGTTGAGCGTAACTCGATTGTGGTCGGAGTCCTCCGTCGCGACCAGCCTCTTCTACCTTCTACAACAGAATCGAGGCTACGAAGTCGCCATTCCATCTTCCCCGCTTCACTTACCATTTTCAGAGATTCAGGTACCTTCCTTCTTTCATATTTCATAGTTCACCATCGATTCTTCCATTATCATCGCCGTCTACTTTAGTCGCTTCGACCATTGGGTCAGAGCACCATCTCGACCATCCAGTTGTTCAGATCTACTCGCCAGCTCATCATCCATTGTCCTATGAAACTTGATCAACTTGAATCTCGCTCATCAGAGCTAGAATAGGATCAGTCCTCTATTTGTCATCTCCAGTTGAGGACAACCACCCATCCCTCCAATTGTCTTATTTTCTTTGCATAATAACCTTGGTTGGATGTCGCCTCTGAGTTGTGATTGCCCTCACTGGTACATGTGCGTACGAGAGGGTCGAATCGACCCCCAACATCGATGGTGGAGTAGCTCCAAGTGACCCATCTCCCATACCTCTATCGAGCACTCCGATCACCCATCTCAGACCTCCACCCAATGTGGTTCCTCTCCAGCAATATGCTAGACCCTTTGGTCGGAAGATCGAGCCACTCCAACTCCAAACATTTAAGATCAAACCAACCCGGGCGAGAGCTTCTTCGTGTTCTTCTAGCATGTATCCTAGCTGTCAGATGGAGGAGCCCAGCTTCCAGATTTGATCATAGTTGCACGTTCACGCCCTTTTTAGAGATGTCAGATCTTTTCCTAGGTGCATCTAACACGCACGTCCTGCCCCGTCCAGAGTCGTCAAATCCATATAGCAGTCCATCAGGACCATATGTCAAAACCACCATGCACCCCGCACATGTCCGCAAGTGTATATTGCACTTTTTACCCTATCATTTTCTTTATTTTGTTCTAATACAATAAATGTAATCATTATTTAAGAGCATTTGCAGTTTGGACCACGTATTTTCTTTAATTGCATTTTAGTCAAGCCGAGTTGAACTCACGTGCGTCTACATGTGTTGTTTTGGGTTATTTGCAAACTCTTCCATGTGCTTTTAGTTGATTAATGAAATAGGAGATGTATTTAGTATTTGCAATTATACCTGTTGGAAAAGAAAAGAGCTCACCCATGTGTTTAGTACCACATGGGAGAGCGGTCACTATTGGGTCTGTCTGTGGGGCTATATAAGGAGCCCCACACCCCCTGCTCATTGAGAACTTCAATAGAAGAAACGCCCAATTCAAGGGCTTCTCTCGTGGTTTTATCCCGCTCCTCACGGAGTAGGATTCCACGTTAAAATCTTTGTTCTTATTGTTCTATCTTTATTTCCGATTCCGCTTCCGCATTTTATTTTTCTACATGGTATCAGAGCGATTTCTATTCTCGTGGAATAATTTTTCCATTGTTTTATTCGAGATTTGATGTTGGAGTTCGTGTTCTTGAAGATTTCTATTTGAAGATTGTTTAGTATTATTCAAGATTCATGCAAGGAATTTTGAGAGTTCTACACCATGATCGCAGATCTCTCGTAGCTCCCAGGCGGATCCCCTTGATCCTCTCCACGCAGTGCACGAAGATCCAGGCCACACAAGACCAAACCCCCAGGCGGTAGCGACCACCCAAAATCCAGCGGCGTATCCCCGACGGTCGCAGTTCCCAGGCATCGCCTCTTCCCAATCGACCAGTCTGCGGTTACAGCAGTCCTGGCGGGGCTCTCGCTCCACCGCGCCCCACGCACACTGCCCCACGCATGCCGCAGATCTACAGGCGGCATATATGGGAACCTCTGGCCGAGAACCTTCACAAGTTCAACCTTTCATCACATGGAGAAAAGCGGCTCTTGACAGTGAGCCCTATCGATTTTAGGTGGAGCCCTATCCCCCATACAAGGCCATGCGCAAGCCTTCCAGCCCTAGCAGCACCCCTGGCGATCCCCGCAGGCACCATACCCAAACCTCCATCGCCCGCAGGCCACCATCGTGCACAAGCCCCTCCTCGCGGCGGGTTCGTCCCGCGCGCATCCCTGTTTCCAGGCGGTGTCGACCCCAGCCCGGGTGGTAGTGCTTCTGCAAGCTGCAGATGGCGCTAATGATGAAGAAGGAGGCACCACCCGCACCTCTTGCCCCCGATGAACAGGATGAAGACCCCCCTCCACACCTCGCGCCATGGCGGCGGCGACCCCAGCGTGTCCTAGGTGCAAGCGGCACCGCGTGCGGTGCCCCATCGCTGGCGGCAGTAGCGCCCTTCCCCCCACCTCGATCGGTGCGATCCTCCATCGCCTCCAAGTGTCGCAGCTTCAACTACACCAGAACCACCATGCGGTGGTCCCTCTTCAGGCGGCGTGCACCCTCTTCAAGACGATGCTTCCTGCTCCAGCGGCCCAAATTGATAGGGGGCGACATCACGAGTGTTGTAAATAAAAAATAGAGGGGGTCGTTCATTTGAGTTTAAAAAAAAGGAGGGGGAGTTGATAGGAGAGAGAAAGCCTAAGGGATGTTTTGAAAAAAAATGAATGATGAGTATTTAAAAAAAAGAAAAAAAGAAAAGAAAAGAGGGGAAGAGAGAAAGAAAACGCTTGAGTTACATGTTTTTTGGCCCAAGTGGGTCGAGTGGAAAAAAATGTGTGTTTCAAAAAAAATATGAAAAAAAAGGGGCGCGTACAAATCAAAAAGCCGTACGCAAAGTTTTTTTCAAAAAAAAAAGAAAGAAATGTTGTAAAGAAAAGCCGTAAAAAAAATGTTGAACGGCTTAAAAAAGTAAAAAAAATCGCGTACAAAAAAGTCGTACGCATAAAAAATGTGATTCATGTTTGCTTCTCCCAACTTGTCTTTATTTTCATTATTCTCACAAGTTTGGGAGAAAGGGGGAGTAAAAGCCATATGCATCCTACATCATTGACTGACAGACCAAACACTCCGGATTTCACAGAATATCAAGCCATCTTCACTGTGCATCGATCTTCGTCGTGGTGTCTCTATCCTCGACATCGACTCCGCACTGGATTTGTTTTCTTCAAGGCACGACGGAGACAAAGTCCGGTGACCCGCAGGCACGACTGAGACAGAGATCCGGTGACCATGTAGGCATGACAGAGACAGTCCGGTGACCTTCCAGGCACGACAGAGATACGTTCCGGTGACCTGATATACCCGTCAGCAAGCGGTTTGTCTACAAGTTGCAGATACATACGTTTATTGTGGTGATTTCAAGTGAAGATGTAATGATGTATATTTTTCTTTATTGTTGCAGCTGTCCCAGCTACCAACTTGAGGGGGAGTGTTGGAAAAGAAAAGAGCTCACCCATGGGTTTAGTACCACATGGGAGAGCGGTCACTATTGGGTCTATCCGTGGGGCTATATAAGGAGCCCACACCCCCTGTACTCATTGAGACTTCAATAGAAGAAACGCCCAATTCAAGGGCTTCTCCTGTGGTTTTATCCCGCTCCTCACGGAGTAGGATTCCACGTTAAAATCTTTGTTCTTATTGTTCTATCTTTATTTCCGATTCCGCTTCCGCATTTTATTTTTCTACAATACCCATGTGAGCTTGTGTCAAGTGTGTCACACATTTTATTCTGGACTTTTTGCATTAGTCCCCTCAGGTTTTATTGCTTGTTAATATTTGACCCTTTAACTGAAAATAATTACATCTAGGTCCTATGTGCATTGTTTAATTTGTGTCACGTTCTATTAATTGTAATAAATAGCAAAAAAAATAGAAAAATGAATATAAATTAGGTTTAGCTCATGCTAGCGTTTTCTCTGAGTGGTCATTTTCATTTGACATCTTTCTTTTATTTATTATTATTAAAAACTAAAAAACAGAACAAAAAACAGCCTATTTTCTTTAGAAAAAGTATAAAAAATCCAAAAATGCCTTAAAAATTCAAAAAAATAGAGTGGCCTTGTTTTGATTTGATTGATTTTCTATACCATTTTCACTTAATCTGATTTTATAAAACCCTAAAAATTGGTAAAACCCTAAAAATACTATAAAAATCATATTAAATCATTGAAAATCCCAAAAATTGTGATTTGAGTTTTGATTTGTATATATTTAAGTACATTTTCTGATAAAATTAGTTTTCATGCATTTTAAGCATATTTTATATTTTTAGTTTGAAAAATACTCGTGGTTGCGCAATGTTTGTGTTTTTCTTAGTTTTTTATTTTTATAAAATCCTTAAAAATTTTCAAAAATTAAAACGAAAAATAACAAAAACTGAATAAATTATATAAACCACAAAAATATTTTTAGTTGATTTTTTGAGTATATTTATTCTTTTTGAAAAATACAAAAAGTGTGTGTGTGTGTGTGTGTGTGTGTCTTTTATTCATTGTCTTTAGTTGCCTTATTCTTTAAAAATTAAACATTTGCAAAATTAGAAACCACTAAAAATTATAAAAGAAAAACAAAAATACTTTGAATCTCTTGATTTCACTACATAGGTTTAATTGTGCTCCTTATGTTCGACCCTGGTTGCTATACCATGTTAATAAAAGTAGCTTAGACCAATGTTTTACTTGCTTGATTTGTTTGTGGAAGAATAATTTTCTCGATTTCGACTCAGTTAGCTTGGGTGACAGCGACATCTTAATTAATTCCTTAACTTGAGCTGGCAGAGTCATTTTTCAAAACGGCATCATTGCCAGGGAGCACGGCTAGGTAGTTAGGATTTTATTTTCTTGTTTGTTTCTTTCTGTGTTTATTTTCTTTTATTTTATTTGCCGGGGAACACTCTTCTTGTTTCACCTTTATTGTGAGGTCCTGCGGAGTAAGGGAGGCTTTCTTCGGAGAGTCGACACACCCAAGGAAGCAAGGGTCGGGCGTTCTATACCAATCTACAGGAGAGAGCAGGCTAGGAGGAGCAGAAGGTGCAAAAGACTGTCTTAGTATTCAGACTTTATTTTCAGACATTTTATTTCATTTTGTATAAATTTAAATAACTCTTAGAGACCTTGAACACTCTACTATTCAAGGTTTTTCATCTTTGTATTTTGTTTCTCGTGGCGTTCTACGCCGAGCGACAGAAGTCGATGCACTCGGGGGACCTTACCGGATTTTCATTGTTGTTTTCGCCACTTTATTTTATTTTGTTACTCTTGGATTTGAGTTTTCTGACTTTATTTTATTTTGTTTTTTATGTGTGAGCCTTGACTTAGGTTTATTTGGTTGAGTCAGGTAGTGATTAGGTCCAAACACCTAATTGAATATATGTTCCTATAGAATCAATTGGCCTTAGTAAAATAAATTGTTAACTATTTGCATTTGAGACCACGCACCAAGAGAATCTGCATATAGTGCTGGTAGGACCCATTGTGGCAGGCACCGAGCAGCATTGAAGACTAGATCTTGGTATCGTTTCTAAATAGACAACACCTCGTTCTTCCCATAAACAGAAGTTCTACATTAGGGCGGTTTCTTTTTTGCATCAATTAGGTAGTTTTATTTTTGTCTTTACATTTATGCATGGATCATATTGCATGTAGAATGCTAGAGCAACGTACGCCTTCTATCTCTTGTATGCATCATTGGTTTCATCGCACATCGGCTTTTTCGTCTTACTCCCTTTGTTTTCAGGACTTAGGATAAAAAGGAAATCAAAAATTATCTAGATGTGTCTTTATTCAATAATATCCAAAAAAAGTGACAACCAAATAAAATCAGGATCGCTAAAGCAAACTTAACCCTAAACCAAACTTAAGGATACATATCATTATTTTTTGGAGAGTAACCCCTCCTTGTATGCAGGTACCTACCTCCAGACATAGTGGGTGAGGATGTAGCCGCTAAGGATTAGAGCCCAGATCCCTAGACTTGTACCCTATGCTCATGTACGTTACTCATTAATGTTTGGTTGAGATGCAAGCACTTGCCTTCAACCCTTAGTAGAAGTAGTCTTGTCCAAGTTGGGTGTGCACCGCCAACTTTGTCAGGTTCTACCCCATGTGACCTCACTCATGAGTCTGATTAATAATTAAATTATCACTAAACTCTAAAACAGAAAAGATTAAGAACCAATCTTTCACTTTCATCATTTCGTTGAGTTGGTGACTTGGGGGTTTATTTTCTCATTATTGTTTTTTAGTCCAGATCTACTCTTCAATACTCCCCACATCATTATGATGGGTAGGCGGTCTCTTAGGCTACTTTTGGTGGCACCGCTTTATGGCACACCTATCCATTCATCTAGGGTAGTTCCTGAGACCCCAGACCTGCTCTCAAAACTCGAGTATTCCACCTCCTTCTTCTTTGTCCTTCTCAACCCATCACCTAAGGTACAGTAGAAGCAGTTAGAGCATATTTTTGTTGACTTGGTGACACTTGAGGTCTACTCTTTTTCCTTTTCACAGTCTGACAAGATGGCCCAAAAATGAAGAGAGGATGAGCAGTCAAATATTCACGATGTGTTTGATCATATCACGATCCACAACACCCTCCTGGCATCCCTAGAAACTATACAGAGACAGATTAGGGACAATGGGTTTCTCATGATAGAGGTGAGGAGGGAGTTGACACAGATGCACGATGGAAGAGCAGATGCCAGAGTTGAGAGAACCAATGGTGGAGGAGAGATAACTGAGGACCGTGCAGAGGACAGACACAGACGTCAGGAGGAGGCCCATGATCCACGGAGACCTTTGTGCACCATGAGAGCATTACACAACCCTTGTGCAACTCTCACCCATAGATGTATTCAATTGCCAGCCATTATGGGAGATTTTGAGCTCCATCCACAGACAATTAACTTATTGCCCAAGTTTCATGGGAATGCAACCCAAGAGCCCCATCTACATCTCCAGGAGTTTGAGATGATTTGTAGCACTCTCCATGACAGGCTGGTGGACTAGGATGCAATAAATTTGATAGCCTTCCCATTTTCCATAGTAGATAGAGCAACCTATTGGCCAAAGCACTTAGGGAGGGTTATCACCACCTAGGAGCAGTTGAGGACAAAGTACCTCAATAAGTACTATCCATTCGGTCGGAGTCAAATGTAGCGAGAGCGATGATCAGCAACTTCTTCATGATCCCAAATAAGCAGTTGCATGAGGCTTGGTATTGATTCAAAGAGTTCATATATATGTATCACATTATTATATCGGTAAGCCCAATCTTGTCCAGAGATTCTTTTGTGGGCTGACACCTGAGCTGTAGGGACTTGTCAACACCTCTTGTGTAGGATCCTATTTTTCTAAGGATGTGTGTGAGGACTAGGTCATCTATGAGGAGATGGATAAGAACTACACGATGAAGATCCATACATGTGTCTATACTCAAGGGAAGCCTCCCCCCCAGGCGTTGTCCCACCACAGAGTTGCATGTATAATGGTCGGTCCATCTTCATCTTCTACAACAACTACACTAGAAAAATCATCGGCTGCAGACATGGGCATCATTAGCCAGAAGTTGGACCGCATGGAGATTATAGAGAAGAAGATGTGCTAGGGCCTAGACATGCTCAACAAGATTGATGATCTGGATGAGGCTTTGAGTGACCTTAAGATGCAGATCATGTGCCTCCAAAAGGCATAGACAGCTTCTTTGCCACAGTCTAGGTTACACAGTCTAGGTCACATGTTGATCAGTGAGAAGATCTTCATAACCATCCGCCTCTTACAGACAGGTCCACCATATTCATGCAGATCATGTTCAGTCATCCCCGCAGTACCATATGCCACCACCACCTTCACTAGACATACATGTGGTGGTTTATTAGAGGGATCAAATATTCGCGTCCCTTCACCCACCATTGCACGAGAAGACAGAGCTGTTAATGGAAGTCAACGAGATTTGGTATTCCTAGTACCAACAGCAGCCTGGTATCCGTTGTGATCACCCATGATTCAGATGGTCAACTGGAGGTTCTCACTCCCAACAACAGCCTCCAACACAGTCAGGGTAGGGCACACATCAGCAACAACCCTAGTACACCCAACACACCATTCCTCGAATACAGTGCTAGGGTCAGTAGTGGAGACAACAGCAGCCGTACTCCCAGTTTCACCAGATTCCCCCTCACTCATTCCCACAATAGCAGAATGGCTAGCCTTGACACATTCAAAGAGGCAACCCATCTGGTTCCCATACACCCTCCTATGAGAACCCAACTTTAGAGGATCTCGCCTGCATGCTTATAGAGCAGCATGCCACTTTTAGGCAAGAGATGGACGAGTTCAGATAGGAGATGAGATAAATCATCAAGGGAAAGGTCATCATACCTACACAGATAGAGTTAAATCCGAACAATTTGAAGAGGAATTTCGTACAGGTATAGTCTACAGAGTCCAACACTCCTAGTGAGGTACTTGATGATATGAATTATTTTTTTAATGTTGATTTTGTGACGCTTAGGAATAGTAGGAAGCCAACAGGCGGTGCGTCATCTAGGTGATAAGAGAGTCCCCATTTAGGAGTGTTAGATGATCTAGAGAACGATGTTGATGCCACTAATGTTGATGTTGATGGTGGTGTTGATGCCACCGACTTAAATGATGATCGAGATGATGGAACTAATGTCGTCTACTCTTCAGATGCTGCAGATTGTGGTGTTGATGCATCCAAGTTTACACATGATGGGTCAGAGAACGGTATCAATGCTACTTCTTCAGATGTTGTCGGTGGTACTGATGACACCAAGAGTCCATGTATAGATACTCTGATGTTTTACTCCTATTCATGTACCTGAGGATGATATTTTTAGAAAAATATAAAAAATGGAAATTTTTTGAAAAACAAAAAGATGAATAAAGGAAAGGTTTATGTTTCTTCTTCTAGTCCATCTGATGTTATACGTAATGATGCTTGCATGGATTCTAGACATTTGCATGTTCAGAGACATATTCCTACTTCAGACCCTCTGATTCCTGATGAGGGTACATCCATCCCCTCCCCTCAAGCACTTTGCTTATGGAAGATCCAAAAAATAAAAAAACTCAAAAAGAGACAACAGTTAGAGTTCAGCAAATAGGTGATAGATAGATTTCATATCCATCTGAATCTCCAAGAGGCATTGGAGCACATCCATCTCTTCTAGAAGAACCTTAGAGAGAAGGTCACAATATGTAAGAAGAAGAGGTGTAACCATAGTGCAGAGATCCATGTGCTCACTTGTTCCACAAGCTTCGTCATCCAGAACCGATTGCCAGTCAAGAGACCAGATGTAGGGGCTCCATATGTCAGATGCCACATTCATGAGAAATGATTCGATCGTACTCTATGAGACAATGGTTCTTTGATTAACCTTCTTCCGGCTACCTTACTTGGCCGCTTCGAGTTTGACCCACTTCGATAAATTAGGACAGTACTTTAATTTGCAGATAGATCTATCAAGAGGTCGAAGGGGTTATTGAAGGATGTTACCGTCCCCATTCAAGGCATGAAATTCCATGTGAACTTCATTGTGTTGGACATGGAGATCCTTGAATGAGTGACTGTATACCTTTACTGGAGAAAGAAAAGGTTGTGTCTGATCATGATAGGGGGAACATATACTTTTGCATAGAGGGTGAGAGTATAAAAATACAGATGATTGAGGAGTTGAGAGCCAGAGATTCATCTAGCTCAGATAAGGGTTCAGAGTAGACGACAGATTCAGAGCCATACATCCACCACGAGTGTTATTTTGTGATTTCATATGATGAGGCAGTTTGTGCAGACCTGATTCATGAGCTCTTGTCACACCTTCATACTCCGCATATTCATAGATGCCAGCTGATGAGAGTTTGGAGAGCACACTAGTGGAGCAAGATACTTTAGAGGCTGACGATACATATTACAACAGTGAGGTTGATTTCGTTTCGTGTCACTCAGATTCAGATCCCTCAGACTCGTACATAGATTTTGATTAGCAGGATTTTGATGACTATTTGTCGAGTTTGGTGTCAATAGAGCTACAGTTAGAATAGAGACAGTTCATGTGCAGTTGATAAAGACACTAGTAGGGCCATCTTCATAGTGTTCAGATGAGCAGCAAGAGTTCTCACATTCAGATCCGGTAGCATTCACGTAGGCATTTCAGAGGCCAGATTTACTAGCTCCCACATGCCAAGAAGTGAAAACCTTACCGCATAGCATGAAGTATAGATTCCTTGCGGGAAAACTTGATATGTTTCCAGTCATTATTTATGTGGATTTGACTTATGTTCAAGAATCTCGTTTGATGGAGGTGATAAACGCGGAAATCGATGG
Source organism: Ottelia alismoides (assembly GCA_037367405.1). Taxonomy (NCBI): domain Eukaryota; kingdom Viridiplantae; phylum Streptophyta; class Magnoliopsida; order Alismatales; family Hydrocharitaceae; genus Ottelia; species Ottelia alismoides. The sequence goes on from JAZKJV010000270.1 coordinate 807,114, forward strand.
TCTTAAGTTCAACACAAAGCGTGAACTCAGTCGAAGTGTCGACCAATCAAAATCCGAATTTAATCAACAATTAACCCACACTAAGATCAATGAATTAGAACTAATGCGGAGTTAAAATTTATTTTTAACTCTACATAAAAGATGTATAGGTGCAAGTATGTAGAGAGTTCGAACACAGGGAACAAGCAGGGTAGTTCAAGCAAAAATGCTAAAGTGTGTGTGTGATGTGTGGAGTGTCTACACTAAGCAAACAGGCAAATGAGTTTATGTGGGTTTTTAGTTTTTTAAATATATTTTTTTTTAATTTTTAATTTTGTATTTTGATTTTTAATTTTCTGATTTTTATATTTTATATTTTTTTTATTTCTTTTTCAATATTGGAAAGTAAAGACAATATAATAAAAGGTAAGCTAAAATATTTATAAAAATGTGCAAAAATAACCTAAAATTCAGAAATAAATTGTTTTTAATATTTTTAGGATTTTTTACTGTTTTTGTGATTTTTGGGGATTTTTCAAGGTGTTTTTGGTATTTTTAATTACTGAAATAAAGTAAAACAGTGGGAATAATGCTGGCTGAGGGTAAAATGAGATTTAAAAATAACAACCAGTAGCTCAAAATTTTCACACTATTTTCCAAATAAAAAGGACAAAGTAAGGAACAAACAGGAACTGAAATTTTGATTTTTGGAGTTTTCTACTATTTTATATATTTTTTTGAAGTTTTTGAGTGTTTTTAAATTTTTAGTGTTTTTCTTTTGAGATTTTTAATGATTTTTGGACTGACACTAAAATAGAATAAAATAGACACTAGGTATTTTTTTGGAATTTTTGGAGGTGTTTTAATATTTTTTTGGTATTTTCTAAGCTAGACAGTGCACAAAAAGGGTGTTTTTGATTTTTAATAAATATAAAAATAAAGTAGAATCAAAAACTAAATAGATGGCGTCAAAGTACACGTGTCCAGATACTTAAGTCTATTTTTGTGAAATTTTTGGAGTTAAAATGCTAGGTCAAATAATTAGAGCAAATATCCAAACATTAAACAGTCCTGGCAGGGGTATATGTGCAAAATATCAAACGTCCAGGGGCAGACATGCAATTTTCCACAAAAATATACACTGTATATTCAATTTTAAGCACCAAAATACAATTACGAAAGTCGCCTGGGCCTCTTAGCAATTTTCCCACCAGGGCGCGTGACTTGCACGCGCCTGGCGAGGACTAAACTGTAATATTACGAAACCCTAGGGTCCTACTTGCAAAATGTCCAAAAAGTTTACACTTTATACTGAAGTTCCAGGACTAAAACAGAATAAGTAAACAACCGAGGGTAGCCTCGCAAAATGCCCACCCCCTCACGTGAACTAGTCACGTGAGGTGACGTGGCGAGGGGGCTATTTGTAAATATGTGAAAGTTCGGGGCCTAAACGCAAAGATTACAGAATTAATAATGCTACAGATGAATGTTTGAGTTTCTATTGTAAAATACAAAAACAAGTTGGGTTTAAAGCGCAAAATACCCAACTTAGGCGCGAGCGGACGGCTGATGGCGCGGCACTTACGCCACGTGGCGCAACGAGAACGCGCGATGACGGTTCAGATTCTACGCTCTGGATTAGATCATCAGGAGTCCATCAACGGCCAAGGGCACCCTCGATCCGACGGCTACTGCTGATCTTCAAGAACAAGCCGGATCTGACGGTGCTGAGCGCTGGAGGAAGAACACAGGATGAACTCGCCGATGGCGAGCTTGGAATCGAGCTCGCTCTCTCCTCCGGTGGGCTTTGACGCCCCAAAATGGGTCCTGGGTCTCCTGGAAGGTCCCTCGAGCTCACGGTAGGGCCAAAATGGGCGGGGGAGCTCCGATGCGCTGCCGCGAGCTTGAGGAAGAACGGTGGCTCCAGGTAGCTTGATACCTTCAAAAACCGACCCCAGGTGGAGGCTCTCTGGCGCTAGGACCTGCAAAAAGTGGTGAAAAGGCCCAGGGCAAATTGCCTGGGCCTCGCGGAGGCGTAGAGGTGCGTGATAGATGAATGGGTGACGGTGGCCGGAGGTGTCTCTGGCGAGTGCTCGATTAGGCGAATCGATGCACATATGAAATGGATGAACTGGGGAAAAGGTTGCTGGGAATGCAAGGGACAAAATGATGGCGAAAAACTAAGGGAATAATACGACCTCGAGCCCAGATTAGGCGAGGGAAGAGGGTACCTCGACGGCGGTCGCCGAAGGTTGGAACACGCCCCAAACTTGGCTGGTTCACCGCCTCGATGAGCGCTCCACAGAGCTGTCACCTCCGGGATCTCAAAGCAAGGTCAAGGGGGAGAGTTTGGTTGGAATTTGCGGTTCAAAATTCAAATGAAATCCGACTTAGGTTTTTAAGGGGCTGACGGACATGGTGGAAAGAACGAGGCATAGAGGGAGCTGCAGTGATCCACGACCCAAGGTGACGCTTGGGCGTGAATCCTTGATGCACGAGCTGCGAAAGTCATGAAGGTTCCATCGCATTTTAGTGAAAGGGTTTACCTCGAAAAAAGGATGAAGAAGGGGGTCAAACATGGTCTGACAAGCCGCAGGGGGTAGGTCGGACTGTTGACCTTGGTCAACAGTCCTGGCCTCCTGGTTGGTCCACGTGGACCAACCAGGAAAAACCCTGGAAAAATATGTTAATAATTCTATTTAAAATACTAAATGGCCGAATTAGATAAAAGTTATAAAATAAAAAATGTTTAGAATTTTATGTAGTATTTTATTCTGATTTTTATTTATTTTTAGGAAATTTATTTTTACAAGTTACCTTTTTAACCCTATATAGGTATAATACCTATGTATTTTAGTCTTTTATTTTTATTTTGTATATTTTAATTTTATTATTTTTATTTAGTATTTTATAAAATTATAGAATACTTTTATTTACACAAATATATTTTTATTTTATTTTTCTGATTTATTATGTATATTTAATAAAATACAAGTATGTTGTATATAGGTATACGTGTATGTGTAATACCTATGTAGTCTTTATACAAGTATTTTTATTTTTGTTTTTATTTAGGTTTTTATTCTCATTTTAATGTACATTATTATTATAACTATTATTTACAACATTATAAAAATATAAAATTGTAAAAAATAATAAATAAATAATAAATTGAATATTTTAATATGTACAAGTATACAATGAGGGTCCAAAACTCAACTTTCAAACCGTAGCTCCGCCAAATGCGAAACCATCGCCATTGGATAGATTATTTTATTCTATATACAATTAAAGGTGAGTTTGATGCATTTGGAGTTTTTATTTGTGAGATACGGGTCTGGGAAGTTGGGCTTCTGGATTTTTATTCAGACCATAACTTTTTGTCTGTACATGCTTTTTCTGTGAAATCAATTTTGTATTTTTCTTTATTAAATTATCTACAACTTTCATGTACAAAGTTTCTTTATTTCATGTACAAAAAGTGGAACCAAAAATAGGTCCAAAATGAATAAAGAATGAATAAAATATAAAGGTATTTTGGCTGTGTTTTTGACCTTATCTCCCCCTACTTTATTCCTTGTCGACCTATTCATCAAGATGCCTAGGTCTCGGGGGTTTTGGGTCTTAAAATATTTACAATATTTTATTCTTTTTCTTTTCTTTATTTATTCTATAATTTTGGCCTTAATTACAGTCATTTATACACTGTTGAGATGCACATGCATGAATGCTAAGATGCTTGATTTAAGGCTATTTACAGGCATTTGCTAGGGTTTTAGGTGCCAAAATGATAGAATAAAGATGATGAAATGTGGATTCATCAGGAGGTTCATGAGAGGAACTGCAAGGTCATCAGTTAGTCTATAGCAAATCTCTAGGAGAAAAGTCTGACCATGTGCTCTCACCACATCTATCTCGAGGATGATGCTAAGCCCTCGCGTGAGTTCTAGCTCATGCTGAACCTGAATCTTCAAGAAGTGGTCATGAAGGAAATATCCAAGTGGTGGAGCACCGATTTTATGTACCCATCTCCGACTCCAAGTGGGATAGTCTATTACATGTGGTACCCAAGACGATGGTATCACTATAATTGTGAATGAGTTTGGAGAGGAGATTGCTACCCGTGCACACTTCTTGGACGGTCTGTGCGAACTACAAACGATTGAATCAGGTGAACAAGAAGGATCACATCCCGCTACCATTCAGTGATCAGATTATTGAGAGATTATCTGGGAAGAGTTATTACTTCTTTCTTGATGGGTACTCGGGGTATAATCAGGTGGCCAATGCGCCCAAAGATCAGGATAAGACAATATTCACATGTCTATTTGGGTTGTATGCTTTAAGACAAATGCCCTTTGGATTGTGTAACGCCCTGGCTACATTCCAAATCTGTATGTTTTTCCATCTTTTCAAACATGGTGTATGAATGTTTAGAGTTCTTCATGGACGATTTTTCGGTCCACGACATTGGGTTTAATGCTTGTCTTGCTTGCCTAGACCGTGTGCTTTAGTGGTGCATTGAGATCAACCTCATTCTATCTTGGGAGAAGAGTCATTTCATGATGAATCAAGGGACGGTCCTTGGTCATATCATCTCCAACAGGGACATGGAGGTCGACCAGGACAAGGTGGATATAATCAAGAATCTCACTCCACCATCCAATCTAGGTAGTTACGATCTTTTCTAGGCATGTCGGTTTCTACCGAGGGTTCATTCAGGACATCAGTCGTATTTCCCGACAACTTACTGATCTTCTAATGAAAGACACCGAGTTCCTATATATGATAAGTGTCTTTCATCATTTCAGACTCTCAAGGATCTATTTATGTAGGCTCTTGTCCTTCAGCCACCTGATTGTTATCTCCCATTCGAGATGATGACGGACGCTTCTAATTTTTCCATAGGGGTTATGCTAGGACAGAGGATGGATGGATTTCCTTTTGCCATTCACTACCTAGTTGGACTTTGGATGCCGCCAAGCGGAATTATATTGTTACAGAAGGAGATGCTCATGGTAGTCTTTGATTTTGATTAGTTCAGATCTTATATTCTCGGATCTAGAGTGACTATTTACATTGATCACACCGCCATCTGGTACTTAATGTCTAAGAAGGATGCCAAGGCATAATTGATTAGATGGATCCATCTACTCCAGGAGTTTGATATTGAGATTAAGGACAAACCTGGAGTCAAGAATCTTGGGGCAGATCACCTCTCCCAATTAGAGCATCTTGAGGATTCTGAGACAACCACGCCTATCATTGAGACTTTCTCAGATGAGGCGATTCTTGCTATCACCTCTCTCTCATGGTATGATGACATTGTGAACTATCTTATTGCCAAGAAAGTTTCACAAGGTTGGACCAGGCAGTGACTTTAGACCTTCCTCATGAAGACCAAGTCGTACCATTATGAGGATCCCAACCTTTACCATGAAGGGGGGGATAGTGTCTAGCGTCGGTGTATTCCTCCAGAGGAGCACCACAGTGTCCTCACCTATTGCCACAAGCTTGAGACAGGAGGACATCACTCTGGGAAACAGACAACACAAAAGGTTCTCCAATCTATCCTTTGGTGACCAACACTCTTCAAAGATTCAAATGAATTTGTGAAGAAGTGTACTGACTACCAGAGGTTGGCTCATTGTGGTCATAGAGACATGATGCTGATGCATCTCGTTCACTTCTGTGAGGTTTTTGATGCATGGGCATTCGATTTTATGGGCCCATTCCCTAAGAGTCAGGGATTAGAGTACATTTTGTTGGATGTAGACTATGTGAGTCCCTGGGTTGAGGCCATCCCCGCTCAGTCGCTGATGCGAGGAATTTTTGCATATTCTTGAGGAAGAATGTCATATCACGATTTGGGGTTCCTAGAATTTTGATTTCTGATGGAGGGGACTCATTTTATCAATGACATGGTAAGGTACCTTGCTAACGAGTTCAGCAAAGACCATAGAGTTGGCACTCCATACCGTCTACAGACGAACAATCTTACTGAGGTTTCGAACTGGGAGATCAAAATGATATTGCAGAAGGTTGTCCGTCCAGACCAAATGGAGTGTTCATAGCTTTTGGAATTGATCTTGTGGGCCTATAGGACATCCTTCAAGACACCTTTGGGTACATCTCCATTCCGACTTGTTTATAGCAAGACAGGCCACTTACCTGTGAAATCATGCACAAGTCACTTTGGGCAATCACATAGATACTTTTAAATCCAAATAGTGTAGGAGATCGGAGGAGAGAAGAGTTGGCAGCCCTAGAGAAGCCTAGAGATACAACCTTTTCGAGTAGCCTACAATATAAGGACTGAGTGAACATATGGCATGATTCGCACATTAGCCATAAGCAGTTTGAGCCTAACCAGAGAGTATGGCTATTTGATGCACGACTGGGATTATTTCCGAGGAAATTACGGAGCAAATGGAAAGGTCACTATTTAGTAAGAAAGGTGCATGAGAATAACATTATTGACATATCTGAATTGTCTTTTGAGTCCACCTTTCAAGTCAACGATCAGTGCCTGAAGCCCTTTTTTGTTCATTATGACCTATTGACAGTCGATGTTGCCCCGATTCATTTTGTATGGGATGTGTTCTTCGATTCTCATCTTTTGCATCCCATACCTGATTTATACTTCCATCTGCCTCTTTGTATATCCATATTTTATTTTTTATTCTTTCATTCTTCCGTTCGGTTTAACACCATAGATAATGCTTAGGATTATTTCTATACTTAGGATATGCTTTATCCTAAGTATAGGGGGTGTTGAACTTGTGTTGATAATATTTATTTTTGTTCTGTTACCTCTGTTTTGTTGAGCAAATATCTGTTTTTCACTTCCTTGATTTTTCTCTCACTTGTCCCTCAACTGTTTATATTCTTTTCTATAATTATGTATATTTTACCCTAAGTATTGGGGGAACAAGTCGACTCGTTGATTTTATGTACATTATCTTCGTTTATTTTCCCCTTTTGTATAGTCTTTTATACATAGGATTGCTTGATCCTAAGTATAGGGGGATCAGTGACTTTTATGCAATTCATTCTTTCATTCTTTGAGTCATTGTAGCATAGGATTCTTTTTGCTTTCCTATACTTAGCACGAGTTATACCTTCCTTCATCACTCTTTAATCACTATGAGGACATAGTTCGAGCTAAGTACAGGGGGTGTCATATATATTGTATATATACTTTAACCATAACTCATACTTTGGGGTTAATAATATGGCTATTGTTATAAAATTGGAATAAACATATTTTGAAAAATCTTTGCAAAAATTTGTGTAAATTTTTTTTGTAAAATGATTTGCAAAACATTTTGTAAAAATATTTGTAAAAATCTTTGCAAGATTACTTTTGTACAGATTTTTGTAAAATATCTGTTAAAATGTTTGTAAATTATTTTTGTAATACTATTATGTATAGGGTACAAATATTTGTAAAATGTATGAAATAAAATGTTTGCAAAAACTTTTTTGAAAATTTATTTGTAAAATAATTTTAAAATTGTTTGTAAAACTAGTTTTGAACCAGTTTTGAAAATATTTTGAAATTTTTTGTAAAAAGGTTTGAAAAATCTTTTGTAAAATATTTTGTCACATGGGATATAAATTATGGGTATGTAAATTATTTGTATACATGTTTTGTAAAATCATTGTAAATAAAACCTATACCTATTTGTACAATTTCTATAACAAATTCTTGTATATAAAATCCTTTAATATATAGATAAAATCCACTTTTAAAAATGTTATATAAAACGTGTATATAAAACCCTTATAAATATATACAAAGTTTTGCAAATGTTTGTTAAAACTTTCTTTATTTTCTTCTTATTGAAAATACTTAAAATTTTCAAAAACTAAAATTTCCACAAAATTTTGAAAACTTCTTTGAAAATATTTCAAAAAGATTTTATCTCTTATTATCTTTTCTTTTCAAAAGCTTTTGTAAATACCTTTATTTGCATGTTCATATACATTTTTTAGAATAATTGTTGACATTTAAACCAGTCCGGAATAAAATTGAAGAATGGATCTTGGTTAAGTCCTTAATCACTTAACTTCGGAGGAGCCTTATAGGATGTGGAGTTGAGATTTTTCAGGTCCTAGTGACATAATTCTTACAGTCCACAAGGCTATGTTCACATGTCATCTTTCTTGGTCTACGTAGAATATTTCGAGGCACGCATGACCCTTATAGACAACGGCTTGACTTGGACACGCACTGTACATTTAGCTCTTCATGTATGAGGTGTTGAGGGGGCAGAAGCCTTTGGCTTGGGGTACCATACGGGTGTGTTACAACTGGTGGAACCACTCATACTCGTCTAGGGAGGGATGTGTGTCTCACGCTGATCTAGTAGCATTTAGGTCCAATGACAGGATGTCGTGGGGTGGCGATAATGCGTGAAAGAGGGATAGTCTACTAGATCAAGAAGAAAAACTCCTTTCATACATGATGCATCTTGTAGATATGTTGCATATATGTCATAAATAATGCAAAAACTCCAAAAAAGGGGAAAATTTTGATTGAAAACAAAATGCATGCCGGAGTATATATAGTTGAATAAGCAAAGTTTATTTGATACATTATCTCATCTCATGGAAGCTTGCAATTGGAAACTTGGATACACTGGTCAAGCTCCAAGGGATATGTGGCTACACTGGCCGTGGTCCATTCTCTTCTTTCCCTCTCTTCTTGAGAAGGTTTCACTTGAACTTAGAAGGGAATACCTCGCTCCTCGAGGAAAGAGTTGCTAGATTGGGGGACTAGAGTTACCTCATTAAGGGGGGCTATTTCCTTGCCATTTATGAGGTGGGCAGTTGTATATCACTTACACTATACAAGGAAGAATTCATAGTCATAAGAGTTTGTGTATGTAGACTTGTTCTAACATGACTGCTGAGGCAACTTAACTGTGGAATTGTGGAACTTAAGGGCTGTTAAGTCTTAAATCTATTTCCCAATAAGGTTCCGCCAAACTAATAATCCAAAGGCTTGACCAAGATCCATACTACAATTTTATGAAGATAAGTTTAATAATCAACATTAATTCTCCATTCTTCCTTTTTCTCTATTTCTTTTTAACTAATTTTACAAATAAGTATTTTCTAAGGGACCACCAAAGGTAAAGTATAGGGTAATGATGAATCCATGATTCACATCCATTATTCTTTTATTTTAGCAAAAATCCCCATGAAAATTAATTGTAAGTATATATTAAATTCAATAAATTGGCATTAAGCACGCCTTTGTTAATAGTGTATATTTAACATTCTTTTTATCCAAAATAAAAGAATAAAGAAGAAAAGAAAAAGAAAGAAAATAAAACAAGGATGTATTTATGCAATAAATGTAGACTAACCCAAACCTCGAGAGAAAGTGAAGCATTGACCTTATCGACAAGGAATAATGTTGGGAGAGATAGGGTCCTTATTTATTCTGTATATTTTCATCACAATTCATCTTGTATATGTCATTCACTTATTTTATTTCTCAATAAAAAGATATCATAAATAAATTATTCCACTAATAGAAAATGAAAAATAAAAATGAGTTTTAAATATTGCAAAGTGTGTACAAGATATTATACCTACACTTTTATTTGTTTATTTTGTGAATAAATTGAATATATTATTTTAAATACCTATAGATATTCCTCATAATTGGATAAAATAAAAAAATCATAAAATACAAAATAAAAAAACTAAATCAACTTTTATTATATAATAGCACCAATGTTGTATATATTCTACATAATATTAATTTAGTAACACTTGTAAGTAATCTTTAAAAATAAATAAAAATGTTTTTAACACTTTAAAATATTATGTAAATAAATAAAATATAAAATAATGTATTTTTGACATATATATATACACAATATAGCTATATTATACTTATACATAGTAGTATATACCATAATATACTTATTATTATAATTTAATAAAAAATAATAAAAATTTCAATTATAAAATAACTAACATTTTTCATTTTTATAACTTTTTATTTTAAAATCATTATTTTTTACTTTTATTTTATAAATCATATTTTCTGATTGGTCAACCTGGGTCTATTGACCCTAGTCCACCTCCCCTCTTCCAGATCTGGCCCGGACACTCGTTCGCTGAACCCATTTTCTCCGCATTCTCCTGCCCAACACTGACCACCATTAACCTTGGACTGTGGACCTGTGTCACCCCTGAAGATCCGCGATCCTCGTGGATACCTTGAAGGATACGAATCCACCTCAGATTGCGTGAACTCTCCCAATCTTTCCAGACACCGACGCTTCCTATAAATACTCTTCTTCAGCATCCACCATGCCCTTGCTCATTCCTCGCACCTCCATTCTTCCACTAGCACCTATAGGTTAGTGACAACATCATGCTCGGTCCTCTCAAAGCTTGGATTCATGGTGAGTTGATCGCAACTCGATCATGGCCGGAGTTTTCCGCTCGACCAGCCTCTTTTGCCTTCCATAGTAGAATCGAGGCTACGACCCCACCATTACATCTGCAATGCTTTGCCAACATTTCCAGAGCTTCAGGTACCTTCATTCATTCACATTTCATTATTCACCTTTGATTCTTCCATTATTACCATCATCAACTTTAGTTGCTTTGACCGTCGGGTCAGAGATCCATCTCGACCATCTAGTCATGCAGATCTACTCGCAAGCTCACCATCCACCTTCCTACGCACCCTGATCAACTTGAATCTCGCTCATCGGATCTAGATTAGGATCAGACCTCTATCTATCGCCTCCGTTGGAGGACAACTACCCAACCCCACGTCTTCTCTTGTTTTCATTGCGGAATAACCTTGGTTGGAGCATCGTCTCCAAGTTGTGGTTGCCCTTGCATGTACAAGTGTGTGTGAGAGGGTTGAATCGACCCCCAACTCCAATGGTAGAGCAACTCTAGGTGACCCATCTCCCAGACCTCTATCGATCACTCTGACCACCCATTTGAGACCTCCACCAGACGTGGTTCCACTCCAACAATGTGTTGGACCCTTTGGTCGGTTGATCGAGGCACTCCAACTCTAGGCATTTACGATTGAGCCAACCCTGACAAGAGATTCTTTGTGTTCTTCCAACTTGTATCCTAGCCATGGATGGAGGGACCTAACTTCTAGATTTAATCGTGGCCACACATTCATGCCCCTTTCAGAGATGTCAAATCTTTTCCCAGGCACATCTGAAAAGCTCGTCCTGCCCATTTTCAGAGCAGTCAGATGCAAATAACATCCCATCAGGATCGTACGTCAAAACTACCACATGCCCCGCTCGTGTCCACGAGGGTATATGGCACTTTTTAACCTATCATTTTCTTTATTTCCTTTTAATAAAATAAATGTAATAATAAGTTAAGAACATTTGCAGTTAGGACCTCAGGTTTTCTTTAATTGAAATTTAGTCCATCCGAGTTGAACTCACGTGCGACTTCATGTGTTGTTGTGGGTTATTTGAAAACTCTAACATGTTCTTTCAGCTGGTTAATGTAACAGAATATGTTTTCAGTATTTGTTGTTTTACCTCTGTGAGCTTGTGTTGCATGTGCCACGTATTTTTGTTGACTCGCTTTTTTCAGTTTTTATTTAGACGTATTAAGAATAAGTGTCGTCGCAATCCAAATTATCCCTCAACAAAAAATTTATTTTTTTCTTAAGCAAAAATAAATACAAATTATAACAAGAGAATTTGCTATTTAATTTACCTATAAAGCATACATTATCGAACTCAAGGAGGCTACAAAATCCTGAGGGTTCTTAAATCAATCAAAGTATAATGAAATAAAGAAGGAAATTCTACGAATAGTACTTTTGGTTTTTTATATATTTTTATTTTTTTATTTTGTAATTTTTATAATTTCTTGTTTTTTTATTTTAATGATTTTAAATTTTGCAAATATTTAATTTTCAAGAAAATAATCTTCAAACAAGTTATATACAAGAATAGATAAGGGATATTTTTTATTTTTAAAATATAGAAAAATGATCAAAAGGTCGAAAACAAATGTTTTTCTATTTTATACTTTTATAATGTTTTAAGTGATTTTTTAAAGATTTTTCAAGTTTTTATGGATTTCATAAAAATCAGAAACTCAAAATAATGCTAAACAGTGAACAAGCAGGGATATTTTGCAATTTAAAAATGTCAAATAAACTCAAAAATGACTCGATTTATTTTTCCTAAAATTTATAAGAAATTATCTAAAAACAACAAATGAAATCACAACTTTTGGAATTTCCCACAATTTTCTATGATCTTTTTTAAAGATTTTTAGAATTTGCAAATGTTTAGGGTTCTAAAAATATTTAATGCACGAAATTTACACAGGAAAAATATATAAAAAGAAAACTAGTATATTTTTTGGAATTTTTTTATATTCGAATTCTTATGAATTTTATAATTTTAAACATCGAAAAATGCAAAGTTGTTGATTTTCTAATAATATCAAAAGAAAGTAAAATGCAATGAGAAAATTATACTATAACAAGGCACATAGAAGGAGCATAACTTGATTTTTAGAGAATTTCTTGAGTAGAGATAATGTTTATTTCAAAGATAAAAGCATGCAATTTATAGTCTGGAATACATGGACTAAAATGTAATTTTTTATTATTTTTGCATGAAAATTAACAAGAAATAAACTTCGGAAAAAATGTTGTAATTTACCTAAGGAAGTCGTGCGAAGCACGTGATTTGGATGCTGGTAGGGACCTTTTTACGAATTTAGAAAATTCAGGGCCTGATTTACAATTTCATCAGATATTTCCAATCAAGGGGTGACGTGGTGCATACTGGACCCTTAGATTTGGGGCTCTCATTGGGGGCTAGGATTGAACTCTCTAAAATTGGGCTTCTTCGTTGAAATCAAAGGGGGGCTCTGATCCAGGCAGAGGTGATCGGCGGAGACGCGTGCAGGTATCTCGAGCGACGACACAATGGAGGTTGGTGGAACCCCTATGGCGTTGTCGGCTGCGATGGTCACAACGAGCTTCAGGAGCAACGACAATGTCAGTGGAGTAAGAGTTCGCGATGGGCGGTGGAGGTCCATCCCAAATGGCAATGGTCGGTCAATGGTGCTTTAGGGGAGGAGGTCGCTCGAGAAAGTCGAGCTCAGGCGATCGGTGGTGGGTCTGCTCCAAGCAAAGAAGCATTTGCTCCCAACGAAACACGCCCTCCGGTCTCGCTCCATACGGATTTGGACGGTGTGTGCGAGGTGGTGGGGCAAAACATGTCCTTCGGTCTCAAAGCTGCAGTAGCAAGAATGCTGCCGGAGGTGGCGTTGGTATCGCGGGTAGAGGTTAGAGCTCGATGGCTATCAGCGGACGGTTATGATGGCAGTCTGTGATGGCACTTCATTAAGTGCGACGGTGCTTCCGCCTAATTTTTTTATAAATATTTTTTTAACGAACAATAGATGATCTTTTTTTGTACGTATAATAAAATAGAATACACAAAACTAACTTAGGCAGGATGGCTCAGTCCAAAATAATCAAACATAGAAAATGTGAGTGGATGCGGATCTGGCGAGGTGGACGAATGGATCCAGATATCCAGCCACCGTGTGTGGTCGGAGGTGCATGGTTGCATGAGGTAGAATGGAAATGTAGAGATCATGAAGATGATATAGATGATCGGATCGGTTTGGAGGTGGATCGAATCATTTCGAACTATGATTAGCAATCATGAATTAAAAACTAAAATTGACAATGATATTGAAACTAAAAATTTTATCTAGAATTACCTAAAAGAGAGATTGAAATAAAAATGAAGTATGGATCTCACCATGGGAGCAGATGAATGGCATGATGGCCTCGAGGAAGGTCACCTTGCTGTCACCAGACGGCTCGGAAGCTAGGAACCCTTCTACCACAAGATTGCTCTTGGAGATTAGGCTCCTCTCATTAAAGGATTAACCAAATTGGAATAAAGGAGGAGGACGAGGCAAATAAATAGGAAAAATTTTGAATTTTAAAAAAATGAATTGATGGGGAGGGAATAAAGGGTAAGATGTTAATGGTGGAACTAATTAATTAAATTAAATTAAATTTTGAATATTTAATTAAAATAATAATAAATGTCCAAAACATAAAGAGACACTTTAAAGATGGGTTAATTAAGGAATTAAGTTATATACTTATGGTATATTATTTACATAATTAAATAAATAAATCACGTTCATCATTTATTAATTTATATAATAAACGTTGGTTTTTTGGTGGTGGTTATTTAAGTAAATTAATTATCATATAATATATACATATGGTACATTATACTCATAGTCAACTAAGGAAATTATGTTATGTTATGTTTTATATATTTTTTTAAATAATATTAAAAAATATTTACACTTATTTAAAAATACTTTATGTATAAAAACAAATATGAATAAATAAATGCAAAAATGGCTGGTAAATTGCAAAATCCATCCTAGAAAATTGTCTTTCAAATCGTAACTCCAAAAATTATGAAGCCATTACCATTTTAAAGATAATTTAATTTAGAATATGATGAAAGTGAGTTTGATTCAATTCGAATTCATACGGAGAAGATATTGGTTTGGAAAGCTTGTACTTTTATAGCCTCCAGAGAGTGTGATTATTAACACTATATACATATATTTATTCCGCAATTATTTTTGTTATTTACACGAGCCTTTTATCATGATTATCTACAAAGGGCTGCGTGATAAAATATTTAAAGAATTTATAATTGTAGTATACAAGTGAGTAACATATCAAGTATACTTTTGGTGATTTTTGGCCTTAATTTACATTTATACAGTCTTTAATTTTCTTTATTTTTCCTTTATTTATTTATATATTTATTTTAGGTTAAAATAGTAATAAATGAACAATATTTTACACATAGATGCAAGTAGTAAGAATATGGATTTAGTAATATATACATGTGTTTTATAAGGAATTTTAAGCTAAAATAAATGAATAAAGATGATGAAATGCACATTCATCATACCCATATGCTTTATCTATGCTAGTCCCTTGGTAAACACTTATTTGAAAGAATAAGTGAATAAAAGAAAAAGAAAGGAAAATAAAGAAATTAGGATATTATTGAGTATTAAACTTATCTTCATAAAATTGTAGTATGGAGCTTTGTCAGACCTATGGATTATAAGTGTGGCGGAACCTTAATGGGAAATGAATTCAAAGCCTAACAGCCCTCAACTTCCATAAGACTCCTATTCTGGTTGCCTCAACAGCCAGGTCAGAACAAGTCTACATAAACAAACTCTTATGACTATGAATCTTTACTTGAATAGTGTAAGTGAAATATAGCTCCCCATCTCAAAAGTAGCAAAGAAACAACCTCTCTCAACAAGAACTCTAGTCCCCTGGTCTAGCAACTCTTTCCTTGAGGAACGGGGATATTCCCTTCTAAGTTCAAGTGCAACCATCTAAAGAAGAGGAGATGGAGAAAAGAATGGGCGGTAACCAGTGTAGCTACCTATCCTTGGATGCATGACCAGTGTAGCCAAGTCATCCAGCTGCAAGATAACAAAAATTTTACTTTGAAGCTCTTCTTACTTTTCTATACTTGTATATACATTCCGACAGGCATTTTACTTTCCAATTTTGCTACTCCACTTTTGGAGATTCTGCATTTTTTGTTTTTTTTAATATATACAAGGTGCATCGTGTACATAAGGAGTTTTCCTCTTGAGCTAGTAGACTATCACTCTTTTGAACCATTATTGCAACCACATAGCATCTTGTCTTTAGACCTCAATGCTACTAGAATTGGTTGAGACACACTACCCTCCCTAGTGAGAGACTGATATTCCCACTAGTTGTTACATACCCGTGTGTTACCCAAAGCTAAAAGATTCTGCCTCCTCACCTCCTCCTCTATGAGGAGCTACATGTAGAGTGCTTGTCCAAGATAAGCCATGCTCTAAAAGAATCATGCATGTGATGTTAAATATTCTACTTAGACTACTTAAGATGACATGTGAATATAGTTTTATGGATTCAAAGAATTAAGTTGCTAAGTTGCTAGGATCTGAAAAGTCTTAACTCTAGTTCTTATAAGGTTCCCTTGAAATTAAGTGGATTAAGGTCCAACTAAGCTCCACTCTTCAATTTTATTCCAAAGTCAGTTTAAATGTTAATACTATTTTGAAAAATGCACATGCAAATGCAAGTATACAGAGTAAATTTTTAAAGAGAAAAAGGGTTAGTAGAATATATACAAGTATATACACGGTTTATACAATATTTTTATAAGAGGATAATTTTTTTTAAATTTTTTTACAAGATGGAAGGTGACCAAAGTTTATATACACACGTGGAATTTACGCTTTTATATACATATCCCAATAATATACAAATAATAATAATCACATTTTTATATCCATTTAAAAGTATGAATTATGGCTAAAGTATATATAAAATATATACGACGCCCCCTATACTTAGCTCAAACTATGTCCTCATAGTGATCAAAGAGCTGCAAAGGAATACATAACTTGTGATAACTATAAAAATTTGAAAAGAACACTATATAAAAACGACTCAAAGAATGAATAGGAGTCGGCGATGCCCCCGTTACTTAGGATAATCCTGAGTATAGAAGATTGTACAAAATGGGAGAACCGGGGAAGAGAATGTACGCGAAAATCAACTACTCGTCTTGCCCCCATGTACTTAGGGTAGAATAGCCCTAAATAAAGAATATCAACAAGTTGCGGGACAAGCGAGAGATCAGAAGAATAAAAACAGAAAAGATACGATATGAACAAAATCATTCCCCCTATATTTAGGGTAGAGTATCCATATGTATAAGCAAAAACAAGTGATGAACAAGACGAATATGAACATGAGTGATTTATAGCATGCACACATATATTCACAGAAAAGAGGTGAATGATAAACTGAAAGAAGGAAGGAACAAATCAAGACAAAAGTCATATATACAAAGTAGACATTGTTGAGGTGTCTTTCAACAAGCGCTAGCATTTACTCCCCTAGCTAAGCGCAAAGGATAGGACAACGATATCGAGGTTCAGGAGGGCATTTGTAATGCGAATACCACACTGTCATTGTTATCTTGGAGTGAGAAAAAGAATGTGATCAACAATCTAAATGATGACACCCAAATAAGCAATCAGGCAGGTGTTTGCTATCGGGTAAATAGATGTGTATATAAAATTGGGCACCAGTCGCACAGAAGAAATCATCACCTTAGGGTCAGAATGGAGTGAAAAGATTGAGCCGATGAAATAGTATGTGGAGGAAGAAGGATCAATCAAGGAATCCTCCACGTTAATCATCGTGTCAAAAAGTTATGGAAAATCAAAATCATGAGACTCATTGATATCCAATGCACATGATGTAGAGAATTCAGGTAAATTATCGAATATCTTATCAATTGGATCATCATCATGGGGGTCGTCGAGGGGAGACAACTTAGACTCAGAAGTAAAATCAAAAGGCTTGGTCTCATGATCCGACAGATCGGACGCACATCCTGGAAATGAAACCGGGTACAAAGAAAAAATCACCCACAGATAACCCTCAGGGAGATGGGAAAAATCAGAAAGACTCAAGGAAGAGAACGAACAATCAAACTCAAATAACGAATTCTCTCTCGAAGTCAGAGAAAAGCTGTCCATTGGATCATAAATAAAAGGCTCAAAGAAATTTTGGTCATGATCAAAGAGATCATTGACCTGCCAGAGTGAAGGGATCTAAGCTTGGGAAATGTTGGATAACATTTGGCCCTCAAAGTGAAGGTGGGAGGGAGGGAAAACATGAGTGATGATGATTTTTTTAGGTGATGGCTAATGATCTTGAGAAAATGAGCATAACTAAGTCAATATCAAGCACATACAAACACAATGCAACCCCATATTCACCTACTCAATTTGGTGATGACCACTAAAGATCGGTCATTAATCTTGTCAATTTTAGAGTTTAGTTATTAAACACAAAGTTGTACAAACACGTAGGAAGGCCTGGGATTAGGGCATTATTCCTTAGTGTATACGTGGCAATTAAAATGCGCATACAATGAGGGGGTTGCCCTCCCCAAACAATTGATTTGAATTAATTACGTTTAATTTTAAGGGTTCAAGTAATATTAGCAGTCCCAATTTTTTATTTTTCAATTTTCACTTTTTTGATATTTTGAAAAAAACACGTTTAATGAATTTTCCGATTTCCTTTAGTCCTATATCAACAAAACAGAAGGAGGAAAACGAAAAGGTTGATGCATGAGAAAATATGAGATGTTAATGTTAGAGATAGAGGTGTGTATCTGACTCCAGCATACCACATGCAATATGATCTGTGCATAAAAATAAAACTAAACTATATGCAAATGTAAGTGAGAACCGTCCTAAGCAGTAACTTCTATTCGGGAAGAACCAAGTTAATATTTGCCTAAGTCCAAACGATCTATAGGAACATATATTCTTTTAGGTCTTTAGACCTAATAACTACCTGGCTCAAACAAATAAAACCTTAGGCTACATGCTTCACTCACAGAAAACAAAATAAAATAAAGTCAAAAAAAACAAATATGTGAGAAACAAATAAAAATAAAAGCCATAAAAATAGTGAGAAAACAATGGTGAGGCCCCCCAAGTGCACCAACACTTGGAGAAATAGACCCCGAAACAAATGAATGTCCATTTTACAAGAGTTTTTTTGCATAAAATAAAAAAGACTAAAATATATCTATAGTTATCTAAGCTCTGACGAATGGTCTCCTTTAACTCTTTTTCTCCTCCTTCTACGCTCTTCAACGGCTTCGAAATGAGTCACACTGCCTCTGCTTTGCTTGTGTGCGTCGACACTCCTAAGAATGTCGCCCGCACTCGTCGGGCCTTCACAAGAAAGAGGAAAGAAATAATGTGTAAGAGAGACAAGTATAAAAATGTGAGCAAGAAAAAATGAACTTAAATAGAAACAAGGAATATGAACAATGAAAGAATATTGAAGAATATAAACAGAAATTTACAACCAATAATAGTAGATCAAATGAAAAACCTAACTACCCTCGCTGTGCCTCCCTGGTGACAGCGCCATTTTGTTGAGTCACTTTTTTCAGGTTTTTATTGGATTTATTATGAACAAGTGTTGTCGCAATCCAAATAATCCTTCACCAAAAATTTTATTTGATATTGAAGCCAAAATAAATACAAAAATGTAACAAGAGAATTTGTTATTTAATTTAACTGTATAGCAAACAGGACCGAGGTTAAGGACGCTAGAAAATCCCAAGGGTTATTAAATCAATAAAAGGATCAATAAAATGAAGAAGGAAATTCTATAAACACTACTCTTGGTTTTTATATTTTTTATATTTTTTATATTTGTTAATTTTATATTATCTGATTTCTAGTTTTTAGTTATTTTTTATTTTGAAAATTTTTCGTTTTCAAGAAAATAATCTTCACATAAGTTATATACAAGAATAGAGAAGGGCTATTTTTTATTTTAAAAATATAGCAAAATGATCAAAAAGTTCAAAATAAAATTTTTTTATGTTTTATAATTTATATATTATTTTTGGTGATTTGTCAAGTTTTTATGGATTTTATCAAAATCAGAAACTAAAAAAAATAATGATAAATAGTGAACAAGCATGATATTTTACAATTTAGAAATGTCGAATAAACACAAAAATGCATGGATTTATTTTTCCAAAAATTATAAGAATTTATCTACAAGATGGAAGTGAAATCACAATAATTTTAATTTTCTACATTTTTTTATGATTTTTAGAACATTTTAGAGATTTACAAATTTCTAGGTATTAAAAAAATATTTAATACATGAAATTTGCAAAAGAAATAAATACATAAAAAGAAAACTATTGTAGTTTTTGGAATTTATGATGCAATATTCGAATTTTTATGAATTTTATACTTTCAAACATTGAAAAATGCATTGTATTTTAATTTTTAATAATATCAGAGGACAATAAACTGCAACAAGAAAATAACACTATGAGAAGGCACACCGTAGGAGCATAACTTGATTTTTAGAGAATTTCTTGATCACAGATAATATTTATTTCGATGATAAAAGCTTGTAATTTAAAGTCAAGAATACAGGGATTGAAATGTAATTTTTATTGTTTTTGAATGAAAAGTAACAAGAAATAAACTTCGAGAAAAATGTAGCAATTTACCCAAGGAACGCGTGTGAACCATGTGATTTGGATGCTGGCAGGGACCTTTTGCGAATTCGTAATATTCAGAGGCTGATGTGCAATTTCTCTAGATATTTCCAGTGGGGGGCGACGTGGCTCATTCTAGACCCTTATATCTAGGGCTCTGATTGAGGGATTGGATTGAGACCCCCAAAATAGGGCTTCTTCGTTGAAATCAAAGGGGGGAGGGGTGTCGGTCCATGTGGAGGGGATTGGAGGAGACGTGTGCAGCTGCCTCGAGCAACGGTATGATGGAGGTTGGTGGAGCCCCTACGGCATTATCGGTTGCGGTGGTCGCGGTGAGCTTCAAGAGCAGTGGCGATGGCTTTGGAGCAGGGGTTCGCGATGGGCGATGGAGGTCCGTACCAGATGGCAAAGGTCGGTCGGCGGTTCTTTAGTGGAGAAGGTCTCTCGACGTGGTTGAGCTCAGGAGATCGACGGTGGGTCTACTCTAGGAGAAGAAGGAGACGCTACTGGTGGAGGGGCTTGCTCCAGGTAGATGTGGACGGTGCGTACAAGGTGATGGGGTGACACACGCCCTCCGATCTCACGGCGGCAGTAGTGATAGTGCTACCGGAGTTGGCGGTGGTCTCATAGGTGGAGGTTTGAGCTTGATGGAGATCAACGGGCGGTATTGACAACGTTCGACGATGGCACTCGGTGGAGGGCGGCGGTGCTTTCGCCCATTTTTTTCCTTTTTTGTAAATATATTTTTTTGAAGAACAACAGATGATCTTTATTTTGTACCTACAATAAAATCGAATAGACAAAACTGACTCAAGTACGATGACTCAATCAAAAAAAATCAAACAGAGAAAATGTCATTGGATCTAGATCCGGCGAGGTGGACGAGTGGATTCAGGTATCCGGCCACCATGTGTGGTTGGAGCTACCTGGTTGCGTGAGGTAGAATGGAAATGTAGAGATCACGAAGATGACATGTATGATCGGATCAGTTTGGAGGTGGATCGAATTGTTTCAAACAATGATTATCATGAATTAAAATCTAAAATTAACAACGAAACTGAAACAAAAAATTAAACCTACAATTAACTAAATGAAAGATTGAAACGAAAACGAAGTGTGGATCTCGCTGTGGGAGCAGATTAATGTCGTGATGGCCTCGACGAAGGTCACCTCGCAGTCACCGAACGGCTCGGAGGCTGGGAACCTTTCTACCACAAGATTGCTTTTGGAGATTAGGCTCCACTCACCAAAGGATTGATCTAATTGGTTTGAGGCAGGAGGACAAAATAAATAGGAAAAATTGAATATAAAAAAATGAATTAATGGGGATGGAATAAAGGGCAAGATGTTAATGGTGGAATTAATTAATTAAAATAAGATAATTTTATAAATTATATTAAATAAATTATAATAATAAATGTCCAAAACATAAAGAGCCACTTTAATGGTGGTTAAATTAAGGAATTAAATATATACATATGGCTTATTATTTACATAATTAAATAAATAACTCATTTTTGCCATTTTATTAATTTTAATAATAAACATTAGTTTTTTATTTTTTTAGTGGTGGTTATATGAGGAAATTAATTATATGCATATAATATATACATATGGTATGTTATACACATAGTCAGATAAAGAAATTATGTTATTTTATTTTTTTATATTTTTATTTTATATAATTATTAAAAAAATTATAATTATTTTAAAATACATTACTTTTAAAAATAAGTATGAATAAATAAATTATAATTATTTTAAAATACATTACGTTTAAAAATAACTAGTAAATTTGCAAAAACTACCCGGAGAAAACCATCATTCAAACCGTAACTCCAAAAATTATGAAACTAATGCCATTTTAAAGATAATTTAATTAAAAATACGATGGAAGTGAGTTTGATTCAATTCAAGTTCATATGGAGAAGATATTGGTCTTGAAAGTTTGTACTTTTGTGGCCTCTGTGGAGTTTGATTATTAACACTATATACTCATATTTATTTCACAATTATTTTTGTTATTTACAAGAGCCTCTTATCATGATTATTTACAAAGGGATACGTTATAAAATAATTAAGGAATTTGTATTATAGTTAATATTATACAAGTGAGGAACATATCAAGTATATTTTTGGTGATTTTTGGCCTTATCCCCCCTACTTTATTCCTTGTCAATCAGGTCAAGTCTTGACCTTCTCTCGGGGTTTGATTAAGCCCTTTCTATTACATATATAAAGGCTTTATTTTCTTTATTTTCCTTTATTTTGTTATTTATTTTAGGTTAAAATACTAATAAATGTACAATATTTTACACACAGATGCAGGTTAGTAAGAACATGGATTTAGTATTATATACATGAGTTTTATAAGGGATTTTAAGCTAAAATAAGTGAATAAAGATGATGAAATGCAGATTCATCATCACCCTATGCTTTACCTTTGCTAGTCCCTTAGCAAACACTTATTTGAAAGAATAAGAGAATAAAATAAAAAGAAAAGAAAATTAAGGAAATTAGGATAATAAAAAATCGAGTATTAAAAATAACTTCATAAAGTTGTACTATGGAGCTCTGTCAGACCTTTGGATTATTAGTTTGGTGGTACCTTAATGGGAAATGGATTCAAAACCAACAGCCTTCAAGTTCCATAAGACTCCTATTCAGGTCGCCTCAATAGTTAGGTCAGAACAAGACTACATATACAAACTCTTATGACTATAAACATTTACTTAAACAGTGTAAGTGAAATATAGCTCCCCATTTCAAAAGTAACAAAGAAACAACCTCTCTCAACGAGGTAACTCTAGTCCCCCGGTCTAGCAACTCTTTCCTCGAGGAGTAGGGATATTCCCTTATAAGTTCCAGTACAACCAGCTCAAGAGGAGTTGAATGAGAAAAAAATGGATTGTAGCCATTGTTGCTACCTATCCTTGGATGCATGACCAATATAGCCAAGTCATTCGGCCGCAATCTTACAAATGAAGCTCTTCTTATTTTTCTATACTTGTATATACACTCCTGAAAGCCTTTTACTTTTCAATCAGGAGAATTCACTTTTGGAGATTCTGTATTTTTTTGTCTTTTTAATATATACAAGGTGCAACATGTACATAAAGATTTTTTCCTCCTGAACTAGTAGACTATCCCTCTTTTGAAGCATTATTGCAACCCCACAGCATCTTGTCTTTAGACCTCAATGCAACTAGATCAAGTTGAGATGCACTACCCTCCCTAAACGGAGACAGATATTCCAATTAGTTGTTATATACTCGTGTGCTACCCAAAGCCAAAAGATTCTGCTTCCACACTACCTCCTCTGTGAAGAGCGACGTGTAGAGTGCTTGTCCAAGATAAGACATGGTCTAAAAGAATCATACATGTGATGTTAAATATTCTACTTAGACTACTTGTCGATGACATGTGAATATAGTCCTATGGACTCAAGGATTTAAGTCGCTAGGACCTAAAAAGTATTAACTATAGTTCTTATAAGGTTCCTCTGAAATTAAGTGGACTAAGGTCCTACTAAGCTTCATTCTTCAATTTTATTCCTAACTTAGTTTAAATATCAATACTATTATGAAAAATGCATATGCAAATGGAAGAACTATATACGGAGCAAACTCTTTTAAGAGTAAAAAACGTTAGTAAAATATATACAAGTATATACACAGTATATAAAGTATTTTTGTAAGAGGATATTTTTTATTTTTTACAAGATGGAAGGTGACCAAAGTTTATATACACACGTGGATTTTATGCATTTATATTCATATCCCAATAATATACAAAAAAAGAAAAGAAATCACATTTTTATAGACATTTGAAAGTACAAGTTATGGCTAAAGTATATATATACAATATATAACACACCCCCTATACATAGCTCGAACTATGTCCTTATAGTGATCAAAGAGCTGCAAAGGAAGACATAACTCATGCTAAATATAGAAAAGTGAAAAGAACACTATACAATAATGACTCAAAGAATGAATAGAAGTTGATGATGCCCCCAATACTTTGGATTAATTAATCCTAAGTATAAAAGAATGTACAAAAAGGGAGAATCGAGGAAGAGAATGTACGCGAAAATCAACAGCTCGTCTTACCCCCCTATACTTAGGGTAGAATAGCTCTATGTCTAGAATATCAACAAGTTGAGGAAGAAGCGAGAGATCATACGAATAAAAACACAAAAGAGACGATATGAACAACATCACTCCCCCTATACTAAGGGTAGAGTATCCATAAGTATAAGCAACAACAAGAGTGATGAACATGATGAATATGAACAACTCAAATCATTCGCATCCCCTATACTTAGGATAAAGTGCATCCTACTTATAGCATGCGCACATATATACATTGGAAAGAGGTGAATGATAAAACGGAAGAAGGATGGAACAAATCAAAATGAAATTGATATATACAAAGTAGACATTGTTGTGGCACTTATCAACAAGCGCTAGAGTTTACGCCCCTAGCTGGGCGTAAAGTCTACGACAATGATGTATCGAGGTTCAGGACATCATCTATAATGTGAATACCATACTGTCGTTGTTGTCTCGGAGTGAGAACAACAACATGGTCAATAGTCTAATGATGACACCCAAATAAGAAATCAGGCGGGTGTCTGCTACTGGGTAAATAGATGTGTAGATAAAATTAGGCACAGTAGCAAAAAGTAATCTTTGCCTTAGCGTCAGAATGGAGTGAAATGATTGAGCTGAAGAAATCATACGTGCAGAAAGTAGGATCAATCATGGAGTCTTGTAGATTAATCATCGTGTCAAAAACATATGGAAAATCAAAATCATGAGATTCACTAATATTCAATGCACATGATATAGAGAATTTAGGTAAATCATCGAATATCTCATAGATCGGGTCATCGTCGTGAGGTTCGTCGAGGGGAGACAACTTAGACTCAGAAGAAAAATTAGAAGACTTGTTCTTGTGATCCGACAGAACGGATGCACATCCTGGAAATGAAACGGAGGACAAATAACATATCACCTGCAGATAATCCTCGAGGACAGGAAAATGAGAAAGACTCGAGGGAACGAACGATTAAACTAAAATAACGGGTTCTCCCTTGAAGTCAGAGAAAAGACATCCACTAGATCAAAAATATAAAGCTCAAAGAAATCTCGATCAAGATCAAAGAGATCATTGATCAGGGATCTGAGCTTGGGAAATTTTGGACAACATTTGGCCCTTAGAGTGAAGGATGGGAGGGAATGAAATCATGAGTGATGATGATTTTTTAGGTGATTGCTAATGATCTTGGGAAAATGAACGTAACAAACTCAATACCAAGCATATACAAACACAATGCGACCCCATATTCACTTACTCAACTCGGTGATGACCGTTAAAGATCGGTCGTTAATCTTATCAATTTTAGAGTTAGATGATAAAACACAAAGTTGTACAAACACATAGGAAGGATTGGAATTGGGGCTAGTGTGTACGTGGCAATTAAAATGCAACAACAATGAGGGGGTTGCTCTCCTCAAAACAATTATGTGAATCAATTACGTTTAATTTTAAGTGTCCAAGTGATTTTACCAGTCCCAATTTTTTATTTTTTATTTTTTAATATTTTTGAATAGAAACACATCTAACGAATTTTTCGATTCCCTTTATTCCTATATCCACAAAACAGAGGGAGGAAAATGAAAATCCAATGCACGAGAAAATATGACATGCAAATGCTAGAGATAGAGATGAGTACCTGACTCCAACACTCTACATGTAATATGATCCACACATTAAAATAAAACTAAACTTAATGCAAATGTTAGAGAGAACCATCCAAAGCAGTAACTTCTATTCAGGAAGAACCAAGTTATTATTTTCCTAAGTCTAGATGATCTATAGGAACAGATATTCTTTTATAGATTTAGACCTTAACCAAATAAAATCTAAGGCTAGAGGCATCACTCACAGAAAATAAAATAAAGTTAGAAAACACAAATCTGTGAGAAATAAATAAAAATGAAAGCGATAAAAATAGTGAGAAAATAGCGGTGAGGTCCCCCAAGTGCATCGGCACTTGGGGAAACAGACCCCTAAACAAATGAATGTCTTTTTTACAAGAGTTTTTGTAAAAAATAAAAAAGACACAAATCTATCTATAGTTATCTAAGCTCTGATGGATGGTATCCTCAGAATCTTTTTCTCCTCCTTCCACGCTCTATTACGGCTTCGAAAAGAGTCAAGCCGCCTCTGCTTTGCTTGGGTGCACCGGCGCTCCTAAGAATGCCACCCTCACTTATCGGGCCCTCGCAAGAAAGAGTAAAGAAAGAATGTGTAAGAGACACAAGTACAAAAATATGAGCAAGAAAAATTGGATTTAAATTAACACAGTGAATATGAACAATGAAACAATATGTAAGAATACAAATAGAAATTTTCAACCAAGAATAGTTGGTCAAATGAAAAACCTAGCTACCCTCGTCGTGCCTCCCTGGCAACGACACCTTTTTGTAGACTCGCTTTATTCATGTTTTTATTTAGATGTATTATGAACAAGTTTCATCGTAAAACAAATAATCCCTCAATAAAAATTTTATTTGATTTTCAAGCTAAAAAAATACAAAAATGTGGCAAGAGAATTTGCTATTTAATTTACTTGTATAGCAAATAGGATCAAACTCAGGGAGGCTACAAAATCTTGAGGGTTATTAAATCAATGAAAGGATCAATGAAATAAAGAAGAAAGTTCTATGAACACAACTCTCGGTTTTAATTTTTTTTATTTTGTATTTTTTTATATTTTCTTATTTTTAATTTTAAATTATTTTTAATTTCTCAGATTTTTAATTTCAAGAAAATAATCTTCAAATAAGTTATTTACAAAATGATAGAAGTGTTATTTTTTATATTAAAAATATAGTAAAAATGATCAAAAAGGTTAAAATAAATTATTTTTGTTTTTATAAATCTATAATATTTTTGTTGATTTTTCAAAGATTTTTCAAGTTTTTATGGATTTTATAAAAATCAGAAACTAAAAAAAATGTTAAACAGTGAACATGCAAGGATATTTTGCTTTTTAAAAATGTCAATAAATTAAAATATGACTGGATTTATTTTTCTTAAAAATTATAAGAAATTATCTACAAATCAGAAGTGAAATCAATATTTGGAATTTTCTACTAATTTCTATGATTTTTATAAGATTTTTAGAATTTTTCAAATTTTTTAGGTTTTAAAAAATATTTAATACGAAAATTTACAAACAAAATAAAATACACAAAAAGAAAACTATTCATTTATTTTTGGAATTTTTGACTCAATATTCAAATTTTTATGAATTTTATAATTTTGAATAATGAAAATGCAATGTTTTTTATTTTTTAATAATATCAAAAGACAATAAAATGCAATGAGAAAATTACACTATGAGAAGGCACATAGTAGGAGCATTACTTGATTTTTAGAGAATTTCTTGAGCATACAATGACAAAAGCAAGTAATTTGAAGTCTTCAATACATGGACTGAAATATAATTTTTTATTGGTTTTGCATGAAAAGTAACAAAAAAAAACTTTGGGAAAAATATCGCAATTTAACCAAGGAACGTGTGTCAAGTATGTGATTTGGATCCTGGCTAGGACCATTTTACAAATTCAGATAATTCAGTGGTTGATCTGCAATTTCTTCAGATATTCCAATGGGGGGCGACAGGGCGTGTTCTGGGCCCTTAGATCTAGGGCTCTAAACGAGGGCTAGGATTGAGCCCCCCAAAATAGGGCTTCTTCATTGAAATTAAAGGGGGGGCTCTAGTCCAGGCGGAGGTGATTGGCAGAGACGTGTGCAGCCGCCTCGAGCAGCAACAAGATGGAGATTGGTGGAGCCCTTGCAGCATTGACGGCTGCGGTGCAAGCTTCAAAAGCAGCGGTGATGGCGGTGGAGCAGGGGTTCGCGATGGGTGGTCGAGGTCCGTCCCAGATGGTGATGGTCGGTCAGTGGTGCTCTAGTGGAGAAGGTCGCTCGAGGCGGTCGAGCTCGGGCAACCGGTGGTGGGGCTGCTCTAGGCGAAGAAGGAGTTGCTCCCGATGGAGGGGCTCGCTCTTGGCGGATTTGGATGGTGCGTGCGACATGGTGGGGTGAAACACACCCTCTGGTCTCATGACAGTGGTAGCGAGGGTGCTGTCGGAGGTTGTGGTGATCTCGTGGGTGGAGGTTTGAGCTCGATGGCGATCGGCGGTAGTGCTCCATGGAGGGCGGCAGTGCTTCTGCCCCAAATATTTTTCTTTTTTTTTGTAAATATTTTTTGAAGAAAAGCAGACAATCTTTTTTTTGTACATATAACAAAGTAGAATACACAAAACTGACTCGAGCACGACAGCTCGATCGAAAAAAATCAAATAGAGAAAATGTGTATGGATGTGGATCCGACGAGGAGGACGAATGGATACTGATCTCTGGCCACCATGCGTTGTCAGAGGTGCATAGTTGCATGTGGATGAATGGGAATTTAGAGATCACAAAAATGACATGGATGATAAGATCTGTTCGGAGGGGATCAAATCGTTTCGAACAATGGTTAGCAATCACTAATTAAAATATAAAATTAACAATGAAATTGAAATTAAAAATTAAACCTACAATTACTTAAATGAAAGATTGAAATGAAAACGAAGTGTGGATCTCACCTTGGGAGCGGATGAATGTCGTCATGACCTCGACGAAGGTCACCTCACTATCACTAGACGGCTCAGAGGCTAGCAACCTTTCTACCACTAGATTGCTCTTAGAGATTAGGCTCCTCTCACCAAAAGATTGATCAAATTGGAATGCGGGAAGAGCCAAATAAATAGGAAATTTTTTGAATTTAAAAAATGTATTTATGGGGAGGGAATAAAGGTCAAAATGTTAATGGTGGAATTAATAAATTTAAATAAATTAATTTTCGAAATAATATTAATTAAAAATATAAAAAAAAGTCCAAAACTTAAAGAGTCACTTTAATGGTGGGTTAATTAAGAAATTAAAATCTATGCATATGGTATATTATTTACATGATTAAATAAATATATCATTTTCATCATTTTAATAATTTCAATAATAAATGTTAATTTTTAAATTTTTTAGTAGTGGTTATTTAAGTAAATTAATTATGTACATATAATATATACATATGGAAAATTATACACATAGTTAAATAAGGAAATTATGTTATTTTATATTTTATATTTTATAATTTATATTTTTATTTTAAATATTTATTTTAAAAATTACAATTATGTAAAAATATATTATGTATAAAAATAAATACGAATAAATAAATACAATAAATATGTGGTAAAGTTGCAAAAACAACCTCGGAAAACCATCTTTCAAACCTAACTCCAAAAATTATGAAACCAATGCTATTTTAAAGATGAATTAATTTTGAATACGATGGAGGTGAGTTTTATTCAATTCGAGTTCATATGGAGAAGATATTGGTTAGAAAATTTTGTACTTTTCTGGCCTTTAGAGAGTGTGATTATATATACTATATACACATATTTATTTCGAGATTATTTTTGTTATTTACAAGATTCTTTTATCAAGATTATTTACAAAGTGTTATGTGATAAAATAATTAAAGAATTTGTATTATAGATAATAATATACAAGTGAGGAATATATCAAGTATATTTTTGGTGATTTTTTGCCTTATCTCCCCCCACTTTATTCCTTTCGATCTTGTCAAATCTTGACCTTCTTGCGGTGTTTGATTCAGCATGTATCTATTACATATATACAGTCTTTTAATTTCTTTTTTTCCTTTATTTCTTTATTTTTTTAGGTTAAAATAGTAATAAATGTACAATATTTTACACATAGATACATGTTAGTAAGAATATGGATTTAGTAATATATACAGGTGTTTTATATAGAGTTTATGCTAAAATAAATAAATAAAGATGATAAAATGCATATTAATCAGTTTTATTCTAGATTTTTTGCATTTAGGCCCTGAGGTTTTATTGCTTGTTAATATTCAGCCCTTAAATTGAAAATAATTACATACAGTTCCTTCATGCACTATTTAATTTTTGTTCTCATTTATTAATTGCAATAAATTGCAAAACAACTCCAAAAAATAGTATAAAAGTTAGGTTTAGCTCATGCGAGTGTTTACATACAGTTCCTTCATGCACTATTTTCGTTTGTCATTTTGGTTTTATTTACTATTATTGAAAATTCAAAAACAGTACAAAAACACCTTCTTTGCCATAGCAGAATTATAAAAATTCGAAAAATGTCTTAAAAATTTAAAAAAATTAGAGTAGCCTTATTTTGAATTGTTTGATTTTCTATGCAAATTATTACTTCCTTTTCTTTTATAAAACCCTGAAATTTTGAAAAACCCTAAAAATACTATAAAAATCATATAAAATCTGTGAAAAATCGAAAAATTGTGATTTCTATTTTTTTGTAGATATTTAAATACACTTTTGATAAAATTGGTTTGTAAGAGTTTTGAGCATATTTGATATTTTTAATTTAAAAAATACTCTTGGTTGTGCATTGTTTGTATTTTTATTAGTTTTTTATTTTTATAAAATCCATAAAAAAATAAAAAAATCACACAAAAACAAACAAAATTGTATAAAATATAAAAACACAAAAATAATTCTTGGTTTTTCTGATTATTTGTATCCTATTTGAAAAATGCAAAAAGAGTATATGTGTGTGTGTGCTTTCATTTTAAAAATTATAAATTTGCAAAATTAAAAACCACTAAATCATAAAAGAAAAACGAAAATCTTTTGAATCTCTTGATTTGAATATCTAGGTTTAATTGTGCTCCTCATGTTCGACCCTGGTCGCCATACTAGGTTAATAAAAGTAGCTTAGACCACTGTTTCATTTGCTTGATTTTTTTGTTGAATAATTTTCTTGATTTCGACTCGGTGAGCTTGGGTGACAATGACAACTAAATTAATTCCTTAACCCAAGTTGTCTAGGTCATTCTTCATGAGACACATTAACTTGACCTACTCCCCTATATTCTCCATTTTTCTATGCCACTTCCACGCCTCCTCGGCCCTCGATCCCATCACCGGACATCTTCCCCACACATCTCTCCATATCTTTAGAGCTATAGATCTTACCAACCACCACCAGGTCGCACGCAATCTTGCCTCGAAGTTCATCAAAACCACTGTCTATAAATAAAATCCACATCGCCATTTTTTGAGCTTGATCCCCGTTTGCCCTTTGTAACCCCTATCCCTAAATCACTTGAGATCCCTGGTGACAACATATACCTCATGGAGGTGTCAGTGTGGAGAAGAAAGGCTAGCTCCGACGTGGGTTCATCTGCTCCCTATTCCTGTAGGTTCGAGCTGTTTTTCTCGGATTTTAGTGTAGCTTACTTTCCAGTGACGTACTTCATTTTTTATTTCACGTAATTAATCTTTACTTTAGTTCAATTCTTAAGATTTATGTTCATTAGAGCTTAGAGCTCTGGCTACTGTCCTATTATGATTCTACCCCTGTTCCGACCCACTTTCTTCCCATTTCCTCCCTCTCCATGTTATCCATCAAATACCCCATCAAAACACCCTGATCATGCAAGGATTATGTCCATTCGAGCATTCTCCACCACCCATCATCGGAGATCCCTCGCCACTCACTTCTCTTGTCTATATCAGCTTCAAAAGGGTCAACATCCTTGCTCTCGAGCCCAAGAACCTTTTTATGTAGGTTCTAGATGCAGACAAGCCACTTGGGCTGGAATCGAAGCCTAGACTTTAGTTGTCCGTGGCCATTTACAAAATAGAGCTCCATGACCCCAACACTAGGACCCGAACCCCAGTAAGGACCCTTGGAAGTGTGATTGTGCTCCATGCAGCTGTAGAGCTCATCAAATGAGAAGAAGATGCCCAGAGCAAGGAAAAATAAAGGACTTAAGCACACCCTAGCGCCTGTTGTTTGATGTTTTTTTGTGATAGATCCCATGCCATCGGATGAAAATTTGGGCCCACAGCTAATCAGGGTCCTTAGTTCGAATGTAAATGAAGCTTGCCTTCCATCCTTTCGATCAGCTTAAGTGGTGCTACGTGGCACCTCCTTCGCAGTCGATGAGGCGTATAAGTGGGAAAATTACATGGATCCTCTGCCACCTTTTAGTATTTAGTTTTCATATTCTAAATATTTCCTATAGTGTGATTTTTATTGTAATATTTGCAGTTGGACCTAATCATTGATCGGTTAACATTTAGGTCATGTACTGACTCACTTTATATGGTCCTCCAAGTGAGGCAGGTGAGTTTTACACTCAAGCCTTCCAACATTGAGTAGTTATGCAATAGTCTAATATCTTGAATATTTATTGTAAGATTTTGGGATAAATGGCAGACATGAACCTTGTGTTTAGCCTATTTGCATTTATATACCTGTCATGCACATAATATTGTTTATTTATGATCATTTTGCATGGATTCCCCTGTAGTTCTTGAGTGTGTTATTAAATGCAAAGAATATTCTTATAAATTGCAAACAGGTACCTATAAATTGTATCATTTAATTTTAGGTATATTTTCCGTTATAAATACTTTTATTGCTCAAAAAATTCAAGTCAATTTCATTTAAGTGTGTATTATAGTTCTTAAACATACCAAATTTTTCTTTGGCATTAAATTAAAATTTCATATTTATTAAAAATAGAAAAACATACATTTTTGTTATCTAATTATGATAACATATAAAAATATAAGATAACATCCAAAAATTACCAAGAAAATATATTACCTATATTATATTATATATTAATAAATATCTAAAAATCACTAAAAATACAAAATATAAAACCTAAAAAATAAAAAACCTTAAAAACCTTGTAAAAATTAGAAAAAATTGACTAAAAATCCAAAAATACATTTTTCTATCTTTGAATTATATATATTTTATATAGTATCTATAACAAATAGTTTTAAATTAATTTTGGACTTATTTATGTTTATTAAACCTAAAAATATTTCGAATATTTAGATGGTGCACTATTTTGTATATTTTAATACTTTAAATATACATAAAAAACTATAAAAATATCAAAAATAGAGAAAAATTGTTAAATCAAAAAAGCATTTTATTTTTATGTATTTCGACTCTATTTATGTATATTAAAAATATAATATCTATTGTATACTATAAACTATTTATATTACTTATATAATATATAATATCAGTATTGTTATTATATATATAGGGGACCTTTCAAATGAGGTGGGAGCTTTTCTGAAATTGTAAAGGCCATTGTGAATTTAGTAAAAACTCTGTAACAGTTTTCTAAAAGTATAATCTGCACATTGTAAAAAATGAATTTTGTAAAATATAGCATCAAAATTTAAATTAACATTTTCATCCAATATAATAATATTTCCATAATTTTATTTCAATATACATGTTGTGTTAATATTTATTGTTATATGAATGAAACAAGAAATTGTAAAATATT
Source organism: Ottelia alismoides (assembly GCA_037367405.1). NCBI lineage: Eukaryota > Viridiplantae > Streptophyta > Magnoliopsida > Alismatales > Hydrocharitaceae > Ottelia > Ottelia alismoides. Next base: position 840,738 of record JAZKJV010000270.1, read on the forward strand.
TGGAAAGATGCCTAAATTGAGGGTGGCTCACCAAATATATGGTGAGACCCTGCCTTAATTTTAAGTTTCTCATATATATATATATATATATATGATGAATCTCCTTTTCATCGCCTTTATTCTTTCGTTTTGGCACTTAAATCCTTAGTTAAATACATGTATATATCTTTAATTTGTCAAAAAATACACCTGATAATTTGTACAAAACATTGTATAAAATATTGTATATTTATTGTATTTAATTCCAAAATAAAAGAATAAAAGAAGAAAAAAATAAATGAGACACCATAGGTGTTGAGTGGCCATAATCCCTGAGACCCATTTATCATGATTACACTGTCAACAAGGAATAAAGTAGGGGGACATAGGGTAGGTGAATTGTAAAGTCTATACATAAAAACCGTAATTATTTTTGCTCAAATAATTGAGTTTTGGTACCTATTTTATTCTTTATTATTCATAACTCAAATCAATAAACTTTGTACATAAACATTGTATATAAAAATGTAAAGAAAAATACAAAATTAAGCTTATAAAAAAATAATGTGCAGTGTGCTCGGGACCCACAAAATAAAAAATGAAATAGAAACTTCACAAACTTGTATCTTCTCCAAATTGTATCAAAATGAACAAAAATCACCTTTAATTGTAAATAACGTTTAATAAGCTATATAATGAAGGTGGTTTCAATTAATTTGGAGATAAGAAGAAAATTTTAGGTTTTGGGACCTATTATGCAATATAGCTATATATTTTATTCAATATATTATTTTTGATCTTTTTCAATCTCTTTTATCTTTATAAAATATTATAGATTATTTGTAACATAAGTAAATAATTATGTTAGAAACAAATATTCAAAATAAAATCAAAATAAATAATCTATTCAAATACATAGATGAAATATACCTTTATATACATATATTATAAATATACACATAATTAATTAAGTTCACATACAAACACAGAAAAATATAACAAATATATAAGTGTCTAAAAATAAATCAAAAATATTTAAAATACATGTATAAAATAATAAAATATATATTGCAAATAAAATAAAATATCAAAATAAAAGTATTTTTATCATTATTTTACAAGTAAATATTAACTTGCATTAAAAAGCCTCATAAAAATAAATAAAAAATTATATATAATACTACATTAAATTATAAACATTTGTATGTTTTAATAAAAATTTAATTAAATCATTTAATATTTGTTTTTATTTTACCAATAATTTCTCCCTGGTATTTTTCTGTTTCATCAATGTGGACTAACAAGAGAGCTCCCTGTGTTGACCACGATCAACAACTTTCTTCTCTCTTCCTCGAGCTTCGACATGTCAGACACAGATCTTCACCTAATTATCTAATCGAGCTCATGATGCTCTGCTTTGGCGTGATGTGCGTTTCATGGAGATTGAATATCCATAATTTCCGCCAAAGCCAAAGATCTCTTCAATTGTCCTTGCTTCATCCATAATATTTGATCGAGGAGCCTCCATTTCATAGACTATAAAGAACTCCCCCGACCTTTGCTCAAGTTTGATCACTCTTCACGAAACTCAGCCCCTCAGAACCCAATCAACACCTTCCCCTTGGTGATAGAAACCGGTGGGTGGGCTTTGCAACAAGGAGGAGCGACGAAGGAGCCTGATCCAACCATCGTCGGAGTGTCTCTGGCAGGTTGTGCTTCATCAACCAACTTCCAACTGGAGGCCTTTATTTCTCGATTCCTAGGTATATCTGCAGTTCTATTGCCCTTTAATTTCTAGTTTAATTACGCCTTTAATCATAATTTCAAAAAGTCTTAAATCCTTGGAGCTTGAGCTCCAGGGAAATCCACTATAATACGATGGTCTGATCATCTCCAGTCCCATCTCATTTAGTTCCCCACCGCATTCTACATTGTTGCCCCCATCATCCAACCCAGATCCACCGTGGATCTAGGATCCGAGCTCCACCTCTGTCGCCCTTCGCTGGAGGAGTGTCACGACTTCACCCCTCCTTTTTACTTATCCCTAAGGTCGAGAACATAGCCCTCGAGCCAAGGAGTTGTCTTGTGCAGGTTTGGACGAGCAAAGGCCCATCTGGAGCCCCAATGAAGATGTAGAGCAGCTCCAGGTAGCTTGGAGCTGTCAGAGATCCTCGATCGCCCTCTTCCTTATCGGTGACCATCGTTGCATGCGGAGGAGCCCCACCTAAATGTTGGGCCTGTCATAGGGAGAATCTACTACCGGAGTATGAAGATATCAAATATGCAAGCAACTCCATACCGGAGTTCATCCAAGTTCCTTCAGCCCCTTCCCCTGCCGTTTGATCATGAACACAATCCAGATCTAATCTGGTTCGTCCATTCTTCTCGCAGTAGTGTGCGACGAGGTGCATTAGATAAGACATGTGGCATTAGGATGGCGGTTGGATCACAAGCACTTTAGTGGTAAAATTGCAAAGACCCCCTCCATATTTTTGTATTTTGCAAAAGGTTCTGTAGATAATTATTTTAGTAGGAAACTCGATATTTCATATTTATGCACTTGGTGCCCTTTAATATCTCATATCATTCAGTGTCGGGTCAATGTGAGGTGAAATTTTACAGGCGTAGCCCCCTTATTATTGTATTTTATATTTAATCTATTAAATTCAAGTTGTAGTACAAAAACATTGGTTATTTTGCACATGTGCCCATGCTTATTATTTTAATTGCAAATATGCCCCTACAAGCTTGAATTAACTTTATTTAAGAGTTTCTTTTTATTTCAAATATCTAATGTGCTCAAAAATTCTAGAATTAGGTGTTTGTGCATGATTAGCTATTGATTCACTTTACCATATTTATTTACCAATTTTTCATGTTGTTAATATTTAATAAAAGACATTTAGAGTTAATTTATTCCATGTTCGACCAAAAAATTACAAAAAAGGTATAAAATATTTTCGAAAAAAATCCAAAAAAAATACTTACTTTTTAGTAGCCTATTTTACAACTCCATCCCAAAAATCACAAAAACAATCTCAAAAGAGTCTCTTAAAAATTGCAAACCCTTTCTAACACAAAAATTTTAAAATATTCCAAAAAATCCTAAAAATATTAGTTTATATTTCATATTATATATATAAACTATTTTCTGATTTTATAAATAGATTTTGAGAAATTTTGAGATCATTTCCCATTTTTAATTCTCAAATCAATTCTGCATATATAAAGAGTCCTTATTTTGTTATATTTATGTTTCTCAAAATACAAAAAATGCTAAAATTCCCCAAAAATCCTTAAAAACAGTAAAATATTTGAAAAAGATAAAAGATTTTGTTTTCTTAATTATGACTATTTTTATCAATATTTGTATATAGTACACCTTATATAGCTTATACATTCATATAATATTATATATCCCTTTTTCTATCATTGTTTTATTATAAATATTATAATTATATTTTAAATCCTTTAAAAATAAAAAAGGAATGTTCTTTTTGGTTATTTTCTGATTTTTTGTATTTGTTATATATATATATATATATATTATTATACATTCCTTATACATATATTGATTCACCTTATATCCCTTTATATACATAGATCCATATACATATATATATATTATTTTTATATAATTATATTAAAAGTAATTAAAAATCATAAAATTAAAAATTAAAAAATATAATCTATAATTAAAAAAGAGAAAAAAGAAAAGAATTATTTTCTTTAATTAAAAACCCATATACACATTGATAGATTTTGTGCATACATGTATACATTTGCTTTATTTATTTGCTTAAATAATTCCTTCTACGCCACGTGCTTCATGTGTTAAACCCCTACCTGCTTGTCCATTATACACTTATTTGTAGGGTATAATAAATTTTGATCCAGATATCTGATTGTATTGTTTCATCCTTATATTATGTGGGTTGATTATTGAATTTAGCTGGAGATTTTCTGGAGAGATCAATTTAGCAACTTAGTGGTCCCACCTTTTGTGGACCACAATACTCTCTCCTCTAGGCTTTAGTTGTTTCAAATAATAACGTTGTTGAGGAGAAATGGATAACATAACATTGTGTGTATGTGTGTATTAGATTGCACATTATTTTTCTCTTTATTATTTTAAATTTTATTGATAATTATTTGAATGTACTAATCTGCATTTCTGTGTTGATATTTCTTACGAGGGATCGCATGGAAACGACTACTTCCTAGGAGGCGGGTGCACCCGAGTCATAGGAGGTCGACTCTTCCTCTTGTGAGCTGACCAGGAGAGGGCAAGGAAGGAGACAAAGAGAGAGGAGCAGAGAAGCTCACTTAGATTTTTTATTTTATGAGGAGAGTGCTTTGTTTCATTTTTTGTAATAATTTTAGACTTTGGACACTTCTACTTAATGAGGTTCAGTGCTCAGGTTTTTTTTCACCCGGGGATTCGTCGTGACTGTTCATGTTTTGCTCCCTTTATTTTATTTTGTTTCTCATGTTTGAGCTTTCTTTCTTTATTTTTCATTTGTTTTATGTGACTGAAGCCCCTAGATTATGGCTTGCTTGAATCGATAGCTAGGTCCAAAGACCTAATAGAAACATGTTCCTATAGTCTTATTCACTTGGATTTAGTCAAATAATTAATTGTATATTTCTTGAATTTGTAACCGCGCATCGTGAGGGACTCCATACAACCGCAGGATCGGTTGTGGCAGACATCGAGGAGTCCCCAAGACTGGACACTTAGGATCCATTTTTGAGTAGTTAGCATTTTGTTCTTCCCAATAATAACACATTTTTCATAAGACGCTTTCATCGATTGCATATCACCGTATAAGTGCAAATATTTTGATTCCGCCTTGCATCTCGTATGGAGAGGGCTGGGAAGCAATGTGAGTCTTCTTACTTTGCATGCATCATTTGATACTAGAGTGAGACTTCCACTTTCGTGTCCACTTGAATTTCTTTTCCATTCTCTCCCTCTATTTTATATCACATTTAAGAATCAAATAAAATAAAAAAAAACATTAGGGTGATTACTTTTAAAAATACTCAAAAAAAAGTTAAAAATTTAAATATTAAAACAAGGGGACAACTAGTAACACTTTGACCTTAATAAAAATCGTAATAGGCATTTTGTGTTAATAAAGACCTCCTTATTTTCAGGTACACTGCAGACTGAGTGAGGTGCAACCCCCTAAGGATTAGAGCCAAAATCCTGATCTACAACAACCTTGATTATCACTTGGGTTGGCGAAGCATTGGCGCTTCTATCGTACATGGGAGAGTAGGGGCTTGAAGACGACGGTGTTCCCACATTGTGTGGAGCATCCTACTTTGTACGAAGTATTGGACATAGGCCACGCCTTCACGGGGGTGTCTGTCTTATTGTCCTGCAGCCGAGTACCTTGCTTGCGAGGGAAGTATTAGTTTCTCCTATTGGTTTCCTATCTCTATTTCTTTGGTTGAATAGCCTCCCAAGCATGAGATAAAGGGCCTCAAAGTGCGCAGATCACAGGTACAAAGGAGGTGAAAGAAGTACGGGGTACTTTTTCCAGTAGTACACAATGGAAGAATTCTTAAGGACTTGTTAAAGGATTTACTTGCAATACAACCATAAAACTGAGAAGAAAAAAGTATTTGAACTCTCACGGCTTCACTTGGGTTGTGTTGGTGAATTCAAAACATGTCTGGTGTTTGATTTAGATTAAAGTCCAAGATCAACTCATGCACACTCGTGCTAATTTTCACTTTCATGTTCTCTTCTTTTATTCTCATTTGACCCTGCTCGCTTTAGAGACGTTCTATTATTTTACACACCTTTTATTTCTCGTTGACCTCCTAATCATTCCTCCATTATTGATCTTCTCTTTTAACCTCGAGATGGTGACCATCGGATGGCTTATTCAGGACTCCGACGACACCCACATCGATTTTGTAGAGTCGACCTCTCCAATAATTCAGGGAGATCCCTAATATTACAGTTCGAATCTGCAACCGCTCTCCAAACTCCCCGCCTTCTTCAATAAAGTGGGATCACTCCTATATCGAAATCTTCCCATTTTGGATAGAGATTGATTTCATGCCATATACCTCCACATCCATAAAGAAGTTCTGCATTGACCTTAACTCATAAAGATTTGTCACATCCGATGCTTCTATACAGACTGATCGGGGCATCATTTCTTGTGCAGATCATGAACCTGATATGGAGCCACAAATTATATCTGATTCTAATTCAGATTTAGAGAAATAAATGGCTCCAAATGGAAAGGGAATAGGACTCAGCACCCCCTACAGTTGCAGTCAGGCTACCAACTGGATCAGAAGGAGGTGAATGCATAGCTCCTTACCTCTATACATGCAATCTAGCAGCAGACCCAACATTGGCCCAGGTTGCTTTTCTGGATGTGTTGAATGATCTTAGGGGGAGAAGAGACCAACTAGGAGGAGGAAAAGAAGAAGAGATAGGAGGTGGACCTCGTGAGGAGGAAGTGATAAGCCCAGAGGAGGGCAGCCAAAGCTGATCCTCAAGGATACATACAACCCCAGTGCTAGAAAAATGACCGAATGGATTCAGATTCCTACAGTCCACACCCATCTTGTGTTGAAGGCTCAACTCCTGGATCTTATTCCTACCTTCCATGGGAATTCAAATGAAGAACCATACATTTATCTCCAATAGATTGGTTGACCCTACGGCACCCCGCAATACCCTAACATTTCATTAGGTGTAGTTAATATGACAGCATTCTCGTGTAGCCTTTAGGACAAGGCTCTTAACTGGATAAATCATTTGGGGATGGTTGTCACCACTTGGGAGGAACTCATATCAGCTTTCATGCACGAGTTCTACCCTCTCGGGCAGTTGAATCAGATGCGATCTCGTATTGCGAACTTCACCCAAGCCACCCACTAATCCATTCATGAGTCTTGGGAGAGGTTCTTTGATCTGCAAGGGAAGTGTCCACATCATGACATCTACAGACCAGTCTGGTCCAACATTTCTTTAGTGGACTAACTATTGAGAGTCAAAAGCTAGTCGATGCTACTTGTGGTGGTTCATACTTCAACAAGGACGAGGATGTGATATATTAGATTTTAGAAGAAATGGTTGTAGGAGAAGCTACCTCATCATCATACCGTGTATAATAGTGGTAACCATAGGTGCTCCTAAAAGCAATACACATGGGATCCTCGCATGAGCAGGACAGGGATGAGAGCTCAAATTTAAGCATTATTGGGAGCCACTTTCTTAAGGTGGATATCATATAAAAGCGATCACAGGACCTCAAAAAGCTCACTGTGATCGAACAGAGGACCCATCATATGGATAAACTAGATCATATTACCAAGCAGTTGGAGCTGCTGGTAAGCACAATTAGCTCCTGCAATTCCATGTCTACATCGACCATGACTCCAGCTGAGACGAAGGAACCAGCATCGCCACAACCTCATCAACAGGGTGAATCCCAGCCAGCAGTTCAAAACATTTATTACATGCAAGCATTAGATCCTTCATCACCTCAGCAACCACAACAACAATTAGTTGTATACCATTCAGAACTCTAGACACTCACCTATCCATGCTCACATCCACCACCTCTCATTTAGAAGATGAATGGAGTTTGGTCGAATGAAGTGCAACCGGCCCGTCCAGGAGGACCTCATCAAGGCCAGTCTGCAAACTCCCATCCATTCCCTCAGCAACAACAAGGGAGGTTTGTCCAAGGAAATAATCTGCCTCACCACCAATAGTCTTAGCCATATCAATAGGGCTAGAGAAAGAATCTGTTCCAACAACTACAGCACTGGCAATATGAGCAGAGCTAACGGTACTTGGTTGTACCATATCAGCACCCTCCTCATCATCAACAATACCAATCTTCTTCTCAATTTCATTGTCAGCAATCCTATCAGCAGCCAAAACACCATTCGTAGTCTCAATGTTGCCAACATGTTGAACCTTTAGAGGCTCCTCATGTAAACCCTGCCCTAGACTGCCTGGCTCAGCTTGTCAAGAGCCTCGTAGAGATGAGTCAGAAGATTGATGACTTCATGATGAATTTCCATTTCATCACCTTTATTCTATCATTTTGACCTTTAAACCTTAACTAAATGCATGTAAATAGCATTATATTGCACAAATTAACAATCACTAATTATTGTATAAATACTTATAGAATACATTGTTTAAAACCAAAATAAAAGAATAAAGAAAAGAGAAGAAAAAGAACAAAATGCCAAAGGTATTTTATGAACTAAACCTCGAGACCAAGGCGTCTTGATGAGCGGGTCGACAAGGAATAAAGTAAGGGGAGATAAGGGCTAAAAACCCAATAAATTCCCATTCATTTGTTCATCAAAAGTTCATTTTTGGACCTAATTTATTTTCTATTATTTATACGTCAAATAAAGAAACTTTGTACATAAAAGTTGTAGATAATAATATGTAGAAAAAAACTGATTTTAAATAAAATTAATATACAATGTACTTTTTATTCTCAAAATAAAAAGCCAAAACCCAAAGTTCCCAGACCCATATCTTCTCCATATGAACTCAAAATGTACCAAAATCACTTAATATTAAATAACTTTTAATAAGCTATCTAATGAAGGTAGTTTAATTTAATATGGAGTTAAGATGCAAAAGTTAGGTTTTAGACCCATATTGTATAATATAGCTGAATAAAATACTCATTTAACTTATTCTTGATTATTTTTATAATTTTATATTTATATAATTTTGTAAATATTATTTATAGTATATAGAGTTAGAATAAAATAAAGCCATGAAGAAAACACTAAAATAAAATAGTCTATATAAATACATAGATGAAATACATATATTTAAACTTATATATTATATACCTATATTTATTTAAGTGTAAAAATGATATCAGAAAAATACAAAAAATATATTTATGTATAAAAAAATAAGTTGTAAACATATAAATTGAGAAAATAAATATTAAAATTAAAAATATAAAATAAAAATAAAATATACAAAACATAGGTAATTATACAAATAAAGATACTTGTAAAAAGTAACTTGGAAAAAAATAACTCATAAAAATAAATAAAAATCAAATTAAAATACTAAATAAAATAACAAACATTTTTTATTTTATCATTTTTATATAAATAATTTGTTTAGTCTTTTATTTATAATTATCTATCATTTATTCTCTTGTTTTGTCCTGTAGTGGGCCTACGTGGCCCAATCAGGAGACCTCATTGGTTGACCCGAGGTCAACTGTCTGACCATAGCTCGAGATTGTCAGAAACCACGTTCCCCTCTATTTTGCTTCTCGATTCCAACCTAATCTTGCATTTTTTTAGCATGATGTCTTCCAGACTTTTGATCCTCGTTCCTTTAACTTACACGCGCACTTGACTTATTGGGGTTTGGCCTACGAATTCGAGAGAACTTTTTGGTCAATGGTCTCCTTCTATATAATATCGCCTCCGCCGCATTTTGAATTTTGGTCCTTCTTACTCCTCAACCCATAAAATCCGAGCCTCGAGTTGTGTTTCTAGAGACAGCAGGAGTGTGACTGGCTCTTGGGAGCTTGTTTTGGCGTAGAATCGAAGGCATCCCTTGCACGCTGACATGCTTCACCGGAGCTCCACTCCAAGAGAACCTCTTCTAGTAAAGCTTCTATCTTCTTAGTCTTTCTTTTTCCTTAGGTTAGTAGTAGTCTATATTTGTTTTTTATTCATTTAAATTTTGTTCTATTTAGCTTAAATCTTCCCCTCGCTGGAGCTCAAGCTCCACCACCTATTTCCGCTTCATTCTGACCAACTTCGTGCCACCTTTCTCCGTCATATTCTCCCCTTCATATGTTGTACACACCGTGCACATTCTTCCCTCTTGATCCTGCACGGATCAAGCTATCCGTTCCTCCTCCTCCGTCGCTCACTGGAGGAACCCATCTCGATGCATCCTCCATCCATTCCGACCATCGAAGCCCTCTGGAGCATCATCTTTTCATTGCAAATATTTCCGTAGAGTTCATGAAGAGTGAAGCCCCTCCCCTAGTAGCTTTCGAAGATCGAGAAGAGCCCCAGGTGCCGACCCTCATCAGAGCATATCCAGCAGCCATTGAACCATTTTGAGGGGTCCTCAAGATGTAGATTCCCTCTAGGAGCACGCAGGACCCACGAGCAGCGAAGGAGGAATTTGGAGCAGGGGGATTTTGCATATCGAAGCTTCCCAGGGATGAGTTCTTTGTATGTTCTTCCTCCTTCACCGAGCACTGTTCGATGAAAAACAAGGTGCCAGTTTGACCTTTAGACATTGGATGATCATCATCCTCAACCGCTCGATCATGACTGGAGATTTGATCTTACTCATGTACCTCCGAACTGGTATCGGTCGTTCATGCACGAACATGTGATTAAATTGAGCGATCTCAACCGTCCGCTCGCACACAGTAGGGGGTATTTTGCATTTTCCACCCCCTCCTTTATGTTATTTATTATTTAATAATTAAACTTTCATCTGTCATTGAAATGTTCAGAAAAAATTGCACTGTGAGTCCTTGCCCTTTCTTGATATTGTATTTGGGTCCATTCCACGTCACCTCACGTGCCATTCCACGTGTGGTGGTGATTTTGCAGAGATACCCTTGCGGGTATTTGTATTTCCTTTTAGTCCGGTAACTTTTAATTCCAGTTTTATAGTTTTGGGTATTTTGCAAAAAGCACCTCGTGTTTATTTTTAATTGTAATTATGTCCTTGCTAGTTCATTAATTTTTATGCATGTTCTCTCTTTATAAAAAATAACATATGTGCTCTAAAAATTTTCAAAAAAGAGGATTAACGACATGTTGGCATCTAGATTCACGTAATATTTTTATTTTTACATTTTAGGCATATTAAATATTTATTAAAAATCAAAAGAGCATGTTTTTATCCCTATTTGAATTCAAAATTACAAAAAAATAAAAACTTTTAAAAAAATTCCCAAGAAAATATTTTATTTATTTTACTATTTTCTAACTCTAGACCAAAAACTAATGGAATCGAAAAAGAAAAAGACTAAAAATTAAAAAGCTCCAAAATTATTTATAAAAATATTAAATATCATTAAAAATCCAAAAATATTTATTTTTATCTCTTAATTTTCTATTTATTATATCTATTACTTAAAATAATTTTGAAAATTTTTGACTTTTTTCTGATTTTTAAATTCCAAAACAATTCGACCTATTTATTTAATCCATATTTTGGGATATTTTTAAATTTAAATATATTTGAAAATTAGCAAATATATTTAAAAAACACTAAAACAAAAAATATTTATTTAAATCCAAAATATATTTTATTTCATGTATTTTGAATATTTTTAGTTGTGTTTATAATTATCTTACTCCATACTATATATCTATATAGCCTTATATATTCTTATATTACTAATAGAAAGGAAAAAGAAATTGAAAATAAGAAAATATTAAAATAAAATAAAAATAAAAAAATAAAAAAAATATATAAAAATATGAAAATTAAAATCCATAAAAAAATCAAAATTAAAAATCCACAAAAATCACAAATTGATTTTGTTTGAAAGGCAATTCATGTGTTGATTTTCTATGTCATTTGATCTACACCTTTGTTTCTTGTATTCGACCCCTACATATGTGTCACTATACATCTTTTGTAGGGTATAATAAATTTTAGCCCAATCTGATTAATTGCTTAATTATTGTGTTGGTTAATTATTGTTTGATCACGAGTATTAAGAAGTTGCCTCAGTGACTGTGAGTCTGATTTTGTCAGACCATTATTATTGGCTACGATAAGCACATTCAACAAATGGCACCGTTGCTGGGGAGAAATTACGCATAGATTGTATTTCTTTGTTTGTGTCTTCTTGTCTCTTTTGTCTGTATTTTTCCTTTATTTATTTTCATTTTTATTTGATATAATTTTTGAACTATCTAACATCCTTATTGTTTGACTTTGTTGCGAGGACTGTGGATAGTGGGAGGAACTCCTAGGAGCACCTGCGAACCCATGTGAAGCCGGATCTACTTTCTGACCTAGCAGTAGAAGAGGACTTGGAGGATTTTCTAAAACAAAGCCCTTTTATTTTTTGTGCTTGTATTTTATTTTATTTGTAATTTAAGGGAGGGAGAGACATATTTTTTGTAATAACTTGGACTCTTCAAAATTTTCACACTACACGAGGTCCATTTCCCAAGCGATTGTTTGCTTGGAGGCTCGTCGTTTTTGTCATGTTTTTTATCAGTTTTTTTTCTTTTTTTTTTTGCTTTTATTTTTTATTTATTTTATGTGATTGAGACCTAGCATAGGATTTCCTTATCGATAGATTAGGGTCCAAAGCCCTTATATATATGCATGTACCTATAGATCGCTTTTGGACTTAGTCAAATCATAATTATTGACTATTTAGACTTGAGACTGCATGCCGAGAGAAGTCGCATACATCGCTTACAGGACCCACTGTGGTGGGCACCTAGTGGCATCGAAGACCGAACTATTGGTCTCATATCTAGATAGTTAGCATATGGTGCTTCACGCTAATAGCAATTACTCTTCTAGGGTGATTTCATCGTTGCATTTGTATATAGACTAGGTTTAAAAATTTATGTCGTCAACCTGTAGGGAGAGAGCTGGGAATCACTGTGAGTCTTCTAACTGAGCATTCATCATCATTTTTCGACTTACATCGCATTTCTGCCTTCTCCCTTTGATTTTGACAAACCTAGGAAAAAAGAATAATTAAAAAATGTTAGGTGCTTGTATTAAATCTAATCAAAGTAAGTGATAACATAAAAAAATAAAAAAGGGACGGCTAAAAATACTTGCCTTAAATAAAATTCATTAATTGGACTCATTGCATTGGGTGAGCAAAGGCCACATTGTATTCAGGTACCTTCCAGACAGAGTGTGGCACTACCCCTTAAGGAATAGATCCAAAAACTCGATATGTGGCTTCCTCAACAATTACCTGGGATCGCCGAAGTACCGATGCTCCTATCAAACGTGACCGAGTAGGGCCTTGTCGAGCACGGTGTTCCCGCCTTGTGTGGAGCATCCAACTTTGTCCGAAGTACTAATCTTAGTCCATGCCCTCACGGGGGTGTCTGTCTCATGGGTTAGCATCTGAGAAGGGCTTAGCACGCTCATAGGTGATTCCATTGCGAGCTTGGCCCGTGGTATATGGGTTCGCCATTATCGGCTTCCTCTCTCTATTTCTTTGGCTGAGTAGACACCCAGGCACAAGGTTTAGGACTGAAAGAGTGTAGATAATAGGATACAAAGGAGATGGAAGAAGTATGGCGAGATTGATTCTGATAGTACATGCTCTCCTCTAGGGAAAGCTGTTTAAGGACTCATGACAATATTTTTATTTGAATAAACACCCTTAATACTGAAAAGATAAAAATAAATGAACTTTTACGACTTCACAGGTTGAGTTGGTGAATCCATTGCTGAGGTTTGATTGCTTAGTTATGTTAAGGTCGAGATCAAAAATATGACACACTTGCGTCATTTTGCTTTCCTTCTTTTGTTTCGTTATCTTTTGACCCCTGCTCACTTGGAGCCATTCTACTATTTTACACTCCCTTTATTTATTGTTCATCTCCATGCTCTTCATCCATCATCTATCTCCTTTTGAACTTCTCAAGATGTCTTCTCACGGATGGTTTAGTCGCGACTCCACTAACTCCCACATCGATTTGTGCCGCTGACATATCCAATAATTAGGGGTGATCTCCAAGAAATCGGTTCGGACCTTGCGAACTTCTCCTTGGACTCCCCTCTCCTTTCTTCTTTCAACACTTGCCTTTCTTTAATAAATCTGTTGTTCAGGATGGACTTACAACCCAAGCTAGCGCTCCCTGTTTAAATAAATCGAGATTTCTCTTGTACCCGAACCAACTCCTTGTGGATGGAGATTGATTTCAGTCAATATCCTATGCTTCGTTGCCAACCATATGATCGACCTTAATCCCAAACGTCTCTAAGCATTTGGTGCTCAAATAGAGATTGATCAGGGTTTATTCCATCACGCAGATCATCAACTGGATCAAATGCATGTACTTCAGTCAGAACCAGAAATAGCTCCTACTGGAAGAGGAAAGGGACCACATCCCCAACCAACCGAGAAAGCAGATTAGGGGGAAGGGCACTATACCACATAGAATGATGTAAACAGTTAGCTCCTCGCGTCCATCCATGTCATCCAAAAGCAAATGACGAACCAAGTGTTAGCCAAGCTGCTTTTCAACACATGCTGAATGATTTGAGGACGAGGGCTGATGAGAGAGATGCCAGTAGGTGGACTCCGTAATAAAGGAGGAGAGGCAAGACCACCGCAGCCGAAGCCCACATTGAAGTAGACTTACAACCCTGGGGCTGGCAATGTCATATAGTGGATCCAAATTCCACCCATCTACGCCCACTTTGAGTTGAAGTCGCAATTCTTGTCTCTACTCATGTCTTTCCATATGAATACAACTGAAAAATCATACATCCACTTACAATAATTTGACAACAACATATTACCCCAATATCCCTCTAAGGGTTGTCAAGATGATTGGCTTTCCCTTTGGCCTCTAAGACAATGCCTTCTATTAGGTAAATCATTTTAGAAAAGTATTGACCACATGGGAGGAGGTCAAATATGCATTTCTTCATAAGTTCTACCCTCACGGCCTCCTGAATCAGATGTGCACCTGCATCTCCAGTTTCGTCTAGCAACCCAATGAAACAATTCATGAAGTGTCGGAAAGATTCAAATTTCTGCAAGAAAAGGGTCTCCACCATGACATTCTGAAGACTAGTCTTGTCCAACTCTTTTTCGGTGGGCTGACACATGAGAGCTAGAAGCTAGTAGATGCATCTCATGGTGGCTCGCATTTAAATAAGAAGGAGGATGTCATTTGGGACATTTTTTAGGAGATGACAGGAGGAGAAGTTGCCCAATCCTCATTTCGTGCATACATGAAGATGCCCACAGTTAGCCACAAACTAGTCAACATGGCTACTCATGCAGAGGATAGGGACGAGAGCTCTAATCTGAGCATTATAGGGAGCCACTTGTCCAAAGTCGATATCATAGAGAAGAGTTCGTGATACTTCAAAAAACTCGCAACAATTAAGCAGATGACCTAGGGATTGGAGATGCTCGATCTGATTTCCCAGCAGATGGAGCAGCTCATTCGGGTATTGAATGCCAATGCATATAATTCTGTATCTACCACTGATGACACTCACTTTGAGCAGAAGGATCCAACATCGACATAGCCTCCTCAACCGAGTCTCTCGCTGCCCCAATCCATTCCGCATGTATACTACATGCATGCTTACTCTGACCAGTTCTTTCCACCATCACTGCAGATATAAGAGATCAATGGTGTATGGAACAATGAAGCATAGCTAACCCATCCTCATGCACAATCCCAGGGTCAGAACATGGGAAACAAACCCTATCACCAGCAGTTATTGGGTGGAAGACCCTACCAGCCCTCTCATCAACAACAGCCTCCATATCACAGCAACATCAGGAGGCAGAATTATCAGCAAGGTCCTCAACAGCCCGGTTACCGCAGTCAGGGTTACCATCAGCAGCAGTCGGCTGCTCAATACCATCACCAGTACTCCCAGCACTTATCATTCCCTCCTCCCCACCATCAGTTTTATCAAGATTACAACCAGCACCCTCTACAACAGCAGTACCACATCCAACTGCCCCATCAGGTCGACCCATCCGAGGCACCATCGGTGAACCCAACCCTAGATTGTTTGGCTCACCTAGTGAAAAATATGGCTGAGATGACCCATAATATTGATGACCTGATGGCTGCAAAGATAGTCATACCAACCCAGGTCAAAGCCAACCCGAACAACTTTCAATGCAAGGAACATGTAGCTTACAGTGAACTTTCCGATCCAGGTATAAATGAATTGCTTATATCTAACACTGTTACTCTCAGGAGCAGTGGAACATTACAACCAACAACCACTGTGAAGTGAATACATCTGGTTTCTGATAGGAAGTCATCAGCCCAGCCAGCATTAGGGCCAGATACAATTTTTGGAGGAGCACTAGAAAAAGCAACAAAAATACAAAAATGAAGAAAAGATAAAAATACAAAAAGAAGGAAGCAGTAGCCTCGGTCGAAACCAGCTATCATAGATGATGCCTACAGTCCTAGCCGACTTGAAGCCAATACATGAAGCTGAGTCTTCTATGTTTGGTCAACAGATTGTAGTTGATTTTGTACATTTACTCCATCTACCCGTACACCATGATATGGACACAACTTTGAATGACACTATAAATATTCCTTTTCTAGAAGCAATGAAAAAACCTCAAAAAAACAAAATTTTGAAAAAAAATGCTTTGTCTGATCCCGCAATTGTGGAAATTATTCAGAATTTGGTCTTGAATATGCCTCTCATGAAAGCTCTTGAGTACATGCCTGCTATGAAGAAAGGATTAAAAGATGCATGTACAACGAGGCGTTGACCTTGTCCCCACAATCTAATAAGTCAAGGTGGCAAGTCTGAAAAGGACATTCTCACCATGGCCACAATCAATTCCATCAGCAATCTCTCAGATAAAAAGAAGGACAAGGGAGTGCTACTCATTCATTTCCAAATGTTCGGCCAAGAATTTGAAAGAACATTACTCGTCAACGGGTCTTCGATGATGCCAGTCTCACTGCTCACTGAATTCAGGTTAGGTCTGCTCAAGCCCATCAAGATGATTCTATAGTTTTCATATGAGTCAGTTAAGAGGCCTAAAGGCATGTTGGAGGACGTGATCAAACTATTCAAGGGATTCAGTTCCCTGTTGACTACACCCCTCTGCTCCATTCCCCTATTATCCTTAGTCAGTCGTTCCTCCGAACTGCCAAAGTAGTAGTGAACTATGGCACAGGAGAGATCTCATTCAGCTCAAGCGACAACAAAGTCAAGATAGAGACAGTGTCTGATTCCAAGCTTACAGAGGGAGCATTTGTAGTGGGTGTGCGGGTGATCAACCATTTTGAAGACTATGACTTTTTAGCTAAAATTCAAGATACAAATCTTTTCATGAATGACATTGAGATCCACCAATTACTCGATTCTGAGGAAGGAGTAAACAATGCAGTCGAATTTCCCTCTGTCGATGAGGATGAGATTTGTGTTGATGTGCACAGAGCTTAAAGAACTTTCTGTGGGGACAATGAGCTCGCAAGACCAAGACTAGATCACTAATGAATTCTTTAATAATGTGGATCTGATTGATAATTTCTCTAAATTTTTGAAAGATGAGCTTGAACAGTCAAAATGTGGGCATTGAAAAACTGAAAGAACAACTACCTACTATCATTTCTGAAGTCACTAGTGAAGCAGCTCCCACTCCGCCCGAGTTGAAACCATTGCCCTCCAAAATGAATTATGCCTTCCTTATAGGTGAGCCAAATATGTACCCGATCATTATAATGCACACCTGACTGCAGACCAAGAATATTGTCTGATGGAGGTTCTTTGATGTAACTGCAAGGAGATAGGTTGTAAAATCTCGGATCTCCATGGGATTAATACTTCACTTTGCTTGCATCACAGTTTCCTTGAGGAAGACAGCAAACCCTCTCGTGAGTTTCAAAGAAGACTGAATCCTAACCTTCGAGAGGTTTTCATGAAAGAAGTTCAGAAATGGTGTGATGTGAGGTTCATCTATCCCATCTTTGAATCTAAATGGGTGAGTCCCTTGCACGTTGTGCCTAAGAAAATCAGGGATCACTATTGTAAAGAATGACAAAGAAGAGGAGATCCTGACAA
This sequence comes from Ottelia alismoides, assembly GCA_037367405.1. Lineage (NCBI taxonomy): Eukaryota > Viridiplantae > Streptophyta > Magnoliopsida > Alismatales > Hydrocharitaceae > Ottelia > Ottelia alismoides. The sequence goes on from JAZKJV010000270.1 coordinate 858,517, forward strand.
GAGTACCCACTTCTTGGCAAGTGTGCGTAGACTACAGAAGATTGAACCTCCCCACCAAGAAAGACCACTTCTCACCGCCCTTCATTGACCAGATTCTTGAGAGATTGTCCACACCCTTCATTGACCAAATTCTTGAGAGATTTGCCACGATGGAATATTTCTGCTTCTTGGACGGCTACTCTGAATACAATCTAGTTGCTATAGCACCTGAAGATTAAGAGAATACCATGTTCACCTGTCCATTTGAGATATATGCTTTCAGACAGATGTCGTTCAAGCTATGCAATGCCCTAACCACAATTCATAGGTGTATGCTTGCAGTGTTCGCTGACGTGGTGGGAAGTTTTCTAGAGGCTTTCATGGATGATTTTTTTGGTCTATAGGGATTCATTTGATCAATGCCTTTATTATCCAGACCGAGTTCTATGGAGGTACTACGAAGTTAATCTAGTGCTCTCGTGGGAGAAGAGCAACTTCATGGTGACTGAAGGAATTGTGTTGGGTCACGTTGTATCTAAACGTGGCATGGAAGTTGACCCAGCCAAGGTGGAGGTGATTTCTAAAATTGAGACACCAACAACAATAAAACAAGTCCGGTCATTTTTGGGTCATTTAGGTTTCTATCAACGGTTCATCAAAGATTTCAACAAGTTGTCCAACCATTGATTGAACTTTTGAGAAAGGAGAATGATTTTATTGTCGATGACCATGTACTCCTTGCCTTCAATCATCTAAAAGAACTCATCACTCATGCCCCTATCTTGCAGTCCCCCGATTGGATGTTACCCTTTGAAATTATGACGGATGCATCAGATTATGCAATAGGGGTTTTACTGGGATAGAGGAAAGGTAATGTTCCATTTGCTATTCACTATGCTAGTGGAATGCTCGATTAAGCTAAAAGGAATTACACAGTCTCTGAGAAGGAGCTGCTAGCAGTAGATTTTTTCTTGGAGAAGTTCAGATCACATCTCCTTGGATCCAAGGTCATTGTTTATACATATCATTTGATGATCCGATACCTACAACAGAAGAAGGATGCCAAACAATGTCTCATCAGGTGGATCCTTCTCCTCCATGAGTTTAACCTAGAAATACGAGATAAACATGGAGTAAAGAATGTGGTGGCCGATCACTTATCGCGACTTTCCGAGCTAGAATCTCCTGAGCCGAACATGTATCCAATCACAGAGATCTTTCCATGTGAGGAGATCCTGTCAGTTACCTACCTCCCCTGGTATGTTGATGATGTGAACTATCTTGTGTTCAAGAAAACTCCATAAGATTGGCCCAAGATGAAAGTGGAACAGTTTGTGTCTGATATCCATTTCTGTCAGTGGGAGGATCCATATCTCTTTCGTGAGGGGGAAGATTGCATCTGTCGAAGGTGTATCACTCAGGAGGAAGTTCCAAGTGTCATCGCACATTATCATGACCATGAATTTGGAGGGAACCATTCAGGAAGAATGGCAACAAAAGTACTTCAAAGTGGCATATGGTGGCCAATATTATTTAAAGATGCAAAACATTACATCAAGCATTGCACTGACTGCCAGAAAATGGTCGGTACCATAGGAATGAGAGATACAATACCTCTCAATTTCATTCTGATTTCATACGTCTTCGATACTTAGGGCATTGACCTCATGAGCTTGTTTCTGAATAGTTAGGGTTACAAATACATTCTACTTGCTATCGACTATGTGAGTTGCTAGGTGGAGGCTATCCCTGCTCGGACCACAGACAGTTGTATTGTCTGTAAATTTATGAAAGATCACATCATCTCAAGCTTTGGGATACCAAAAAACCTTATATCAGACGGTGGTAGCCACTTCATCAACTGAGAGGTGAAGAAGTTGACTCAGGAATTTACGTAGAACACCGTGTCGCTTCTCCCAACCACCCACTGTCTAATGGCTTTGTTGAATGCTCCAACAGGGACATAAAGATAATTCTAAAGAAGCTTGTGTGCCTGGATTACAAGAACTGATCTCAGCTACTTGATTTAGTTCTTTGTCCCACCGGACCACGTACAATCACCATTAGGAATGTCTCCCTACAGCCTTGTATATGGCAATCCATGCCATTTTCCTTTTGAATTGGTTCATAAATACTTATGGGCAATCAATGTTTGCAATTTGGACTCCAAGAAAGCTGGGGCAATCAATGTTTGCAATTTGGACTCCAAGAAAGACGGGAAGAATTGACAAGTGGATCTGAACAGACTGCTCAAATTTATAGATTATGCATACGACAACAACTTGATGTATAAGGAGAAGGTTAAGAAGTGGCATGATAAGCACATCCAGAGAAAGACTTTCGAGCCGGGTCTGAGGGTTTGGTTATTTGATGCGAAATAAAAATCTTTCCAGGAAAATTGAAGAGCAAATGGACTGGGTTGTTTACAGTGAAACATGTACGTGACAATGGTAGCATGATGATATCTTGATTGTCAGCTGACGCATAACCTTTTGTAGTCAATGCACAGCTACTAAAACCTTACTTAGAGCATTATACCTTCCTATATGTCATTGACTTTATTCAAGTTGTATATGAAGAAGAACTGAAAGAAACTACTTCCACAGTTTTAGACAAAGCATAATAAAATATTTTTTAATGATCCTTCTTTTTCATTTTTTCTTCTTCTCTTTTTTCGTTCTTTATTTTCTTTTTCTTCGGAAAAGGTGTCACCCCATTCATCATTGCTATATTTGGACATACTATGTCCTAAGTATAGGGGGTGTATGCCCAGAGTTGTTCATTTTCTTATCCCTCGCATGTCCCCTTAACTTTTGATACTTTATTTATACATAGGGATATTTTACCCTAAGTATAGGGGGACATGTCGAGCCTATGATTTCATAAATTCTCATCATTGACCCTCTATGTCTTGTATACAGTTATACTTAGGATTATTTAATCCTAAGTATAGGGGAGACAGTCAACTTCTCATTCGTCCATTCTTTAGTCGTTGTTGTATAGGCTTTTCTATACTCAGTATGAGTTATGTCTTCTCATTTCTCTCTAATCTATGAGGACATAGCTCAAGCTAAATATAGGGAGTCATATATACTCTGTATATACTTTATCCATAACTCATATTTTCACATTTTCAATAACAAGGGCTATTAAGTGTAAACAAAATACTTGTATAAAATTCATTAAAATTCTTTATATATATTGATTAATAACTCGGGTAAAATTATTTTGCAAACTTTTTGAAAATTGGTTTGAAAATATCTTTTAGAAATCTTTTGAAAATTGTTTGGAAAATGTTTTGAAAAATACTTTCAACCTTTGTAAAATTACTTTGTTTGAAAAATTTTCTTTTCTTTGTGTGAAATAAAATGTTTTGAAAATCTATTTGCAATTCATTTAGAAAATAGTTTTAAAAATATTTTTGAAAAATATAGATATTCTGTTTGAAAAATCTTTGAAAAATTAATTTCAGATTTTGTAAATGATTGAAAAAACTATTTGTAAAACTAGTTTGCAAATATAAAGTTTTCAAGATATTTGCAAAAATCTTTTCAAATTCTTTTGAGAAAAATATACATAACTGAAGCTAATAAAAAAAATTACAAAACCATGCATATACAAACTTGTAAATTCCTAAAACTTAACTCTTGTAAACAACAAGAAGCACTCTAGTGTAAATATCTGTACCCACTTCTTTTCCAAAAAATCTTAGTTTTGAAAAATCCAAAAAAAAAATCAAAATAAAAAATTCTAAAAACAATAGCAAAAACCTTTTCAAAAATTGCATAAAAAATTGCAAAACCTTTTCTGAAATACCATAAAAAGTTCAAAATCAGAAAATTACATCACAAACATATTTTCCTTACATTGTGCAAAGCATTCGTATTTTCAGAATAACCTAGACAATTGAACAATTCTATATAAAGTCTAATGATTAGAGCTTAGAATAGACCTTAATACACCTAATTTCAGAGGAACCCATCGAGGACTGGAAGTGGAGATATTTCAGGTCACCTTAACTTAATTATTTAGGTTCCAAAAGACTACGTTCATGAGTCAATTCAATGTGCCTAAATAGAACCCTTCATATCATCCATAAGACTCTTGAGATAATGACTTGACTAGAAACCTCGCACCTTGCACGTACTCAGCCCAGATGGACTAGTGAAAAATTTTGGAGTCTAAGTCGAGACATTGCAAGGTCGCTTCGTCAAGGGTGGCTCAGGAACCATTCTTAGGGATTGTCAACACTGATACCCTAACACATTTCTTTTGGTAAAAATGATATCTAAAGACTGGAGATGGATTGATACAATGCTTCTGATGAAGAATGGTCTACCAGCGTAACTTGTTCCAAGACCCAAAAAATGGGTGGAACAAAAGATGATATATCCACCGGGACACAAACAAGAATGTATAAGCCGTACAAAGTCAAAGAAAATACCCAAAGAATCTAACAACTAAAAATTCCACAAAAATTTGAGCTTCAGAAAAAGCCTTCTTCTTAGTGAAGAATCGGTTACACTGACCGACTTCAAAACGGAATGAAGACTACACTAGTCCATTCTCACATCTTTTGCCCTTCTTCTAAACTTCTTCACCATTAGGTTGTAAAGACATGGAGTACTTGACCTTAGAAGTGAATATCTTTCTCCACGAGGATGAGTTAAAATAAGAGCAGACACCTCGATTGTTCATCGATTTTGTCTGGGAAGAGCTAAACAATTTCACACACATGGTTCTATCATTTCAAGGTAGCAAGAGTATGCAATTGGGATGATGGTTCTGACCTGGTTGTGAATTGGACCGGATTATAGAAGTATCGAACCTAAGGGCTATTATGCCACACATCCTGACCTCCATATGGTTCCTAACACATCATTAATCCAAAGTCCTTCTCTGAGCTCCAAACTTTGATTTTGTTATGACAAGTTTAAAAGTCGACAATTATTCCAAGTTCTTTCTTTTTCTTTTCTTTATTTTCTCTTTTGCATTTATCGACATAAGTGTTTGATAGGGACTACAAAGGCAACTTATAGGGGGGTTATGAGTCTCCATTTCATCATCTTTATTCTTTCATTTTGGACTTTAAACCATAGCTAAATGCATGTAAATAGCATTATGTTGCACAGAATAAAATTCATTAATTATTGCATAAATACTTTGTAAAATGCATTGTTTAAAGATAAAATAAAAGAATAAAGAAAAGAAGAGAAAACGAAAAAAATGCCAAAGGAATTTTATGACCCTAAACCCCGAGACCAAGGCATCTTGATGACTGGGTCGACAAGGAATAAAGTAGGGGGAGATAAGTGCTAAAAACTCAATAAATTCCCATTCGTTTATTCATCAATAATACATTTTTGAGGCCTATTATACTTTTTATTATTTATATATCAAATAAAGAAACTTTGTACATGAAAGTTGTAGATAATAAAATATAGAAAAATACAAAATTAATTTTACACAAAAATAATATATAATGTACTTTGTATACTCAAAATAAAAAGCCAAAACCGAAACTTCCCAGACGCATATCTTCTCCATGTAAACTCAAAATGTAACAAAATAACTTTAATTTTATATAACTTTTAATAAGCTATTTACTGAAGGTGATTTCATTCAATTTAGGGAGAAGATGCAAAAGTTAGGTTTTGGACCCCTATTGTATAGTATACCTGAATAAAATATTCATTTTATTTATTCATAATTATTTTTATAAATTTTTAATATTATTTATAGTATAATTATATAGTTATAATAGAATGAAAGCATAAAGAGAACACAAAATAAAATAGTCTAAATAAATACAAAGATGAAATACCTATATTTATACATATATATTGTATACCTATATTTATTTAAGTGTACAAATAACATCAAAAAGTACAACAAAAATATATTTATGTATATAAAAATAAGTTATAAATATATAAATTTATAAAATGATAATAAAATTAAAAATAAAATATACAAAACATAGGTAATTATACCTATAATCATACTTATAAAAAGTAACTTGTAATAAAATAACTCATAAAAATAAATAAAAATCAAATTATAATACTACGAAAAACATTTTTTGTTTTATTTTTTTTATATAATTAATTCGTTTATTACTTTATTTATAATTATTTAGCATTTATTCTCTTGTTTTATCCTGTAGTGGGCCTACGTGGCCCAATCAGGAGACCCCATTGGTTGACCCGAGGTCAACTTCCTGACCTCTACTTAAGGTTGTCAGAAACCACATTCTCTCGATTTTGCACCTCGATTCTGACCTAATCTTGCACTTTTTTGAGCTCGATGTCTTTCTAGACTTTTGATCCTCGTTCCTTGAGTTACACACATGATTCCTTAGACTTTTGTCCACGGATTTGAGAGAACTTCTTCGTCAAAGGTCCCCCCCTATATAATATCACCTCTATCCCAATTTGAAATTTGATCCTTCTTCTGCCTCAAACCCTAAAATTTGAGCCCCGAGTTGTGTTCCTGGTGACAACAGGAGCGTGATCAGCTCCTTGGGAGCTTGTTTTGGCGTAAAATCAAAGGAGTCTGTGACGACCTGCCTTACAACTTGAGTTAAGTAAACAAATAATCAAGGGCGTTGCGAACTGGATCACAAGGCAAACTTGGCAAGAAAAAGATAAACCACTCAAGCAAATAAAACAATCAAGCAAAATGTAAGCGGTCTCGATATTGTTTTTATCTAGTATAGCAACCAGGGTCGAACACAAGGAGCACGGAAATGTACGAAGTAGTCAAATTTCTGAAAAAAAAATAAAATATATTTTTGGTGGTTTTAATTTTGCAAATTTTTATATTTTTAGTAAAGAAATAATATATGGCAAATAAGAAAACAAGGCACACAACAAGCTTTTTGAATTTTTATTTAAAAGTAAAAATGCTCAAAAATTAAGATAAAAAAATTTTTGGGATTTTAAAATTTTAAAGTATCTTTAGTAATTTTCTAGGTATTTTCTGATAATTTTGTGATTTTATAAAAATAAAACAAAGGGTAAAAATGTAAACAGTGTACAGCCAGGACTATATTACAAGTTAAAAATAATTAAAATACCCTAATGTCCTAGTTATAAATTTTATGAGAAAAACAAGCAAGAACCTATAAAAGGAACTGAAATGATATTTTTCTGATTTTTCTTGAATTTTATATGATTTTTATAAGTTTTTAGGAATTTTGTGATTTTTAGGGTTTTTATGTTGAGTTTTAAAACAAAATTCCTATAGGAGATAAAATACACAAAAATATACAAGCAAGAATTTTTGTGGAATTTTTAAGGTAATTTCCAAATTCTTATGGGTTTTCTAAAATAGACATTACACTTTTTATGGGTTTTTTTAAAATAATAAATGCAGCAAAATCAATCAATAAAAATAACCAAAAACACTATATGTCAAGAGGATCCAACGGTAATTGTTAGAGAATTTTTGGGATTAATTTGGTTTTTATTAATTTAAATAAAAGATAGGCAGCTCACCGGGACCTACTTGCATGCAATTAAAACGAAGTTCCAGACCAAATAATAACACAGGTGAAAAGTGTAGGGCCTAACTTGCATAATATCCAGGCCAACACTACGCAACACATGAACTAGGCTCACAAGGGTATAAATGCAAATCTCAAAAACTTGTCATTCAAATCATAACATTCATAAAGTATAGGGTAGAGAATGCAAATAACCCAAAACAGCATGTGTGGCTACACATGAGTTCAAACAAACAGGACCTGAATGCAATTATGTAAAAGCAAGGGGTCCAAACTACAAATTCTCCAAAATAAAATGAACTGCGACAAATATTTATAGGACTCTATAGTAAATGCAAAACAAAGAGAGGGTAAAATAAAAATATACCCTTGCAGGGTGCGTGCGAGGCAAGTGGGAACACGTAGCGAGCTTTGGTGGAGGCGCGGACGTGCGAACCTGATCAACTGGAGGCCTCAGATCCGATGCTCCAGGGAATGTCAGCTACGTGTCGTCATGATGCGCTGCTATAGTACGAATTTGACAGTTCTGGAAAAGGCATGGACGTGTGACGCAGATCGATCTGCAGTCTTGATCGATCGTTGCGAATAGGGCATGGATGTATGGGTTGGATCAAAACTAGGGGCAAAGCTCCTGCTCGACAGCGGAAAGAGGTCCTAGAAGAACTCGTCGAGGATAAACTTCAACGGAGTGAACAGGAAGATCCAGCACTCCGTTGAATGCTCGGAAGAGTCCAACAGGGTCGTGAGCGCACTATGTGTCAGGTGAGTTGCTCCGATGGAAAAGAGAACGACCGGATGGCCGTCGCAATGGTGGGTCACCTGAAGCTGCTCCTCCTGAGCAGTTGGGGCTTTAGATGGTCTCCCTCGCGAGCACAAGTACCTTCAAAGGGAAGAGCGCTCGAAGGCAAAGCTCCGACGGTCGTTTCTTGCATACAATGATAAGGGAAGAGTAGGGGAATGTTGATTGGGTCTCCAGCGAATGTGGAGGAAAGAGACCCGACTTGATCCTGCTCCGATGAGTAGGACCCAAGGGGACAGGTTGAGTGAGAAGGTGTGGCGAATGTTGGTTGTTCGATCGATACAGATAGGGATGCGAGATGGGTTTCCGACCAGCTGGTCGGAACAGGTGAACGATGGTGGTGTAAAATGGAAGAATCGAATGGAAACGAGAAGTACAGTGAATGAAGGTGGTACCTGAGGCTACCGATGGACTAACATGGTCAGGCGGAGGTGCAAAGTAGGGTTTTGGCCTCAACCTCGCTGCGTTGGGCGGGGAGGCTAAACGCAGTTGAGCTCTCTGGCCACGTGGTTGAGATACAGCTTTAGGCCACCAAACTCCAATCCAAAGGCATCTCCCAGCTGCTGTCACTCGCCTAGGGATGTCTAGGGGTGAGGGAAGTGGCAGGGCACGAGCTGTGGCGCTAGGAAGGCGGACAAGAGATTTTATGGCCAACTCCAGGAGCATGGAAAGATCGAGCGGGAACAGGTAACCCTAGGAAGATCCGTACCTTTCTTGGGATCCGTATGGATCACGGATCCTAGGAGGAAGCTCGGGTGAGAAATCAGGGTGAGAGGCGGCTAGAGTCGGGCTGCGAAATGGGGAGGAGGTCTGGCAAGAGTGATCCGGGTCTGACCCGGCTAGAAGGAGGCGTTGACCGGAGGTCAATGAAATGCCTGGACCAATCAGAAAATTATAATTTACAAAATACTTAGAAATTCATTAAAAATAGTAAATGAATTTAAAATAAAAAGTGTATAAAAAATTGTTTATTATTTTTCAAAGTATTTTTTGTTATTTTTAATTATTTTTATGAAAAATAAATTAATGTATATACAGTATATAGTATTATATACATGTATAATAAACCTATGTATTATATACAAATATTTTTATTATCTTATTTATACACAAATACCCTTATTTTTAAAAAAATTAGGAGAATAAAATAATTTTTATTTTATTTTTACAAATTATTTATATAAACATAATAAATAGGAAATTCGATGTATACACATGTATTTTATAAAATGAAGGGAAGATTTTGTTTTTATTTTTTTAAATTTTTTTATTTTTGTTTAATTTTATATTTATTTTTAGGAATATATACAAGGGAGTAGAAATAATAATTTTATTTTATTTTTCCAATAATAAATATGTAAATAATATAGATAAGCATAGGTAGTATTTACAATACATAGTGATCCCTATCTCTCTCTGCTTATTTTTTTTGCAATCAGGTCAAGATTTGACCTACTATTGGGGTTTGTTTCACTCTGTATTTATTCTAAATACATCATTCTTTTTCTTTCCCTTTATTCTTTTATTTTTGCACAAAAACATGCTAATTATGCAGTATTAACAGAAGCATGCATTTTGCTAAGTTATTCAATTTACAAATATTTAAATGATGTTTTGCTAAGAAAAATAGGTAAAATAAAAGAATAAAGAATGAGAATCAGTGAATCATCACCCCCCTATACTTTACCTTTTCTAGTCCCTAAACTTATTTGAAATAGAAGTGAAAATAAGAGAAAGAAAAGAAAATGAATCAAGGTTCATTATTAAACTTCTCGTCATTAACTTGAACTAAGTTACACCATTCTATGGTCAAGACTCCTCAATAATCCATATTTGAACAAGTCCACATACGCAAACTCTAATGACTATGCATCTTTCCTTGTACTGTGTGAGTGATATGTAGCTCCCCATCTCAGAAATGACAAAGAAACATCCTCTCTCAACAAGGTAACTCTAATTCATCAGTCCAGCAGCTCTTTCCTCGAGGAGCGGGGTATTCCCTTCTAAGTTCAAGTTCAACAAGTTCAAGAAGACAGGAAAGAAAAGAATGGACCGTGACCAATGTAGTCACGTATCCCTGGGAGCCTAACCAGTGTATCTAAGTCTCCCACTGCAAGCTTCATGAGATGAGAAGGTGGAATACATAAGCTTTGCTTTATTCACTATATACACTCCGGTAGGCATTTTCAATCAGGCATGTCCACTTTTTTGGAGTTTTTCTTGATTTTTCACCTATTTTTTTATGGGAACATGTACAACATATCTACATGGTGCAGCATATACATAAGGAGTTTTTCTTCATGAGCCAGTAGACTATCCCTATTTTGAAGCATTATTGCAACCCACAACTTCTGTCTTTAGACCTCAATGCTACTAGACCAAGTTGAGATGCGCATCCCTCTCTAAAGGAAAATGAGAGGTTCCACCTAGAATTACTACCCTTGTATGCTACTCCAAGCCAAAGAAAACTGCATCCTCATCACCTCATCCATGTGGAGCTATGTCTATTGTGTTGGTCCAATTAAAGCCATTGTCTCCAAGAGTCATGTGTGTGTTGTTAAGTCACCAATGGACCTGAAAAGTCTTAACCCCAAATCCTATAAGGTTCCTCTGAAAGTCAGAATGATTAAGGTCTTAACCAAGCTCTATTTTCCAATTTAATTCCAGACTGGTTTAAATGTCAACTATGATTCAGAGGAATATACAAATATGTACAAAACTCCTTTTGATGCAATTTTCAAAATATGCAAAATTTTATGAAAATGTTTGAATGTAAGAAAGAAGGATACTTTTTTCAAAATATTTACACATGTTTACAAACAATTTTTTGCAAACTTTTGTTTTTCAAACATTTTTCAAAAATTTTGTACTATATACATAATTTTGATACAAAATATTTACAAGCATTTTTCAATCAAAACACTTTTACAGACATTTGTACAAAAATGATTTTTATAATTATCTATTTACAAACATGTGCAAGGAAGAATGCGAGAAAATTTAAAAATTTTGTGATTTTTAGGTATAGGGTTTGTAGCCATTTTATTTATTAACACACTCACACAAAGTACGAGTTATGGCTAAAGTATATATACAATATATACGACACCCCCCTATACTTAGCTCGAATGATGTCCTCAGAGTGATCAAAGAGCGATGAAAGGAAGACATAACTCGTGCTGAGTATTGGGAAGTAAAAAGGATGGTTATACTACAATGACAAATAAAAGAATGCAATGAATAGAATTCGGTGATCCCCCTATACTTAGGATCAAGTAATCCTAAGTATAGAAGTCTGTACATAAGGGGAAAACCGAGGGTTAGAATGTACAGGCTCTACCTCCCCTATACTTGGGGTGAAATATTCCTAAGTATAGGTAGCAAAACAGAGGTAAAAAGAAACAAATAGATAATCACAAGTATGACACCCCCCATACTTAGGGTAAAGTGCACCCTAAGTACAACATAATCAAATGATGAATATGGGGTGTTAGACTAAAGAATGTGCGATATGGACAACTGGATATATAAAGCTACGGGGGAAAGTTATAATCAGGCATGAGATGCAAATGATGTGAGTCGAAGACCACATCTCATGCAAAATGAATAGGAGCAACGTCAATGATCAGCGGATCATGATCTAGATAAGGCTTCAGGCGCTGACCGTTAACTCGAATTGTGGAATCTGACGATATCTCAGATATGTCAATGTTGTCATTGACGTGCACCTTTTGGACCAGATATGGTCCCTTCTATTTGCTCTGCAACTCCCGCGGAAATAATCTCAACCTAGCATCAAATAACCATACTCTCTAGTTCGGATCAAACTATTTATGGCTGATATGAGAATCATGTCATATCTTCACACTCTCCTTATATTGTAGGCTACTCAAAAAGGTCGTATCTCTAAGCTCCTCCAGGGCTGCCAACTCTGCTTTCCTTTTATCTACTTTACTCTTTGGATCCAATAATAACTCCGAGACTGCCCATAGTGACTTGTGCTTGATCTCCACAGGTAAATGGCATGGCATGCCATAAACAAACGAAAGGGAGACGAACACCAAGGTGTCTTGAAGGAGGTCTGATATGCCCACAAGATCGAGTCCAAAAGCCGTGACCAATCCTTTCGGTATGGGAGAACAACCTTCTGCAAAATAGTCTTGATCTCCATGTTCGATACTTCAGCAAAACCATTAGTCTGACGGTGATAAGGAGTGGCAACCCGATGGTCAATGTTGTACTCGTTAGCAAGGGACTTTACATTGTCGTTGGTAAAGTGAGTCCCCCATCAGACATCAAAACTCTAGGAACCCTAACTGTGAAATGATATTCTTCCTCAAAAATCAGCAAATATTCTTAGCATCTACGGTTCAGGCGGGGATGGTCTCAACCCAACAACTCACATAATCCGCAGCCAACAGAATGTACTCAAATCGCTGACTCCTAGGGAATGGACCCATGAAATCGATTCCCCGTGTGTCAAAAACCTCACAGAAGTGAATGGGCTGCATCGTCATCATATCACGTTGTCCAGAGGTGCCCATCCTCTGACAGTCAGTACACATCTTTACGAATTCATCATAATCCTTAAAGAGGGTTGGCCACCATAGACCGGATTGGAGCATTTTCTATGTTGTCCTCCTCCTAGAATTATGTCCTCTTGCCTCCAGCTTGTGTTAGTATGTGAGGATGTTATGGTACTCCTCTTAAGGAATGCACTGACGACATATGCCATCCCCTTCTTCTTGTTAAAGTATGGGATCCTCCCAATGGTGCGACTTGGCCTTTGCAAGGAAAGTCTCAAGTCGCTCATGGGCCAACCTTGTGGAAATTTCTTGGCGACAAGATAGTTCACAATGTCGGCGTACCATGGAAGTGAGGCGATAGAAAGGATCACCTCCTCTGGGAAGGTCTCTGTAATAGAAGTCATTTGCTCTGATTCCTCAAGGTTCTCTAATCGGGAGAGGTGATCCGCCACCACATTCTTGACTCCGGGCTTATACTTAATCTCAATGTCAAACTCCTGGAGTATAAGGATCCATCTGGTCAATCTCTCTTTGGCATCCTTCTTTGGCATAAGGTACCTGATGGCGGTATGATCGGTAAAAATCGTCACTCTGGATCCAAGAATATAAGATCTAAACTTATCTAAAGCAAAGACTATGGCTAGCATCTCCTTCTCTGTGGCAGTATAGTTCTGCTGGGCGGCATCCAAAGTACGGCTAGCGTAGTGAATGGCTTAAGGCAATCCATCCCTACTCTGTCCTAGCATAGCCCCTATGGCAAAATCAGAAGCATCCGTCATGATCTCGAATGGGAGAGACCAATCAGGCGGTTAAAGGACAGGAGCCTTAACAACTAATCCCTTGAGAGTATCAAAGGATGAAAGACACTTATCATCTACAATGAACTCGATGTCTTTCGTCAGAAGATCAGTAAGTGGTCGGATAATACGACTGAAATCTTGAATGAATCGTCGGTAAAAACCGGCATGGCCCAAAAAAAGACTACAACTGCAGCAAGTTGGACGATGGATTGAAATTACTGATGATATCCACCTTGGCAGGATCGACCTCCATTCCCCTGTTGTAGATGATATGGCCAGGCACCATCCCCTGAGTCACCAAGAAGTGGCTCTTCTCCAAAGATAAAACAAGATGCACCTCGATACAACAATGAAGTACGCGGTCTAGGCAGTCAAGACAAGCATCGAACCCGACACCGTAGACAGAGAAATCATCCATGAAGACCTCTAAGCAATTACCCACCATGTCCGAAAAGATGGACAACATGCACCTTTGGAATGTCGCCGGGGCATTACATAGATCAAAAGGCATATGTCTGAAAGCATATGTCCCAAATAGACAGGTGAATGTCATTTGTCTTGGTCTTCGGGCGCTATGTCCACCTGGTTATAGTCGGAGTACCCGTCAAGAAAGCAATAGTGACACTTCCCAGCTAGCCGCTCAATGATCTGATCAATAAATGACAGCGGGAAATGATCCTTCTTGGTGTCCTGATTCAATCGTCGGTAGTCCACACAAACCCTCCAAGAAGTGGGTACCGGGTAGCTATATCCTCTCCAAACTCACTCGCAACTACAGTAATGCCCATCTTTTAGGTACCACATGTAATGGACTAACCCACTTGGAGTCAGGGATGGGGTAGATAAAATTGGTGCTCTACCATATAGATCTCTCTTTCATAACCACATCTCGAAGGTTCGGGTTCAGCCGTCGTTGAAACTCACGTGAGGGCATAGCATCTTCTTCGAGATAAATATGGTGGGAGCACAGAGCCGGACTTATCCCCTAGAGATCAACTAACGCTCCATCCAATCATCTTGCAGTTCCTTTCAAGAACCTCCATCAAACAAGATTCTTGCTCTCCGGTCAAGTCCGCTGAGATAATGATTGCGTACATCTCAGGCTCACCCGTAAGGAATCTATACTTAAGTGACTATGGCAAGGGATTCAACTCTGGTAACTAGGAGTTGGGAAACCTGGCTTCTGAAATGTCTGCATGAAAGCAACCAAATTTGTATGGGAGAACTCTCACTGATCGTGTGAATCTGGCAAAGACGATCGTGCTAGTATGTTTGTAAACAGGGTTGGCTAAATCTCCACCCTAGTTGTCGGCCATATGGGAATCAAACATGGCAAATAATCATCAAACTCAGCCCGATCAATGGCTGAATCCGAGGGATATGAATAATAATCACATGAAATATACTCTACCTTGTTATCATGTCTACGTTCGTCGGCCTCAACTGTGTCCTCTGCCAAGAGTGTGCTATCCGAACTCTCATTTGTTGGAATCTATAACTCTGCAGCATTTGAAGGTGTGATAAGTGCTCCTGATATCGGATCGAACCAAACTACTTCATCATCTGTAATCACGAAGTCGCACTCCTGGTGGACGTCTCTCTCTCTGCATCTGTCATCTACCCTGCATCACTGGACTGCTCGGAACAGGATAAATCTCAAGCTCTGGTCTCGTCGATCATCTCTATTTGTACACTTTCACCCTCAATGTGAAAGTATACCTTCCCGTTATCATGATCGGACACTACCTTGGTTGTGTCTAAGAATGGATGTCCTAGTATGATGGGGGTATCTGTCATAGACTCAGAGATCTCCATGTCCAGTACAACAAAGTCCACGGGGAATTTCAGGCCCTGAATTATGATGACCACGTCCTTCAACAACCCCTTTAGCCTCTTGACAGATCTCTCAGCAAACTAAAGGGATGTCCTGCTCTGTCGAAGAGGGGCAAACTCGAGTTAGTCGAGTGAGGCTGCCGTAAGAAGGTTGATCGAAGAGCCGCTGTCTAATAGAGTCCGATCGAACCGCTGCTCATAAATATAGCATTTGACATATGGAGCTCCTACATCTAGCCTCTTGGCTGGCAAACAGTTCTGGATGGCGATGTAGGCGGTACGAGTGAGCACATGGATCTCTGCATTGTGATTCCTTCTCTTCCTACGGATGGTGGTCTTCTCTCTCAAATTCTTCTAGAAGAGAGGGATGTACTCCAGTGCCTCCTGTAGAGTAAGATGAATCTAGAATATGTCGATAATCTACTAGTTGAACTCTAGCTGGTGTGTATTTTTTGGGTTTTCTTTTTTATTCCCATTCACCAAGTGGTGTGCTTGAGAGAAGGGGATAGTTGGACCCTCCTCAGATAGAGGGTTAGGAATAGGCTCTTGTGTGGTTAAAGGAGTGGAATCCATACCAATATCATCATGAAACACATATGGACTCGAAGAAGATACAAAAGCCTTTCCTTTATTCATATTTTTGGTCATTTCCATTTTTTTATTTTTTTTGGTTTTCATCAAAACTATCCAAAGTGACATCAACCGAAGGAAACACAACTAAATGAAAACTGGTGGCATCAGCACCACACATGGCATCTGTCTTTGCGGCATCAGCACCACACCCTACTTAGCATCAACTGAAATGGTGGCATCTATACCACCAACTGCATCTGGAGATACGACGGCTTCAATACCATCGGCTAGGTCAACGTCCTCGGTGGCTTCAGTACAATCGTCATCAATATCATTAGCGGGATCAGCACCGCTATCCTCCTCGTTTGATGCTCCTGGATCTCCATGTGGTTGTCGCTCAGACGAGGTGCCACCTGCTAGCATCCTACCGCTCCTAAGTGTCACAAAATCAACATCAAATATGTAGGAAGAAATATCACCCAAAGAATCACTAGGAGAGGTAGTCTCTGTGAATTGTACCTGCTCTGACTTCCTCTTCAGATTGTTAAGGTTTTGCTCAATCTGAGTGGGTATGGAGGTATTGCCCTTGATGATATCCCTCATCTCCTGCCAGAACTCATCCATCTCCAGCCAGAAGGATGCTAGCTGGTCTGAGAGTAGGTAGGCGAGATCGTCAAGGGTTGGGTTCTCATCAACTGGTCCATGAGAACCGGACGGGTTGCCTCGTTGGAAATGAGACTGGCTCTAGTGGTAATGGTGAGGGGGAGGCTGAGAATACTGTTGAGGATGTTGTTGCTGCCTCCACTGGTGTCCCAGATGGTAGGGACGAGGACCCTGCTGGGAGTGCTATGATGGCTGGGAGTATTGAGGTTGTTGTTGTTGCTGGCTGATCTGTCTACCCTGAGCTGGAGGCTACGTGTGAAGAGGTGCCTCTGGTAGACTACCTGAATTCTAAATGATCACGATGGATCCTGGGATGTTGTCGGTCATACCAAATCTCGTTGACTTCCATCAACGGCTCCTACTTGTACGGGTAAGGAGGAAGAACTGCCCATGGCTGATCCGACTGACACACCACCATCTGAGTATCTTGAGGTGGTGGTGGCTGAGAGTAGTGCTGTTGTGGCTGGATTGGCTCTGCCAGAATGTGATGCACCTTGTGGTACTAGGAAGATAGCTGAGTGGAGCTGTTGCTGCTAGGATCAACCTGTCACCTGAGACGGGGCTAAGGAGCCGTCTGTGCCCCCTGGAGTCACATGATCTAGGTCTTCAGGTCACTAAGCATTTGTGCCAATTAATCTATCTAAGTGAGGTCATGGCACTGATTCTTCTCTACAATTTTAATGCAGTCCAGCTTCTCGTTGATAATCCCTATGTCAGTTGCTGACGAGTCTGCATGTGATGATGTTGCTAATGAAGTAGAAGGACCTGCATCGACTCGTGCTATTCTTTGATAGGACATGGCCTGTGGGAGGGACCTCCCTTGTATGTAAACTCGAGTCTGGGACATCACCGTGTAGTTCTCTATCATCTCCTCATAAATGGACCAGACTCGGTCCTCATCCTTGGAGAAATAGGACCCCCCACATGAGGCATTGACAAGCCCCTGCAGCTCCGGTGTCAGCCCCCAAAAGAAGCTCTGGATGAGATTGGGCTTTGATATCTCATGGTGTGGACACCGATCGATGAGCTCTCTAAAGCAATCCCAAGCCTTGTGAAACTGCTCATTCGGGATCATGGTGAAATTCTTGATCATATCTCTAGATGCATTAGCCCACCCAAGTGGATAGTACTTGTTCAAGTACTCGGTCCTGAGCTGCTCTCAGGTGGTGACGCGTCTCCCCAAATGTTTCAGCCAGTAGGTTGCTCTGTCAACCAATGAGAAAGGGAAGGCGATCATCTTGATCGTGTCTTCGTCCATGAATCGATCATGGACAGTACTACAAATCATCTCGAACTCTTAAAGATGGAGGTGCGGCTCCTCGGTGGCAAGCCCATGGAACCTGGGTAGAAGTTGAATGGTCTGGGGGCAAAGCTCAAAATCACCCAGGATCTCTGAACTAGAATCCATCGACGAGTAAGAGTTGCGCCAGGGATGTGCAACTGCCTCATCGTGCATTGTGATCTCTGCTCTAGATGATCATCTGGTCATTTATCTCCTCCTCCAGCCGTGGGTATCTCTCCACAGGCTGGTCTCTGCGGCTCTCTTCTACCGGCTCTCATCTCCGTGAGCTCTCGTCACACCTCTACCATGAATGCTCCTTGGTCACGAATCTATCTTTGCATGGTCTCCGGTGATGCTAGAAGTGTGTTGTTGATAGCGCCAAGAAGTGCATGAAGTGCATTGTGATCAAGAATGTATGTGGAACCTGGGGCTATTCATCGGTGCGTTCCTCACTGTTGGCCATCTCTCAGGTCTCTGCAAAGGCAAAAGACCCCAACTCAGGTGCCGTCTAATGAACAAATAGTTGTGTTGGTCTCTGCTATGGTACCTCAGGATTGGAAGAAGGGTGGTCGAGGGGGAACATGGTGGTAGTGAACTCATGTTCGGAGAGCGTGTCTGGTCTCTTCGAAACTGCCCTAGATGAGTGGAAAGGAGTGCTCGAGAGCATTGCTGTCGAAGGCAGCCTAAGGGATCTCCTTCCCATCATCGTGATGTAAGAATTATGATGATGAGATCTGGATTGCAAACAGGATCAGAAATCAAACCCCCAATTCACCTATGCAACACTGAGCTGGTGACCGAAAAATTTCGATCGTTAATCTTGTGAATTTTATTTAGGTGATCAATCAATCTATCAGAGTGATTAAGCAAGTTGTTGGGAACCTGATGCTCCAAGGGGACTGGCCCAATCTCACATTTAGTTTTTCCCAGCTAGTATGGGTGCGGACCGTTTACCAGCTACCGATCTTCCCAATCTGCTAAGGAAGTCCCAGACCTATTACTGGATACCCTGTGAAATCCTCACTCGAAACAACCAACTACAAAACAGGTAGTCTGAAAGGAGTTCAGGTATGGCTCTAGCCTAGTCTGCGGGTCACTCTCTCACTACAAACAAACCAACCAATGAGGGGGTGACTCTCCCCAAAACAAGAGATTTTATGATGAAGTGTGTTTTAGGGTCCAATTTGCATTAGCATTCCCAATTTTATTGTTTTCACTTTTTTAGGTATTTTTCAAATAAAAGCAATGCGTAATGAATTTTTTGATCTCCTGAGTTATTTTGAGTCCAAAAACTGGGGGAGGAAGTCGAAAAAGGTGATGTGCGATCAAACACTATGATGCATGCAAAGATACAAATGCGTACCTGTCTCTAGCACTCTACATGTAGGGTGATCTGCACATAAATTAAAAGATATAAAATAAACTAATTATATGATGCACGAAGAAATCGGCCTTAGACAAGAAATTTCTAATGATCGTGAAGAACAATAGCTAACTGATCAGAGAAAGAGGTCTAAGTTCGGTCTCGGATGTCGATCGGTGTCCGCCACAATTGATCCTGCACGCACTGTATATAACCTCTAGCAGTACGTGATCTCTCTATCGATCAAGTTATCTTTTTATAAATTATTTTTAGCTACGTCCAGTAATGATCTATAGGAACGGGAAAGCAATTAGGTGTTGGGCCTTATCTATTTACGTCACAATCACCAAAAATCCTAAGTCTAGGGGCCAAAACTTTGAGAATCAAATAGAAATTAAGGCGATAAATTCAAAACTCGATAAAAGCCACGGTGAGGTCCCCTGAGCATACTAGTGCTCGGCGAAACGGAGTCTGAAATATCTAAGTCTCCTAAATAGAGTCCAAGTCCAGAATTATTACAAGAATACTAATCTGTTCAAAATAACATATCTATCTAATATAACTAAGTCCTTCTGCTCTTCTGCTCCTCCTCAGGTGTTGTCCCCTCCAACAGAAAGCCAAAGCGTCACTCTGGTGGTTCCTCGCATGAAAAGAGAAACAAATAAAATGTCAGAAATAGTTTTATCAGATAGATACCAAAACAAGCAAAAATAGAAAAATGACTACTAAGCCGTGCTCCCCGGCAATGACGCCATTATGAAAACCCGCGTTGCAACTTGTGTTAAGTAAACAAATAATCAAGGTCATTGCGACCCGGATCACAAGACGAACTCAACAAGAAAAAAATAAACCACTCAAGCAAGTAGAAGAATCAAGCAAAATGTAAGCAGGCTCTATATATTTACCTGGTATAGCAACTAGGGTCGAACACAAGGAGCATGGAAATGTACGAAGTAGTCAAATTTCTGAAAATGAAATAAAATATATTTTTGGAGGTTTTAATTTTGCAAGTTTTATATTTTTAATAAAGAAATATAATCTGGCAAATAAGAAAACAAGGCACACAACAAGCTTTTTGAATTTTTATTTAAGACTAAAAATGCTCAAAAATTAATATAAAAATGTTTTTTGGATTTTAAAATTTTAAAGTGTTTTTGGTAATTTTATGGGTATCTTCTGATATTTTTATGATTTTATAAAAATAAAACAAAGGCCAAAAATGTAAATAGTACACAACTAGGAATGTATTGCAAGTTTAAAATAATTAGTATTGCATACAATGATAAGGGAGTGTAGGGGAATGCTGATTGGGTTTCCGGCATACGTGTAGGAAAGAGACCCAACTTGATCCTGCTCTAATGAGCATGACCCAAGGGGAAAGGTTGCTTAAGAAGGTGCGGCGAGTGTTGGTTGTTCAATCGATACGTATAGGGATGCAAGATGGGTTTCCGACCGGCTGGTCGGAGCAGGGGAACGGCGACGGTGTAAAATAGAAGAATCGAATGGAAACGAGAAGTGGAGTGAATGAAGGCAGTACTTGAGGCTACTAACGGACACAACAAGGTCAGGCGGAGGTGGAAAGTAGGGTTTTGGCCTCAACCACGCTGTGGCGGGTGGGGAGGCTAAACACGGCGGAGCTCTCCGACCACGTGGTTAGCTTCGGCATCAGGCCACCAAACTCCAATCCAAAGGTGTCTCCCAATTGTTGTCACTCGGCAAGGGATGCCTAGGGGTGAGGGAAGGGGCGAGGCATGAGCTGTGGCGCTAGGAAGGCGGACGAGAACATTTATAGCCAACTCCGGGAGCCTGTAAAGATCGAATGGGAGCACGCAACCCTAGTAGATCCGTGCCTTCCTAGTGATCTGCGATGAGTGCAGATCCTAGGAGGAAGCTCAAGCGAGAAATCGGGGTGAGAGGCGGCTGGAGTCAGGTTGGAAATGGGGAGAAGGAGATCCGGCGAGAGGGATCCCAGTCTGTCCCAGCTAGAAGGAGCCATTGACCGGAGATCCACGAAATGCCTGGACCAATTAGAAAATTGGAATTTACAAAATACTTACAAATTCAATAAAAAATAATCAATGAATTTAAATTAAAAGTGTATAAAATAAAAAAAAGTTTATTATTTTTCAAAGTATTTTTATGTGATTTTTATTTGTTTTTATGAAAAATAAATTAATGCATATAAAATATATAGTATTATATGCAAGTATAATATACCTATGTATTACGTGCAAATATTTTTATTATCTTATTTCTACACAAATAGCCCTATTTTAAACATAATTTTAAGAGAATAAAATAATTTTTATTTTGCTTTTACAAATTATTTATATATACATAATAAATAGGAAATTTGATGTATGCCCACGTATTTTATACAATGAAGGGAAGATTTTATTTTTATTTTTCTTTATTTTTTCTTATTTTTGTTTTATTTTATATTTATTTTTAGGAATATATACAAGGCAGTAAAGATAATAATTTAATTTAATTTTGTCAAAAATATATATGTAAATATTATAGACAAGCATAGGTAGTATTTACAATACATAGTGATCCCTAAATATCTACTTATTTTATTTTGCGATCAGGTCAAGGTTTGACCTTCTCTTAGGGTTTGGGTCACTCTGTATTTATTCTAAATACATCATTCTTTTTAGTTTTCTTTATTCTTTTATTTTTGCATAAAAACATGATAATTATGCGTATTAACACAGCACACATTTTGCTAAGTTATTGAATTTACAAATATTTACGTGATGTTTTTCTAAGAAAAACAGGCAAAATAAAAGAATAAAGAGTGAGAATCAGGGATTCATCAGTCTGATGCTCGTTGCCATGCTTCGTCGGAGCTCCACTCTCGGCGAATCTCATCCAGTAAAGCTTCTATCTTTTTAGTCGTTCTTGTTTCTTAGGTTAGCAGTAGTCTAGATTTGTCTTTTATCATATTAATTATGTTTTATTTAGCGTAAAATCCAACATCTTCCCCTCGCCGGAGCTCTAGCTCCACCATCTATTTCCACTTCATTCTAACAAACTCCATGCCACCTTTCACTGTCATCTTCTTCCCCTTCATATGTTTTGTTCCCCTTGCACATTCATCCCTCTTTATCCAACACAGATTAAGCAATTCGTTCTCCTCCTCCGTCGCTCGTTGGAGGAACCCATCTCGACGCATCATCCATCCATTCCGGCCATAGAAGCCCTCCGGAGCTTCGACTTTTTGTTACAAATATTTTCCTTCAGATCATGAAGAGTAAAGCGCCTCCCCCAGCGGCTTTCGACGCTCAAGAAGAGCCCCAGGTTTCGACCATAGCTGGAGCATATCCGACAGTTGTTGACCCAATTTAAGGGTCCTCAGGATGCGGAATCACTCCGGAAGCATGCAGGACCCACCAACAGCGAAGGAGGAATTTGGAGCAAGGGGATTATTGAGTATCGAAGCTTCCCATGGAGGACTTCTTCGTCTGCTATTCTTCCTTGACCCAGCACCGTCTAATAAAGAACAAGGTGCCAGTTTGACCCTCAACCATTGGATGCTCATCAGCCTTAGTCGCTCGATCATCACTAGAGATCTTATCTTAGTCGTGCAACTCTGAACCGGTATCGGTCGGTCACGCACGGACACGTGGCTAAGTGGAGCGGTCTCAACCATCCTCTCATGTGCAGTAGGGGATATTTTGCATTTTCCACCCCCTCCTTTTTGCACTTTATTATTTAATACTTAAACTTTCATCTGTCGTTTAGAAGTTTTGTAAAAATTGCACTACGAATCCATGTCCTTTCTTGATATTGCATTTAGGTCCATTCCAAGTCACCTCATGTGGCATCGTACATGAGGTGGAGATTTTATAATGATAATCTTATGGGTATTTGTATTTATTTTTAGTCCAGTAACTTATAATTCTAGTTGTATAGTTTTGGGTAGTTTGCAAAAATCACCTCGCCTTTTTTTAATTGCAATTATGCCCCGGCTAGTTCATTGTTTTTTGTGAATGTTATCTATTTATTAAAATTATCATTTGTGCTCCAAAAATTCTCAAAATTAGGACTAAGTGCTTACTAGCATCTAGATTCACAATTTATTTTTATTTTTGCATTTTAGCACTTAAATTTTTTACTAAAAATCAAAAGAGCATGTTTTGTCCCTCTTTAAATTAAAAATTATCAAAAAAATATAAAAAACATTTTGAAAATTACAAAAAAATATTTTTTTAGTATTTTCTAACTCTAGACCAAAACTACAAAAAATAAAAAAAGAAAAAGACTAAAAATTAGAAAGCTCCAAAACCTTTATTAAAATATTAAAAATCACTTAAAAATTCTAAAATAATTATTTTTATCTATGAATTTTCCTTTTATTATATATTATAAATTAAATATGGTTTTGGAAAATTTTGACTTTATTTCTTATTTTTAAGTTCCAAACTATTCAGCCTATTTATTTAATCCATGTTTTAGGATATTTTGGACTTTAAAAATATTTAAAAATTAGCAAAATTATCTAAAAATCATACAATTATTAAAGAATTATTAAAAACCTAAAATTATTTTATTCCATGTATTTTGTTTATTTTTATTTATTTTTGTAATTATCTTATTCTATATTGTATATATAGCCTTATATATTCTTATATTACTTATTTAAAAAAAAGAAATTAAAATCCGAAAATAAAAAAATAAAATTTATAAATTTACAAATATAAAAATTAAAATCTATAAAAAAAATAAGTTAAAAACCCACAAAATCACAAATTGGTTAAGTGTTTGAAAAGAAAAATTTATGTGTTGATTTTCTATCTCATTTGCTCTACACCTTTGTTTCCTATGTTCGACCCCTACATATTTGTCACTATACATCTTTAGTAGGATAATAAATTTTAACCCAATCTGATTAGTTGCTTAATTATTATCTGGGTCAGTTGTTATTTGATCACGAGTATTGAGCAGTCACCGCAGCGATAGTGAGTCTGATTTTGTCAGACCATTATTAGTGGCTCTGATACATGCGTTCAACAACTCACCGCTGCCAAGACAACAATTCTAGCATAAGTGTAGGCGAACCCTAATAATTCCTTAAAGTGTGAGCAACTAGTTTGTGATGTCAAGTCCAAATCCACAAAGTCAAATGTGCAAGATGCTTTATTATCTAATGTTTTTACTCACAAGAGTTGTAGGACACTTCAACCATCTACAACAATGAAGCGCAAGAATAAAGCTTCCACATACGAGTCATCATCTTCTTCTGCATCAGTCGGATTAACAACAAAGCCAGGTAAAGAATAAGAGGGAGAAGCATCTGACAAATTGCAAACAATGAAAAACAATAAAAAAACAACAAAAGGAGGATAGCAGCAACTAGAGTGCCAGCCAGCCAGCTATGAAGAGGACTGCACCTGCAGCCAATCTGGAGTCAGTCGAAGGGGCCCAGCCTGCTCTTTTGGAATGCCTACTACTTCAAAGGGATGAAGACCATTATTTTGTCATCCGGATATACATCCCGATGTGGGAATAGATTTTGGTTCTGTAAATAGAAATAACATTTCTTCTTTTGGTTCTGCACATATACCTTTTCCAAATGCTTTAGAAAAATCCAAAAAAAAATGAAAACAACTTTGTCAGATCCTGATGTTGTGCACATCATTCAGAATCTTGTTCTTGAGATGCCTTCGCTACAGGCCATTAAGTACATGCCGAATATCAAAAAGGGACTTAAAGAGACATGCACCTCAATAACTATTAGGATTAGGAGTCCAATCCCATTAGGATTCCTAATTCTAATTTCACTCTAATCCTTACAATCTCCCCCTTGAGTTGAATTCCATCACGATCTCTTCATCGTCTTGAGTATGCACTAGGCCATCCTCGTCATCTGCAGGTCTCGTTAGTAGGATCTCACCAACTCTAGGTGATGCACTTGTCAATGGGAACCCTCGGCGTGCCCCCTCTCGGGTACTCGCACAACTCAACATTGTGCCTCATGACGCCGCGTCACAAATGTCTCGTGACTAGAGATTGTGCCAACATCCTATGGTAGCACTCGCTTCTTCTTGTTGCCCATTTCTGCAGCAGAGATGTCGATAATCCGCCGCTCTCTCATCGTATTGCTCGTCTTGGGAATAACTGGAGCTCTATCACCTGTCACGGCTCTTCCCTCAAGCTTATACACCTTGTTCGACATCCTCGTCCCACGCATCACCATGCATGCTCCCTTGCTCGCTCTGAGAACTCCCCCTTTAGAGGTGACTCGATGTCCTTGTGGCTCGATCGTTCCCAGTGAAATAGGATTTTTCTTAGTTGTAGGAATGTGTCTGACACCTGTCAGAGTTCGTACCGCTCCATCAAACATGTGTAACTGCACTGATCCAATCCCCTTGACGTCGTGAACCTCTCCACCTCCCATCTTGATAGTGCCATCATTGCATGCCTTATATGTACTGAACTGCTCTCTGGATGAGCAAACATGATCTGAACATGTCAAGTATAGAAGCTGTCTTAAATCTGCCTTCATCTCCCTAGAGCACGCTAGTAAGTCTCCCTTGCATACTGCGGTACAATCCTCTTGGTCGGATTCAGAGTCAACAACCTTCTTTCCTTTCTCCTTCTTACGTCTTGGACAATCAGCAATCTTGTGACCCTCTTTCTCACAATAGAAGCATCTGATCGGACCTCGTGACTTGGATCAACCTCTGAATCATGTCTCTCTTGATCTTAGCATCTACCCTCGGTTGCCAGCACATGACCTTCATCATTCGTTGCCTCATCCGTCGACCTCCGTCGAGACTCATTCATAAGGAGCGAAGCAACTGTCTCGTCCAATGTGATGGTCTCCTTGCCATAGAGTAACGTCGTCACAATATGATCGTAGGAAGATGGAAGGGAACTCAACATGATCAGTGCCTTATTCTCCTCCTTGAAGAGAGATTCTCATTTCGCATTCTTCTCCTTAAGTGTGAGCACGTCTGTTAGAATCTTGTTGAATTCATCCAAGTGAACTTCGAGCTTTGTCTCGTCAGTCATCTTTAGACCATAGAGCCTCTTCTTCATCAATAGCCGATTCGTCAAAGATTTGGACTTGTATCGTCCCTCGAGCTTCATCCAAACCTCCGTTGGATCCTCCAAGTCGATGACTTCGCGAAGAATGTTGTCTACCAAGAATAGTTGTATTGTATTGTTCGTAAGATCCCTCATCTCCTTTCACTCTTCCTCTTTCATCTTCACCGGCTTCTTTTCTGTATCGTGGAGAGCTTTCATAAGTCCTTCTCGCGTGAGTATGTTCTTCGCCCATTATTGCCATAATGTGAAGTCATTCTTCATGTTGAAGGGTTCCACTGAGAATGATGCACCCCTCGATATAAATTTCGTCATCGCTTTCTTAGCGTACTTCCTTGTACGATCTAAAAAATCAAAGCAGAATTCTCTCGATCCGAACCGTCTAACACGTCTGGAGTGCGTAAAAACCCATATCTAGACTCTTGGATCACCTCAATCAGTCTCTGGATGCTCCCGATCTCAACGGTTCACAGTAACCGTTGGATCTTAACTACCTCTGAAGAAAGCACACACGTTGCGTCGTCTCCTCGATGTCGAATCTCGCTATGATCCGCCACATTATATCTCTCATTGTCATTAAACCAAGCTTTGATACCAGTTGACATGAACACGATCCATCGGTATCGTGACCTCTCGGATACCAGATGTTGGGGATACGAACCTCCCCGGATACGAAAGCGGATACACAAACGACCACCACCACCATGAACGTACGTGAAAGAAAGAACACCAGATATAATGGTGGTCGATCACCTCTCACGACCATCGGAGAAGAAAGATCACTATAAGAAGACGAGTACAACTCTCTCCATTCCCTCGCTCCTTTCTCTCTCTCTCTCTCTTCCCTTGTGGTATTCCCTCTTGCTATAGTGTAGAGGCAATGCCTCCACCCCCCTCTTTATATAGCCCAAACACAACCCCATAGTCCTACTCCCAATAGGACTATAAATAGAATACAACTCAATAACTATTAGGATTAGGAGTCCAATCCCATTAGGATTCCTAATCCTAATTTCACTCTAATCCCAACATCCTCCTCAATTCCCTCCCTCCACCTCCACCCCTCGACATCCACTGCAGATGATGACACTCTGGTCCAGATCGTGATGGATTTACATTCAACCCTCCTCATTCCTTCTCCATTGGAAGAGAGAGAGAGAGAGAGAGAGAGAGAGAGTGTGTGTGTGTGTGTGTGTGTGTGTGTGTGAGTGTGTGTGTGTGTGAGAGAGAGAGAGAGAGAGTGTGTGTGTGGGTGTATGTGTGTGAGTTGCACGTGCTAATGGTGTCGGACACCTGAGCAACAACAAGCAACGATCTCCACGATGGGCAGCCCGTCGGGTTTCTGAGGGCCCTCTCTCTCTATCGCGACCTCCACACAATGCCCTCGACGTCGACCCCACCCACGTTGTCTACTTCTCCGCCTACGAGCCCTCCACGAAAAAGAGGTACCCATAAACTCAAATCCCTCAAAGCAGGGCCAGTCCTGATGGTAGTTTTGGTGTGCAATGGCCCAAAACTCATCAACTTTAGGAGATCATCTTTACATATGATCCAATATTTAATTTAGGAAATATACTCCTTTATATAAATCATAGGGTAAAAATTATCAGCCAATGATATTAGTTATATTTAGTATATGTAATTTGTAAGCCAAAACAACACATACTTTATAAGGTCCACTATCATCCCATCTTCATCCTTCTGTGTATTTGCCCAAAGACAACCATCACAACTTTTTACGTTTTGATCTCTCATGTATATCCGATAATTCATACTATTGTTATGCCATTTGATTGTGGATAGAACCCGTGGACTCTTAAAAAAACTGTAGAATGGGCGCTCCTTCCAAACTTTTGTATAAGGGTTATTTTTTTATGTTACCTTAAGGGTTCGTTTGCTTGCAGGGTTGGGCAAGGTTGGGTTGGCCCAACCCGGGTGACCCCTCCAACCAAACGGCCCAATCCTCTTCGCAGTTTACTATTCACAGGGGTACCCCTGCCCAACCCAACCCTGCCCAACCAAACGAACCCTAAGGCTCCACCGGGAAGCTTTTGCTTTTCGGTCCTGAAATAAAAGAATATATGGGTTGGTGGGAAAGTCAAACAGTGCATTCAAAACCCTAACAAGAGAGATGGATAGAGATAAGAGGGGAGGTACACAAGTGGAGTGGCGGAGAACTCTCCTCCAGGTCGAGAAAGACGTGATGTTTGTTTAAACAAAAAGGGAGAGAAGGAACTTTCCGGATATCAAGAATCCTGATCAGAATGACCGATTCAAAGGAAAGAGATTCAGAGGCTACCCAGATCCCTAAAATGCATCTAGGGTTGGGATGAAACAACATCTAACAACCAAAACTTCACCCTTGAGATGACCTGCAGAAGAAAGAAAAAGAAAGGAGGAATAATTGGAAGGAGGAGATGGGTATAACATTGAAAGTTCCTCAAAATAATATGGGTATACATGCTATTTTTTAAGGATTCCAACAAGTTAACCAAATGGATGAGTTAACCACATGGTACGTAGAGTAAGAATTAGCTAATAAACTAATCAGGTGATAATTACAATGTACAAGATTGAGAAGGTAATTTACAAAGATTCTAGTGTTCTTGACAAAAAAAACCCAAAATAAATTAACTGAAAAATGCTGTTGGACAACATTGCTGGATGCCTCCTTCCACACTGGCGCGGTCCATAATATCAGACGACGGTTTAGTCATTGAATTGGATTTCAAGCATCCATCTCTTTTTTAATTAATGCACATCAAAACCTTACATGTTAGCCCTAACCATAAATACGGTGAGATAAAAAGGATTTTGCTAGTTTTCGTGCCGAAAATCGAATGCCCTAATCTTTGGAGCAGACCTAATAAAACCATCCCTCTCATGGATGGAATGATACCTTTGTCGGATAGGAATAATTGGCTTAAGGTCTTAAAACCGCAAACCAGCCACATCCTCCCTCAAGACTATCAAATACTGGAAAGGCAAATCAATGTTCAACATGGGGGTATACCGGGTTCTACGCTGTTTCAGCCTCCGTCCCGGAGGTCATATCCTCTACTTTGGTAGCCTCCGTGAAGCTCGTTGGACAACCATGGCTCCAGAATTGTGCTTACCTTCCAATGGAACTCTCTTGATCCTTCTCAGTTAAGAGATTTGATTCTTTTGAGTGTCAGTTGGGCCCATTAGGCGTCAAAGTAGAACTCTCAATCTGAATCTACTGGTTGAGAAACTGTGTACGTTTGTTCCTTTTTTCCAATTTTGTTTATCGGCTTGCGCCTCCTAATGGGAGCTTAACCGTGTACGTTCTTAGTCCAGTTTAATGAAAGACTGATTTCACCCGTAAAAAAACATGGGTAATGTATAGAGGCAACCTCTTGATAAATCAAACCGAGCTCATAATAAGTTGTGTTGAAGTGGCAAGATACACAAACATGATCAATCAAGATTAACATAGAAAGAGGAATGACGAAGGAAAACATCCATGGAAACTCTGCCCAGCACAGAACAGTTCCACAAGGCAAAGGTTGGAACAGAGTTACCACTGAAATGGTATAGTTCTTTGCTTACTATACCATTGGGGGGTACACATGCCAGTATCACCTACTCCACTTAGCAAGTGGACGGCTTGGCATGAAGTCGCTTTGTGGTGCTACCAGCTCAGGAGTGGTGGTAAATTGCCGTTTGACAATCCGATCCCAACCCATTATGTATGGCAAGATGAACTGCATGCAAATAGATGGTTAAAGTGTATTTATCCAATAATCATATCAATCAATTCAACTTATATCAACAAAGGCTAGAACAAGTATTACAGACTGTGGAACAAGAACTTGAAAAACATGAAGCAAATCGAGGCAATTTTCTATTACCAAAGAAAGATGTAATTCCCGAGGTGCTCATAGCCTGTGCCAAACTATTCAATAAAAATAAATAAATAAAACTAGGGAGAAGTATGTTTTCAATAATCACATCAGATTAAAGGTAAACTACATTAACTTATTGGTATGAGAAATTAGACACGCAGTACTTAGGAATCAGGATCAAGTACATATGATGCGTAAGAATGGAGTGTGTGTGATGGAATCAAGTATATGATAAGTTAGAAGAACTTATAAGTTTACATCAGCAACAAAGTAAGCATCAGGATGGACGCATATGGTAAAAACTTATTAGAATCATATCCCGTCCATTGCAAAGATGTTTGATTTCCTCGATCAAAAGCGGGGGATGAAGTCCCTTGGTCGAAACCAGTTATTTATTTGAACCAAATTTAGACCTAGATCAAGTTCATACTAGAATAAATCCGTATGTTTGTTTGGTTGAACTAAATTTATTTGAACCAAATGGATATAAATCCGTGTGTTTGTCTGGTTGCTTTCTTGTGCTTGACATCCATAACATTCAGTAGAGCTGAAAAGGTCATAATTTAAGAATTATGTTGAGATGTCTCGAATTCTAATCCGTCTTTCATTTCAACCACCTTGTGTTAAAATGAGGATCCGACTGTGGGGGTGGTTACCAAGCAGGTGTGATGCTTGAATGACATGGGGATTTGCCCATTTAAAGGGATACATTGGTACAGAAGTGTTATAATAACCCCTTTATGGTTAGGCCTTTTCTCCGTCCACTGTACCACTGTTTTACTGTTTATAGAAGAGGGAACCACTGTCATCATCGAGGGGTTATTCTTCCGTTCTTGCTTGTTTGAGCTGCATTTATTCCTGCTATGCAAGACAATTGGGAACCAAATCAAATATTAGCAGTCATATTCCATTCATACGGCAATTAATTATCAAAGAAGACAACGGGGAACAGCTTCTAGGACCACCGTGTGCATGGCATTGCATTATGTTCATGTTAACAAAGATTGAAGATAATTTTGCTGAAATCTTTATTGGTTCTACCCCCTCTTTTTTATGAAGAGAATGAATCCTTTTATCGAAGGATCAGAAAGAAATTGGTCCGGATCCACTGCGGGAATGATTTGGAAGATCCAAAACTCAAAATAGTGCTATTTGCTAGCAACAACATAATGGAGGCAGTCAATCAATATGGATTGATCCGAAATCTGATTCAAATCCAATATAGCACCTGTGGATACATAAGAAGTATGATACTGTGTGTTCATATGCATGCAGTTTTTCTCGTGATCCCTTACTAGTGTTTCTATGTAGATATTCTAGATATAGCGGCCTAGATTTATTGAATTAGTATATTTTAATTTGTTCCCCTCAATTTGGTATTAGAGCAGCCCTACTGAAAGCCATCCACTGTTAATAAAAATATGACCACGCTGACTTTGTACAAGTTCGGGCATGCTACGGCGACCAACCTTCTCGGCACCAACCTTCTCAGCATCGTGGCCAATTGTTAGCATAACTCATCCGCATGTGGGATCTCCTCGCATGTGCCAGCACACAAGCGTGTGCTCCCTGCCGGCCTCCTCGCCTCGCACAAGCCTCCCCTTTGGTGCCTTTACAAGAAGCAACTCTAGTTACCAACCTGAGGGCACGAGTCTACATCTATAGGGCCATCTTGGTCCTCATTAGCAAGGGTCCGGATCCTTGTGACTGAGGCATGTATCGAAGTTCTTGATTAGATATCTGATGAATACTTATTCATTCACTTTTATTCTACCATTCCGGCCTTAAATCCCTAGTAAAATACCTGTAAATACCATGGTTCGAAAAATTGTGCCTCGAGGCGAGGCGGTCTGGAAATGCCCCAGAACGATCGCCTCAGCAGGTCTCTGAGAGTTGACCGCATCATCTGCTCGAGGCGGAGGCAGGACGGTCCTCAAGGTGTTTTAATTTTTAAATTATTTTTTATGTAAATCATTTATCCTATTAACAATTTCATATGTTTATAAAGGTCTAGTTGTTTAGGATATAATTATACAGGCTGAATTCTTAAATTTGACCGCTTTCGTGTTCATATTTACCATTAAAAAATCCGAATATGTCAAAAAAATCTTAAATCGCACCCTTAAACATATGAATCTATAAACACCATAGAAAACATTACCCGTAAACTTATTTTTTAGGATTGGTCACATAATGGGCTATGTAATATACCGAGGAAAAACAAGATGGAATTCAAGGGGAGTTTATGCACACTCCCATACAAACAAATCCAATATCCGAATATAAATAAAATCCGCAATAAAAAATTCCGTCGAGGGCGTTGCCCCCACACCCATGCAAGGGGGGAGCGCACTTGGTCCCCCCCCCCACCAGGCTCGCTGACCCCCTTCTTGTTGGGGTATGGTATCGCATAAGTGGGTGCATACAACAGTTCTACAACTTGGGTTAAATGGTTACAATTCATAGGAATATCAACATATTCATTCTCTGATTAGATGGAAAATTAGTAAAAAGGCATATACAATTGTATTACTTTTATTTCGGTGTTCTTATCTTTATAATTTCATCATAAATTATAGCGATAGATATCATATATTAGTAGAATATATATAATTTCATTAGTATATATTTTATTGTAGTTTTTATAGGAATTTATCCTTTTAAATCGAGGGTTACGCCTCGATCGCCAGAGGCTACTGGCTACGCCTTGCCTCGATTCCAAGGAAACAACCTCATTCCGTTTTTAGTGTTTTCAAACCTTGGATAACATCACTACTTGCATAAATTAACATCTAACATTGATATGTAATTAGTATGTAAATGCATGTATTTAAACCCAAAATAAAAGTGTTCAACACAAAACCCTAATTCTTTATATCATTAATAGCCTAATATTGCACTATTTCACTCACATTTATACACATCAAATAATAAAGTGTTCAACACAATTTGTACATATTCCCTAAATACTATACACGTCGATCATGCCATGCTCAGGATGTACCCCAATCATCTATCACGCCTCGGGTATGTTCAGATGCCATTACTAACTATGGGTCAGATAGTGTGCTTGTGTATTCTACTTTGTAGGAGGAATGTGCACCGACGAGTGCAATGGATGATGATCTTGATGTTCCCATTGCTATTCGGAAGCAGAAATGTACTTGTGCATCTTATCCTATTGCTTCCCAGGTTTCCTTTCATCGTCTCACAGGAGACTTCCAAAAATTTGATGTGGCTCTGTCTTCCGTGGAGATACCACGGAATTATCATGATGCTATGAAGATAGGCTGTTGGCGGTTGGCTATGGAAGAAGAAATGGCAGCTTCACAGTCACGGGGTACATGGAGCTTGGTTCCCGCTCCCTCTGGTGCATCTATTGTTGGCTGCAAATGGGTATTTACAATCAAGTACCATGCAGATGGCAGCCAAGATCGATACAAGGCAATGCTAGTGGCAAGGGGCTTCAGTCAGACTTATGGTGTGGAGTGTGGACTAAATGGATACATTCTCTCCACTGGCTCGTCACTCTACTTCGCATTCTTCTATCTATTGTTCTTGTACGTTACTGGTCCATCTTTCAACTTGATATTAAAAATACATTCTTGTATGGTGATCTGCAAGAAGAAGTCTACATGCAGCAGCCACCGGGGTTTGCTGCTGAGGGGGAGAATCATATGGTGGGTAGACTTCACAAATCGATATATGGCCTTAAACAGAGCCCAAGGGCGTGGTTCCAGAAGCTGTCTCATCCAGTTGAACATGATTCAAAAGATCAAATGCGGATCACTCGTTGTTCATTCAGAAGACTTCTAGAAGTATGGTTGTTATCATGATATATGTTGATGATATCCTGGTTACAGGAGATGATGCTCAGGTGATAGAGATGGCAAAAGCATTTTTGGGCCGTCACTTTGTCACAAAGGATCTTGGTACCCTAAGATACTTTTTGGGGCTAGAGTTTGCCAGGAATGCAAAGGGTCTTGTCATGACCCAAAGGAAATATATTACAGATTTGCTGGTTGAAACGGGCATGGTTGGATGTACACCCTCGAGTACTCCTATGGATCCAAGTATGAAATTATATGACAATGATACTGAGGAGGTTGAAAGGAGAAGATACAGAGAGATGGTGGGAAAGCTTCTTTACATTACTATAACTCGACCTGATATTGCTTTTGCAGTGAGTCGAGTGAGCCAATTCATGGAACAGCCAAGACAAATACATATGGATGCCATATATATGATACTAAGGTATCTGAAGTCTTCTCCAGGCTCGGGATTGCTGTTTAGAAAGGACACATATTTATCCGTTTCGGCATGTGCAGATGCAAACTATACAGGATGTCCCAAGGATAGAAAGTCTACTTCAGGCTTTGCAGTTTTTGTGGGCAGCTCTGTAGTTTCTTGGAAAAGCAAGAAACAAACTGTTGTGGCTAAATCGAGTGCTGAATCTGAATATAGGGTAATGGCACAAACAAGCACGGAGATGATGTGGGTTCGAGCTGTACTAGTTTACTTGCATATAAATGTACCTCTACCCATGCAGTTACAGTGTGATAATCAAGCTGCCTTGTTCATTGCCAATAATCCTACCTTTCATGAAAGAATAAAGCATATTGAGGTAGACTGCCACTACACTAGAGATATGATTCAGAAGGGACTGATTTCTACTTCACATGTTAGTTCAATGGAGCAGACTGTCGACATCTTCACCAAGCCATTGCTCAGAGGACCACTCCAGAGATATTCTTCCATGCTGAGCATGATTGATATCTGTGCTCCAACTTGAGAGGGAGTGTAGAGAGTTATATATTCAGTGTATTGTTTATTCTATTTTTGTTTATCGGATGACCTACTATGTAATTTACCCATGGGTCCTCTCTATATAAGAGAGCCTAGGGTTCTAGGGAATATAGATTGCTCTTTTCCACCAAGATAGACTTTAAATAGTTTTAAAATTACTACTTTTTCACATCACACGTATGTATTTACATAAATTTTACGAAATATGATTATTATGCCCTTTCGAGTTTTTTAAGAACATCCACACCTCTAACTTTAAGGCAACTTCACTTGTGCTCCTATATTTTCTTAAAAAAATTCACAATATCATCCTTATGTTGGTATAAAATGAGAGCACGAGTGTAACTAATAAAATACCACTACTATTGATTTTGTAAAAATATAGGGGACACATGCAATTATATTAAAAATTGGGGTATAAGTGTTATTGGAAAATTATGGAAGGACAAGAATAAACAAATCCTCGAAAGATATGATGTAGCATTTTTCGTATTTATTTGTATGATACCTGGTCTAACTCGGTTCGACCCGGCTGAACCATACGAACCAATTCTGATTTTTTGAATTGTTGATGTCATCATCGGTTCAACCTATCGATCTCATTAGTCTGACCATAAAAATCAAAACCCGAAACATGCCCGGTTTGATGTCCGATTCGATTTTTAAAACCTTGCATATAACCAATTATTTTATTCTTTACATTTTTAACCATTTTATTTTTTGAATTACGATATATATTATATAGTACACATTAAAAATATAAATACAAGTAGAAACATTTAAAATAAACCTAAAATAATTAATATATTTAAATATGCATATATAATATACATATAGTGAACATATACCTATTTATTTACACATATACAACAACAAAGCCTTTTCCCACAATTAAGTAGGGAAATTTATTTATACATATAAACAAAATTGCTGAATTCTATAAAAAATATGTGAATATAGTATTATATAAAAATACCAAAATAAAATATACAATATACAATATGTACATGTACATATGATCTAAAATAATGAACTATAATAAATAAAGTTGTAGATATAAATAAAAAAATATTTTAAAATAATTTAAAAATAATAAAGATTTTTCATGTTTTGAGTATTTTTAAATAAAATTGTTTATTATTTTATTTTGAATTTTCTTTCTTTTTCATTTCAAATTTATCTTGTCACGGCCTACGTGGCCCAATGGGAGTGTGATGAATCCAAGATTCATCATACTAAAAGATGAAAATAGAGCTTCGTACCCAAGTAATTAGCTGCATTTCATCATTTATTCTACATTTTTATCATTCATGCATGTAAAATTAATATTTGCATTTTAACACTCATAATTACATTTATAATCATGTTCACATTTGCACCCAATTTCATGCATTTTTAACTAATTCATGATAACTCCAATTGACCTCAAACCACAACTGTTTTTTTGATCGGTACCGCAGTAGCACTTTGGTAGGTATTGAGGCAACATTACCTATTGATAAATATTTGACTTTAGGTCTTTTTTAAATTGATTCAATTGTAACATCATATGGTTATCCAGGTAATAGTTCCTTTAAAGTGAATTTTCCCTAGATAGATTCAATTTTGATTTTATTATGAATTAATTATGCAAATATATTATATGGATCGTGTTGAAAATCAAAAAATGTTTTTCTTTTTTTTCTTTATCTTTGGAAAAAAGATGAAATAATTGCAATATAACTCAAATAATTGGCTCGTGAGACAAAACTCCAATTTTAGATTAGACAGACTAAAACACTCATATCTTCCTCATACAGTGTCCGATTTAGGTCTACTCACTTTTAAAGTAATACATATTCAAAGACCTTCAAAACAAGACCAATTTCATAAAAATCGAAGCTCGTATGTGAAAGTTTGGTTTTGGGCCTCTTTTGCGCGTTTTAAATTTTCTTTGATTTTGACTTGATATTTTGTGTACATAAGTAATTCTTTTACGCTTATTCCTTTTTCCTCTATATTCTTTGATGAAAGTTCTAATAAAATCCATAAAAATCCAAATTCAAATCAAGATCGAAATCAAAGAAATTTACTGAGTCCGGGTGTTCATTGCAAGTCTATGCAAAAATCTCACTTTGTCTTTTTTATTTTATTTTCCTATTTTCTTATTTATTAAAAATCCAAAAAAATAAATTATTGTGTAAATTTTATCTTTGATTTTATCGTTATTTTTCTCGATCTTTCTCTTAACTAAAAAAACACAAAAAAGGTACAAAACCCAAAAATCAAGGTATTTTATGTACATAGAGTACCCCAAAAATATCGTTTTGTCGGATAATCTCTTTTGCTTTTGGTCCCGTCATGACGAGCAAGTTGTAGATCTCATCGAGACGAGCAATTTTCATTTTGAGAACTTTTGGAGTATTTGTTGTATGTGTCATCTATGAGGGAGATGGGTAAATGGATCTCTCCAGGATCCATTTACCCCATCTATATCTTTAGTCCCACATCTACCAGTGGTGGGACTTGGAGGCTCTGTGGAGGCTATATAAGGAGCCCCAGACCTCCTGTATCCATTAAGAAAAGTGCAATAGACACACCAGCCCACTGAGACATTCTCCTGTGGTTTCATCCCGCTCCTTAGGGAGTAGGGTTCCACGTAAATCATGTTGTTCTTATTGTTCTTTATTCTTTTTTCCATGATTCGCTTCCGCTTCCTATTTTCTAACATGGTATCAGAATGGATCGATTCTTGAGGACTCTAAGTTTCTTATTTTTATTCGAGATCCGATGTTGGAGTTCATATTTTTGAAGATGTCTATTTGAAGATTAGTTTGTATCGTTTATGATCATATTTGGTTCAAAGATTTGAGTTCTAGGGTTTTTTTCAAAACCCTAGATCGTCCAGGAGCGGCGCTCGACTAGGCCAATAGATGCATATCCAGAACAAGCGGCTTCAATATGTTCATCTCCATGTTCCGGTCGATCTTCTGACAGCGAGCCCTCCATATGGGCAGCCGAGCCCTCATCCTCGAGGGCATCGCCTCTTCCCAACCCTCTCCAGGAGGCAACGCCCTCCTGGCGTTGTTCCTCCTCAGGCGATGCGTGCCAGGCGGCGCGCGCACTGGCTCCAACAACGAGATCCAGCACGAGCTCTAGGAACTCGTGCCCCTGCACGCTCATCTACTCAGGCGAAAGCAAGTAGGCCCCGATCTTTCTCCCTCACGCGGATCACCTCCTCCTGATCTCGCGTAGGTGGTGCAAGATGACCGTTCCAGGCGAAACGGCTCCGCCCTTCAACGACATGATGAAGAAACCCCAGGCAACAGTGTCCTCAGCGCCCAAGGCAGCGCGCAGGCTGTCCCCGGCGGCACGTATCTACAGCACATAAGCAGTCCTTGCGTGAAACCCCTCTACAGCGCATCATCTCCAGATCACGAGGCGACCTCCATCACGTACAACCAGCGTGGCCCCGGCCTCTCCAGGCGACACAACTGCAGGCAGCACAGGCGGAACCGCTCCGTTATCCAAGCAGCAGCGACCCGCTCCGAGCCTCTTGGCGGCGGCGCACGAAGAAGAAGCCCTGAAGGGGCAGCGACTTTGAAAGGTAGGGATACCACGATTGGGAACCTTAAAGTCCTGTAATATTTAAAATAAAAAAAGTGTGTTGTATTAAAAAAAAGAAAGAAAGAAGGCCCAAAAAAGGAGGGGTTGTTGGGTCGATTGAGAGGCAAGTTGTTCTGAGGCACAAGTGAGCTGCTTTTAAAAAAATGAGGGAAGAGAAAAGAGAAAGCCCAAGATGGGTCATATGTATTAAAAAAATTATGATGGTTACCTTAAAGCCCAAGGGAGCTTATTATAAAAAACAGAAAAAAGAGAAAAAAAATCACACACAAAAGTTTCACAAAAAAAAGAGATTGACGGCTATTAAAAAAATGACGAAATAGCCAGAAAAATTGCTAGAAAAATGATTGAAGCCGGGAAAAAAATATTATCGGCTTAAGTGATGTTTTATCCCCAAGTTCTTGTCTTCTCCCAACTTGGTCGATGTCATTGTTTTCCGACCAGACTGGGAGAAAGGGGGAGTATATGTAGAGTCACAGGTCTTCTCCA
The DNA here is from genome assembly GCA_037367405.1 of Ottelia alismoides. NCBI lineage: Eukaryota > Viridiplantae > Streptophyta > Magnoliopsida > Alismatales > Hydrocharitaceae > Ottelia > Ottelia alismoides. The sequence continues at coordinate 897,659 of JAZKJV010000270.1, forward strand.
GATTGCAGATTCCTCATACCAGGCAGATATTGTTCAGACTCTACAGCGGATATTCAGACTCGACGATTGGTGTTCCGAGTCAGTTTCAGATACGCACATAGATGCAGTCTTATTTCAGACGTGCACATATTTGCAATCTTTTGTCGTGGTCCCCATCATTCTTCTTGTTGTTTCGGGCAAAGTTTTCATGTGAGCCATAGGGACTCCAGAATAGAGGACCATTCCCTATGCCATGTTGGTAAGGATTTTCATGTGGTAATAGGTACTCCAGAGTAGTATACCATTCTTTGTGTCAGATGGGAGAGACCCAATTCTCCGACGAGGAGACTTCTTTCAGACTCCACTCTCCAGCGACCGCGGACTCCGACGAGAATTGCAATTCCACGGCCTTTTCAATTTAGCCCTTTTCAGAGATGGAGTAGTTGTCCACATTATTGTGACGGGTCGGAGTACTCTGACGAGGAGACTCATTTCCAATTGCGGTGACTCTGACAGGCGCAGTACAGAGCACATGCTCTCTGTCGAGGAGATTTAGCAAACTCATACTCCAGCCCTTTCGTCCTCCTCACCTACACGGCATGAGAAGCAACGTCCTCGACAGCATCAGTTATGCGCGTTGACTTGATATTGTCTGTAGTGTCCTGAAGCGTGAGTTGAGTTTCTTTCTATTTGTCCAAGCTGAGCATTACATGCTCCAGCTTGAGGGGGAGTGTTGGAGTATTCGTTATATGCGTCATCTATAAGGGAGATGGGTAAATGGATCTCTCCATGATCCATTTACCACATCAATATGTTTAGTCACACATCTACCAGTGGTGAGACTTGGAGGCTCTGTAGAGGCTATATAAGGAGCCCTAGACCTCCTGTATCCATTGAGAAAAGTGCAATAGACACACTAACCCTTTGAGGCATTCTCCTGTGGTTCCATCCCGCTCCTTAAGGAGTAGGGTTCCACGTAAATCCCGATGTTCTTATTGTTCTTTATTCTTTTTCAATGTTTCGCTTCCGCTTCTTACTTTCTAACAAGAACTTTTTGATCCAAGGCCGTTTGTTATTTCTTCTAGATTTTTTTCTTTAATTTTTGTTTTCTGAATTTTCTGCAGTTGTCATGTGGCATCTCCTAGAACCGCCACGTGTCAGCTATTTTAAACCCCTTTTATTTTTGTTTTAAAAAATAATAATAATAAATCTTTTCTCTCGCCTCACGTGCCACGCACGTGAGGCCTATTCGTCCTCTATCCCTTCCAACTTTGCCAGTCAAGCATGCCCCCTCTGTCTACTCCGCTTATCTCTCCACCTCCAACCGTCGCGCAACGGACGTCACCGTCGGTGGCCCCGCAACCATCGCCAACAAGCCTTATCCTCTCCCTCTCCCTATTTAAACCTAGCAACTCCTCGAGCATCATCCATCCGCCATATCCTACGAGAAAGGGAGCTTGAGAGGGAGGCCGGTGACAGGGGCCTCCCTTCTTGGGCGACAATCCCCTCCAGCGAGATCCAATCGAGCCTCCTCCTCCGCCGCGGACTTGAGGCGATAACCAGGACCCGACCTCCGCCACTCTAATCCCAGGCGTCTCCCCATTCCTTTTGTTTCTTCCCCTGTTCTTTCCTAAATCCTCTGTTTTTTGCTCTTTTTCCATGTTCTTCAATTCCACCTTCACCTCCCCACAACTCGCTCACGCAGTTGAAGCCCAGCGACCATCACCCCCCTTCAGAGCTTCATCTTCCTCGACGTGCGCCTCCCGCACGCAAGCAGTCCCTCACCCATGACCGCACAGCTTCCCAGTCGCGCTACGCACCTGGAGCAGTTGCTTGCGGTCAACCACCGCTCGCATCACCTCCTGGCCGGACCACCACCATGTCCTCTCCGCCAGTCATCATGTGCTTCCACCACAGCCAGCATTGCCAACGAAGCGCATGGAGCACCGTGCTTCCAGGTCTCTGCCTTGGGACACACTCAATCCACCCCCCACCTGTAGCCCGCCTTCCAGCGGCTCGCGTCACCTGAGCGCACTGCCTCACAGACAGTCGCACACGGCCCTAGAGCATCGTAGTCTGTCGCCAACATCGCCTCCATCACAAGGCGCAGGATCAAGCTGCGTCGCCCCCTGGATGACCTCCAGCCACCGCAGCTGCAGCCTCGTCCTCACCTCCGACCACGTGCGGGCCGCTCCTTGTCGCGAGCCGCTCCTCGCCAGTCGCACGTGATTCCAGCATCCATCTGCACCTTCTTCGTTGTTTCTCGCGCGAGGAAGAGAAAACAGGGGTGGCGCGATGCCCCCCTCCCTTTTGGCGTGAAGAACAAAGCCTCTACGAAGAAGGCAGAAGACCTCCCAGCACGTGACTTGCACGTGGAGAGGGAACTCATTTGCATTGAGGTCCCCGAGAAAACTCTCATTTAGCCAGAACCCCAAGCCAAGGGTCACGTGCTTGACACGTGACCTCTTGGAAATTTGCGAAGGACCCCTGGAGCTCGGCCAAAATCACGAAGAGACACCGCCAACCAGAACGTCACGTGCAACGCACACGCACACTAGGTAATTTGCAGAATGTTCCCCTGGAGGTATAAATAATTGCATAAAAGTCCTCGTTAGCATATTTTATTTTTATCAATTTTATTTTTGTCTTTGCATACGGAACCCTGTGTGTGCATGTTTTTTGAACCTCATTTCATCACCATTTTATTTATCAAAAATTTACATGATGTTCTTTAACTAATACTTTACAATACGGCATGTGTGTAATCATTTAATATTCTGTGATTAATTAATAATATTTTTTCTTGCAAAAATTGACATATTTTACCCAATCTATGGTTAAAAATTAGTAGATAATTAACCACAGTTCCAAAAATCGCCAAAAAAATCGCGGATAGTAGATTTAATTCTTAGTGACATTGTGCCCAAAAAGAAATGCATTTGCATACATATTTTTCTCTATACAAATCATTTTGTGCATTTCATTAATTAATTTTTAATAGGATTACATCGAACATTTTTAAGGTCTAGGATTTTTCTGAGGTAGATCACTTAGTGATATATCTTGGATAATTTTATTTCCTGAAAATAAATAAATTTAATATTTATTACAATTAATTAGTGAAAATTTCATTGTTTGCATTCAATTATTCACAGAAAAATCATTTTTCATCTAAAAATTCCAAAAAAATTAGAGTAGCCTAATTTCATCATATTTAACAATGTGACCAAGTTTGAGGATTTTTGGACGTAGTTTGATCGAAATTTGTATTTTAGTCCCCGAACTTCGTCAAAATTGAATTTGTGTCATTTATTTGCATAAAAAAATTTTAAAAAAATACTTCTCTGAAACCCTAATTTCTTGATCGACTTTTAACCAACCTAAAGAGACAGCCGCCTCCCTAAGTTCGACCTTGGAACATATTAAGTAAAAAAAATCGACCGCTCGCATTGATTTTGCATTAATTAAATTTGTTGTTTTTTATCAATAGTGAAATTGCCCGACTACAACGCATTAAAACGACAAAATTAAAAGGGTAATTTCAAGGTTCTTCAAATGACGCCGTTGTCAGGGAGGCACGGATTAGGATGTTTTAAAGAAAATCAAGTTTTTTAGGTTTTCCATCCCCAGGTAGTCTGACCCCCGGTTTTCTTGTAATTATTTCTCAATTTTTTCCCTTCATTTTCAGCATTTTTATTTCTTTTATTTGTGTATATTTTTTTTGTGAACCTCTCCCTAATATTTGATTTTCTATTTTTTGTGCGAGGTACCCGGTGAACTTGTAGCGGCTTTATTGGAGGTCGACGCAACTCGAAGCGACCGACCGATCGAAGAATTTAATTTTTAAAGAGAGATTTTTTTAATTAACTACTAATTTCCAGCAGTTCCCGATCGGGTTCTCGCATGTGTAAAAAAAAAGACTGAACATTTTCTGTGGTGTGTCGACCTGTTTCAACCAACGGTGAGGGTGGGATCCGACTTGAGTGGCAAAATTAGGATAGGCACACGGTCGTGTGAATTCATTGTTTGTGCCCTTCGTAATTTAGGACCACACTAAATTATACGCACCTTTGATCATTTTCACTTAGTCAAATTCAACTCACTTCTTCTTGTCAAGTAGAATTATCTGTTAGGTGTGATTTCCCGTGCATGCATTAGATTTATTTTTCTAACAAAATTTCAATTCTGTTCAGCATATTGCACGAAGATTGCGAGGAAACACTATAAGTATCTCTAGCTCAGCATTCATCATCGTATTTCCCGCTGCACCGCTTTTTTTATTCTCCCATGGTTTTCATTCACATAAAAATAAAGGAAATTGGAATCCCCGTGTAGAGGTGCATTGTTCCCCACTCAAATTCAAGTGATAACCAAAATAAAACTAGGGGATTGCTAACATTATTGATTAATTAAAATTAGATAAAATCGAAAATCATTGTTTTCAGGAGAGCAACCCCGTCATTATTTAATCAGGCTGAGTCAAGGCCTTAAATGTCGGTTTCGGTCACCATTTCGGTATTGACCAAAACAGAATTTCGATGGAATTTCGGTGGAATTTCGACCGAAATTTCGGTCATTTCGGTCATTTTTTATATTAGGACCCCCATATTTCGGTCATTTCGGTCATTTCGGTCGAATTTCGATTTCGATTGGATATCGATATTCGACAGAAATTCGACCGAATTTCGCTGAAATTTGAGGCCATGGGCTGAGTTAGGGTACAGAGAGTGTGCGTACATACTAAGATAGAGCCCAAAGCCCCGCCTTCCATAACCACGTACTCTGCCCTTAGTAAATATCACATGCTAAAGTATTCGAAGTTCAACTGACCAGCACCAAGTAACCTCCGCTTGCTTCAGCAAGTAGATAGGGGTGAACCAGCGGTGCGAAGCTACAAGTTGCTTAGTAACCCACCGGAGCGAAGTGACAAGCCTTAACAGATTCCGCCTACTTCAATAGATAGATAGGGGGTCCCTGAACCATATTGGTAGTAACCTAATAAGCGGGTGATAGGAGCCAAGAAAGGAAGGGCGTTGGTATCTTAGGCGACAGGTTAAACAGAGGGAGATGCAACCGGCATTGAGCCGACTCCCCTATAGGCCATCGCGTAATCCTTGCTAACTTTGCTTGAAAATCACACTTAAAACCAACTAGATTAATCAGACCCAGCTTCGGAGCCTTCACTGAGTTAAGTTGGTGAAATCGGGGTTTGCATTAGTATATCGAATTGAGTGACAGTGCACTTGCACACAAAGATCGTGGTTTCGCGAATCAAAATTTTCCATTCCATTCGAAGATGACGGAATGTTGGCATCAAGGCCTTAGATGCCGGTTTCGGTCACCATTTCAGTAATCGACCAAAACAGAATTTCGGTGGAATTTCGACCGAAATTTCGGTCATTTCGGTTGTTTTTTGTACTAGAATCCCCATATTCCGGTCATTTCGGTCATTTCGATCGAATTTCGATTTCGACTGGATATCGGTATTCGACAGAAATTCGACCGAATTTCGTTGAAATTTGAGGCCATGATTGGCATTCATACCCAGACTCCATGGGTCGCACTCACATGACAAATTCCCAATTTTCGTCTCCATTTCCTTTTCAGAGAAATCCTCTTTTGGAGGTAGTTTCCTCCCATCCATTATTTTCACCCACCCACCCACCTTTGGTTGAAAATTTGAGATACGAACCGCTCACAGTGGAGAGACAATGGAGAGAGCGGACTCGAGGATGAATATAAGTGTAACCAACTTGGATAGAGGAACATGATTTCCGGTTACGTATGAAAATTCACTGTCTGAACCATCCTCTACTCGGGACGATCCACAACCCGAGTATGATCACTTTTTCTTTTACCACATAGATGACATCCAAAGTCAAGGTAATAGGGTTCATGACCAAACCCTAATCACAGAGACTGACTATATCTCGGTTCAGGAGAAAATGCCAATATCGCGGCAAACCGAGCATAGTCACTCATCTCCGAGCCATGAGATGATAATGTATGATATAGCTCGGATCAATAAGAGGACCGAAGTTTTGACTGAACAATTTGATAACATCATCCAAATAGTCAAAGATATGATAATCAACCAAGAAGAGTCAAGAAAATCACAGAGCAAACCCGAAAATAATCATGTGCCAGACACTCACATACAAACACCAGACCACTGACCCTCCTACTGACTTTAGTGAAAATTCCAAAAAAATCGAAAATTCAAAAAAATTAGACAACATCAATATGGAAGCATTTTACAAAATTCTGATCTTTGAGCTTCCAATAATCAAGGTCATAGAGTATGTACTCGATCTTCAAAGATTTACCAAGAGTCGACAATCACCTAAGAAGACAGGAAAGAAAAGATCTCGAACCGAATATTGAGTTTAATAACTATGGCCAGTTCAATGGTGCTGACCCAAACAAACAAAGTCTGGAAAGTTAAACGGTTGACCAAGGAGACCTGTGAAATTGAGAATATTGAGTTTAATAATGTTCGGACTGACGACAATTCTACATTGAATATCCTCCCGAGGTCCATGATTGACAGACTCGAACTCGGATCGCTCAAAAAGACTCGAGTGATCGTTCAATTCCATGATCAATCCACAAAAAGACCAAGAGGAATCTTTTCCGACGACATTAATTTCTAAGGTGTCACATATAGAGTGGACTTCATTGTCCTGGACATTGAACACCGAGGAGATATATATGAGTCTCCCAATATTTTGGGAAAATCGTTTCTAGCTTTCGCTAGAGCGACTATTAATTATGACACTCAAGATATCATATTCCCGAACCCAAACCAAATTGATCAAGTTATCGAGGACACACCAAACCCTGAGACAACTGAATCAAAAACCACCGGTCGTGACAGAAGAATCTTCGTATGTTCAGACATCTTCATTTATCACAGATTTAAATGGAGAGACATCTTATGAAACGGCTGACGAATCTCCAAAGGTGACTGAAATCAACAGAGATCAACCTAATTCACCACACCCGAACAAGGCTATGTCGGATCTCCCCGAATCCACACACGCAAAGTCAACAGAGAATAAATACACAGGACGTGTGCTGACTTTACAAGAATATTGCTATCTATATGGAGACTCATCTGATAGGGAACTCATGATCAGCACCTCACAAAGAATACCTCCTGAACCGATTAAAAATATCACTTTCAACATTTCAGAAAAAATATCTCTTGAGGATTACTCATCAGATTCGGATGATAAGAGCAGCATGAGAGAGCTCAGTTCGGAGAATCTACAACCTAATCGGAACAAGAAGTCATACATCAACCCACGTCAGACTTTCCCTGTCCCTTCCTATTATTCGTCTAAGGCCGACTTCCCTAGTCCCATTCAATATACAGGAACATTACGTTATGACCAGACTGACACTTGTTCATCTGAATATTCGGAGGAAGAAAAAATTGACCCGAAAACTGAGCGGGCTCTGAGAAAAAAGCTCAGAAATAAGAATAGTTGGAGTGACGTGACCTCTGATTATTATTCTGATGACAGCTCCAACGGTGGCTAGGATTCTTCTGATTCATCTTCTACCAATCAATATTCCCTTCCACCATATTTCATGAAAAAGATCGGTCGTAAACCGTCTTGATCATCGGCCAACCTTTCCCTCGCCCTCATCGGTTTCCTTGTATATTTTCTTCCTAGACTTAGGCCAAGGCCTAAGTATAGGGGGGACTGATGCCATCTCTATTTATGCTTGATTCTACTCCTCATTCGATATGTATATTTTCCAGATCACATCGGTTCTCGCACTCACTCATGTCATATACTTAGGCTGACCAGAGCCTAAGTATAGGGGAAACTAATGCTCGCTCTGTATATATCCATTCATTTCTCCTCTTGACCTCAACCGCTCCATTTCTTCTTCGTCTTCTTCTTCTATACTTAGGCAGAGCAGATCCTAAGTATAGGGGGGCGGTTGACTTCTTTACCTCTTTTTATTTCTCTCTACGCTAGTACGAGCTATGTCTTCTTGTCGCTTATTGTGCTCTGAGGACATAGCACACGCTAAGTATAGGGGGACTTGTATAAATTAAATTACATATATTCTTTACCATAGCTCGTACTTTTACGTTTATATATAAATTACGAGATGGGTAAAAGTCAAAAAATTTGCAAAAAAAATCAAAATAAAACAAAACAAAAAATCTCTCTTGCATGTCATTCTTGCATTCATACAAAAAAATCATCTTGCACTTCATATACATCTGCATTTCATTTTGCATAACTAGCATATGCAAAGTGAAAAGTTATTGGGTTCTGAACCGAGTTATGAGTAGAAGAGGAGAGTGGTCTTGACTTGGCCTTAATCTACCTAATTTCCAGAGGAACTTCACCAAGAAAGAGGATTTGAGAAGCTTCAGGTCTTTTGACTTAATCCTTTGAGTTCTGCATAACAATGTGCAGCCTTTGACTTTTAGTGTCTAACCTGGTCTCCTAATTCTGGGTATAACTTTTGAGTAGGGAAGTAATCTGTTCTCTCGCATTATGCACTTAGCTCAACTCTGACGGGATGTTGGAAGACTGTGTGGGTCTCTTTTCTGGTAGCGTGGACATCTAAAGACCGGAGTATGGGTTGAAATAAAGCTTCGAAAAAGGGATGGACGGCTGGACACATTTTTTCTAAGACCCCAAAACATGTACGGAAAAAAGATTCCCTATCCGTAGGGACACAAAAGATCCGTGCAGAGTTACCAAAAATTCCATACCAAAAAGAAACCAAATTACCAAATAAATATCTGACCAAAAAGATGCAAGCTTCAAGAAAACCTGCATATCTTAGTGGAAACTTGGGTAAATTGACCGGTTTCACAAGGAGAGGTAACTACACTGGTCACCTACCAGTTCTTTTCTTCTTCTAATTTCTCCCCCTTTCGATTGTGAACACAGCGCGACAGACCTTAGAAGGAAATGCTGACTTCCCGAGGACGAGTTACTAAGAGGGGGTTCTGCATGGTAGTCCGGCATTCTTGATTGGGAGAGCTAAAACCTTTCACACGCATGAAACAGTTGTTCAATGTTCATGAGATATGCTTTGAGAGAAGGATTGATCTAAGATGACTTCTAAGACGAAGCTGTTTCAATGATATGTAGAACTTGAGGGTTGTTGATTTTTAAAATCCTAAGTCTCACAGAAGTCCCGACACAGTATTAATCCAAAGGTCGGGTCTAGCTCCATTTTCACCTTTTGCTCATGACTTTGGTATGGAATCCAAAATCATTTTTGCATTTCATTCTAGTTGCTCGGGGACGAGCAAGGTTTAGGCATAGGGGGTTGATGAATCTACGATTCATCATACTAAAATATGAAAATAGAGCTATGTTCCCAAGTAATTAGCTACATTTCATAATTTATTCTGCATTTTTATCATTCGTGCATGTAAAATTAATATTTGCATTTTATCACTCATAATTGCATTCATAATCATCTTCACATTTGCACCCAATTTCATGCATTTTAACTAATTCATGCTAACTCAAATTGACCTCAAACAACCTCCACTATATACATATTACTAACAAGATTAAAGGAAAAATACAAAAAAAATATTAACTCAAATAGTTGGCATGTGAGACAAAACTCCAATTTCAGACTAGACACACTAAAACGCTCATATCTTCCTCATACAGTGTCTAATTTATGTATACACACTTTTAAAGTAATACATATTCAAAGACCTTCAAAACAAGACTAATGTCATAAAAATCGGAGCTCGTATGTGAAAGTTGGGTTTTTGGCTTCTTTTGCACGTTCTGAGTTTTCCTTGATTTTAACTTAATAATTTTTGTACATAAGTAATTCTTTTTCGCTTATTTCTTTTTCCTCTATATTCTTTGATGAAAGTTTTAATAAAATCCACAAAAATCTAAATTCAAATCAAGACCGAAATAAAAGAAATTGACTGATTCCTAGTGTCCATTGCAAGTCTGTACAAATATCTCACTTTTTCTTCATTTTATTTTCCTATTTTCTTATTTATTCAAAATACAAAAAATGGATTATTGTGTAAATATTTATCTTTGATTTTATCGTTATTTTTTTTTCGATTTTTCTCTTAATTAAAAAATCACAAAAAGTACAAAACCCAAAAATCAAGGTATTTTATGTACATGGAGTACCCCAAAAATATCGTTTTGCTCAGATTACCTCTTTGGCTTTTGGACCCTTCATGAAAGTTGTAGATCTCATCGAGACGAGCAATTTCGTGTTGAGCACTTTTTGATCCAAAAGGTTGTTTGCTATTTCTTCTAGATTTTTTCTTTTATTTTTATTTTTTGAATTTTCTGGAGTTGATACGTCTTAATTTCATTTTAATAATATAATAATAATAATAAATCTTTTCTCTCGCCTCACGTGCCACGCACATGAGGCCTACTCATCTATTCCTTCCAACTTTGCCATTCAAACCCGCCCCCTCTGTCTCCTCCGCTTATCTCTCCACCTCCAACCGCCGCCGTTGGCCCCGCAACCATCGCCAACTCGCCTTATCCTCTCCCTCGCCCTATTTAAACCTAGCAACTCCTCGAGCATCATCCATCTGCCATATCCTACGAGAAAGGGAGCTTGAGAGGGAGGCTGGTGACAGGGGCCTCCCTTATTGGGCGATGATCCCCTCCGATGAGATCCAACCGAGCCTCCTCCTCCGCTGCGGAGTCGAGGCGATAACCATGTGCCGACCTCTGCCGCTCCAATCCCAGGCGTCTCCTCATTCCTTTTGTTTCTTCCCCTGTTCTTTCATAAATCCTCTATTTTTGCTCTTTTTCCCTATTCTTCAATTCCACCTTCACCTCGCCACAACTTGCCCATGCAGTTGAAGCCCAGCGACCATCACCCCCCTTCAGACCTTCATCTCCCTCGACGAGCGCGCCTCCCGCGCGCAAGCAATCCCTCGCCCATGAACGCACAGCTTCCCAGTCGCACTACGTACCAGGAGCAGCTGCTTGTCGTCAAAAACTGCTCGCATCACCTCCTAGCCGGACCCCCACCACGTCCTCTCCACCAGTCATCGCGTGCTTCCACCACAACCAGCACTGCCACCAAAGCGCCTCGAGCTCCATGCTTCCACGTCTCCGCCTCGGGACACACGCAGTCCACCCCCTACTTGCGGCTCGCCTTCCAGCGGCTCGCGTCACCTGAGCGCGCTGCCTCACAAACATCCGCACGTGGCTCGACCATCACAGTCCGCCGCCAACATCGTCTCCATTACAAGGTGTAGGATCAAGCTGCACCGCCCCCTGGACGACCTCCAGCCACCGCAGCTGCAGTCTCATCCTCGCCTCTAACCGTGTGCGGGCCGCTCCCTGTCGCAATCCGCTCCTCGCCAGCCGCTCGTGATTCCAGCATCCATCTGCACCTTTTCCGTCATTCCTCGGCGAGGAAGAGAAAACAGGGGCGGCGCGACGCCCCCCTCCCTTTTGGCATGAAGAACAAAGCATCTACGAAGAAGACAAAAGACCTCCCAGCACGTGAATTGCACGTGGGGAGGGAGATCATTTGCATCGAGGCCCCCAAGAAGACTCTAATTTTGCCAGACCCCCAAGCCAAGGGTCGCGTGCTTGACAGGTGACCTCTTGGAAATTTGCGAACGAACCCTGCAGTTCGACTAAAATCACGAAGAGACTCCGCCAACCAGAACGTCACTTGCAATGCACACGCATACTGGGTAATTTGCAGAAAGATCCCCTAGAGGTATAAATAATTGCATAAAAGTCCTCATCAGCATATTTCATTTTTATCAATTTTATTTGTCTTTGCATATGGAACCGTGTGTTTGCATGTTATTTTGAACCTCATTTCATCATCATTTTATTTATCAAAAATTTGCATGATGTTCTTCAACGAATACTTTACAATACGGCATGTGTGTAATCATTGTATATTCTGTGGTTAATTAATAATAATTTTTCTTGCAAAAATTGACATATTGTACCCAATCTATGCTTAAAAATTCGTAGGTAATTAACCACAATTCCAAAAATCGCCAAAAGTTCACGGATAGTAGAGTTAATTGTTAGTGACATTGAGCCCAAAAAGAATTGCATCTGCATACATATTTTTCTCTATAAAAATCATTTTGTGCATTTTACTAATTAAGTTTTAATAGGTATTACATCGAACATTTTTAAGGTCTAAGATTTTTCTGAGGTATATCACTTAGTGAAATATCTTAGATAATTTTATTTCCTGAAAATAAACAGATTTAAAATTTATTACAATTAATTAGTGAAAATTTCATTGTTTGCATTCATTTATTCACAAAAAAATCGTTGTGCATCCAAAAATTCCAAAAAAAGTAAAGTAACCTAATTTCATTATATTTAACATTATGGCCAAGCTTGAGGATTTTTAGACGTAGTATGATCGAAATTTGTATTTTAGTCCCCAAACTTCGTCAAAATTGCATTTGTGTTATTTATTAGCATTAAAAAATTAAAAAAAAATACTTCTCTGAAACCATAATTTCTTGATCGACATTTAACCAACCTAAGGAGACAGTTGCCTCCCTGAGTTCGACCTTGAAAATTACCAAGTAAAAAATCGACCGCTTGCTTTAATTTGACATTAATTAAATTTGTGCTTTTTGATCAATCGTGAAATTGCCCGACAACAACACATTAAAACAATACAATTAAAAGGGTAATTTCGCGGTTCTTCAGAGTACCACGGGTGTTGACCCTCATGGTCAACACCCCCTTGCACGGATCCTAACCCCCTCCCTCACGTCCAATCCTTAGGATCCACCTACTACCATCGATCAGCGAGATATCCCAGTTCCAAAATCACTCCTCTTCTCCTCTATAAAATACACTCCTCCGCCTCCAACCTAAGTTTGATCCCTTCTGATCCATTGTAACCCCAAGAATCGTTGTTGGAGAGTTCCCTTGGTGATAGGAAGGCGGAGCCCCGAAGTTACGATGTAGAGAAGGCGGAGGAGATCGGTCCAACCATCACCGGAGTAGCTTCCAGGCGAGGTCTGTCGCCTGGTCCTTAAGACCATGTAAGAGTTGCCAGCTTAGGATTTAGGTTCGCATCTTCATTTTCTAGTGTAATTTCATTTTTATTTCGGTTGATTTAGTTTCTATTTCACTAAAATTCAAAATTGAAGTTCGTCGAGCACTAGACTCCGACCTTTGTTCGCGTCGTATCCGACCAAGTTCCAAACCCTAAACCCCATCTCTTACATTCAATCCTTAGGATCCACCTACTAACATCGATCGGTGAGATATCCCAGTTCCAAAATAACCCCTCTTCTCCTCTATAAAATACACTCCACCTTCAGCCTAAGTTTGATCCCTTCTGATCCACCATAACCCCAAAAAACGTTGTTGGCGAGTTCCATTGGTGATAGGAAGGCGGAACCCCGAAGTTACGGTGTAGAGAAGGCGAAGGAGATCGGTTCCACTATCACCGGAGTAGTCTCCAGGTGAGGTCTACTCTCTGGTCCTTAAGACCAGGTAAGAGTTGCCAGCTTAGGATTTAGGTTCGCGTCTTCATTTCTAGTGTAATCTCATTTTTATTTCGATTGATTTAGTTTCTATTTCACTAGAATTCAAAATGGAAGTTCGTCGAGCACTAGGCTCCGGCCTCTGTTTACGTCGTATCCGGCCATGTTCTGACCATCAAAACACCTCATCACAATCCCAGACGTGTTCTCCATATAATCGACTCATCAGATCATCTCGAAACCGCAAGATTCGAGCAATCAGGTCCCCACCTTCGTCGCTCGCCGGAGACACTCTGCCCCTTCATTCCTCGTACTATTTCAGCTTCATATTGGATCGAGGCTATTCGCCATCGAGCCCTCTTTCTTTTTGGGTAGGTTAGAGCTTGAGAGAACAAGTGGAAGGAGAATCAAACCCAGACTTCAACTCTAGGTGCCGAAGAAGGAACCAAGTTCCAGGCCTTCTCCGACGAGGCTCGGATCCATTTGAGCCCACCCGCTGACGGAGGAGTTCCAACGATGATTTGAGCTCATCAGGAGCCCCAGAAGTGGTCGGAGCGAGGGGTATTGGCCGATCGAAGCTCGAGTCAGGGAACCTTCTTCCTTGTTATTGGAGAGGCCTCAATTGTCATCCGACCAAGAACAAGGGCCAGATCTGATCTCGAACATGGATTAAAGACGAAACGGTACGCATCTCCAGTCGTTGGATCGACTTAAGTGGTGCACCTCAACCGTCTGATCAGATGCATGTGCCACTAACACACCCCTGGGGTATATTTCACCTGATCCCGCCGCCTTTGTACTTTATATTTTAGTCATGTAAATACAGTTTAATGTGAAAAATAATTAGGATAATTTACGTATGGACCCTTGAGCTTTGTCGTAATTACATCTAGGTCCCCTGTCGGGTCACCTCACGTGGTTCCCACATGAGGTGCCAAGGTATTTTATGTATTTTGTCCAAAACTTTAAGGACATGTTATGAAATGAAAGTTTAGTTTTAAAAAATTACAATCAGGTCACTATCAGTCGTGCATTTTATTTTCTTGAATTTTCTGTGTTTAAATATTTCTTTTATGCAAAAAAGGTAGGAAAATTATGTTGTATGTATGGAACATTGCTTGATCACCTATATTTTTTGTTAGACATTTAAATTAATTATCCTATTTTTAAAAATACAAAAGCATGCATATTTTCCCTGTTTAACATTTAAAAATCTATAAAATTCAAATATACCACCAAAAATTCCAAAAGTATATTGGTAAGTTTATAGCATATTGTACCACATACCCAAGAATCACTAAAAAATACGAAAGACAAAACACTAAAATCTCAAAACCCTGAAAATCATATAAAAATTGCAAAATTTCCAGGAAAAATCCCAAAAATAATCCATTTTATTTTCAAATTTCCTATTTCATATATAGTTTACATTAAAAATAATTTTTGGTTAATTTTGGACTTATAAATATTCATTAAACCTTGAACAAGCTCACAAAATTAATATATTAAATGTTTTGTATATTTTATCCCCTTAAAAATCCATAAAAATTAGATAAATATCCCAAAATTACTATAAACATATAAAAAACAAAAAAGTATTTTCTTTATTTTAACTTATTTAAAAAACTAAAAAGCTATATTATCTATATTATTTTACTAATATATAAACATAATATCTATTAGCTATGTACAATTATTATTTACATTATTTTAAAAATAAAAAAGAAATTAAAAATTTGCAAATTTAAATACAAAATATAAAAGTAAAAGTAAAATTTAAAAATATAAAATAATTAAAAATCATAAAAATAAATATAATCAAAAATCCACATTCAAAAAGAGAATGTTAAAAATCCAAAAAGAAATTTATATATTAAGCAATAATTAATAGTAATTCTCTACCACGTTCGCTTTCCAGTGTTTAACATCTACCATACTTCCACCTATACAAATTTATAGAGTTATAATAAATTTTGACTCACGTGTACTTTAATTTTAAGACACGTTGTGGGTTGATTGTTGTTTGATTGTGTGCATGGTCACCACAGCGATTACTTACCTAGCTTGTTTGGTACAGTAGACCAGGTGCATGTCAACAATACCCTAGTTCATGAGGTGACTTGGTTCCATGATATCGGAGGCCAAAGAGGATCAAAAAAGACTTCAATCACTGAAAAACAAGGTAGTTGATACCCGTTCATCATTCAGATAATAATGTTTGATGAGACCAACTATGGCACATGGTCAAGGATACAAACAATGTTTGTGAATTTTTGGAGTTCGATACAATCTAGAAGATGGGAAAATATAGCACGGTGAGAATGGGTTGGTTTGCGTTTAGCTGCTTAATAGCACCATCTTATGTATTATTGATATTTTTTGAGAAGGAATCGAGTGTAGCCTCGAGTTGGGACCCACCTCAAAATTCATAAATAGAAATTCAAATTACAATGTCGATGTCCAAACCATACGAAGAGCTTTGTTGTGCGCAATTATGTTATCAGTCTAGGACTGACCGCGAAAGATGAGGGCATTCCTAGCATACCAAATGGTTCGAAGGAGTGCAAAGTGGCCTACAATGTTGATTGTCCAAGCCATATGAAGAGCTTTGTTGTACTCAATTACACTATCAATATAGAAGGACTGATCACGAAAGATGAGGGCATTCGTAGCAGACCAAATGGTCCAAAGAAGTGCAAAAGAGGCCATGAAGTTTTGTTGAGAGTTTCTACAGCACATTCAAATGGAAGTCCATAAGAAGGAGCAATCTGTCGCTCTAAACCACGAAAGCATGAGTCTAGTCCACAAGTCGAATGAGATATTACATCAAAAAACTGGGTGGTCTGAATCCTCTGCTCCACTCCACAAATTGGGCATAATTGGTATCTAGTGATGAAAATCTTCTCTCTAACTTTAGTAAGCGGGTGCCCATGTCTCATAACCCATAAGAAAAACTTGAATCGTTGAGGACTCCTACTCTTAGAAATCACACTGTAGTCCCTACTCAAATCCTCAAAAGCCATATCTAGAGCCTTATATGCCTACTCTTCATAGTAAACTGTCCATATCTCCATATCCAAAGGCCTATTTCTTCAGACGACCCACCTAATCCTCCGAGTTCGCTAACATCTACATGTATTCATGCGGTCTCTGCTCCAAAAACTATGTAACAAACTGGGGTGCCCAAGAACCACAACCAAACCTGACTACCGTGGCCAAATGATCAGTCAAGAGGGCAAAACGTCACGGGTAATGAAATGGAGTGCTCAGTCAACGGTCCAATCGTCCATCCAGATGTGTCGATCTGAGACAACCTTCAACCAAGGGCAGACTGAGGTCCGAAATCGATAAAGAGGAGCAAGGAGTATGCGATACGGCTATCACCTCATGCACTTCAGGCAATGGCAATCGAAGGGAACAAAAGCATATTTCTCCCTATTAATACGCAAACAATAAATCTCTTCAAAAATGCCTAAGATTTGATATGTCACCTTCACCTGGTCAATCATGCCCTCAAAGAAAAATACAGTATCATCGGCATACCTGAACGATTGGTATCGCCACATCTCCATTGTTGTAGTCCGTACAGAACCTCCCCTTATTGACTAGTCTCATCATCACCACCAATTCATCTACTACTATCTTGAAAAGTAAGGGGGTCAGGGGACACCCCTATCGCATACATGGAAGGCCGTATCGGCGATATATCAGCGATATATCGCCGATATATCGGTTTCGACAGGGTAGGGGTTTCGATATTACCCAGTATCTCCTTTTACAGAGATATCGGCGATATATCGGCGATAAATCGCCATATCGGCTCATATCAGTCAAAAATGACTGGTTTCAGTAGAAAAAATCCTGGATATCGATCGATATAGTCGATAATTCGTCGATATCTCTATATATCAATGCTATTATTCATGGAAGATTGATTCAACACCTAGTATTAAAACACATATATCTAGCTACACCTAGTATTAAAACACACAATGGTTTATATATATTTTGTTTCGGGTCGGGGGCGTCGTACACATATATCTAGCTGTATAAATACAACTTGGTGTACGTTTACAAGTTATTCATGTTATAAGACTTGAATGAAATCGATTTCCAATATCTATAAGTCAATTCTTCAAAAACAAAATATCTATAAGTCAAGAATCA
Source organism: Ottelia alismoides (assembly GCA_037367405.1). Classification (NCBI taxonomy): domain Eukaryota; kingdom Viridiplantae; phylum Streptophyta; class Magnoliopsida; order Alismatales; family Hydrocharitaceae; genus Ottelia; species Ottelia alismoides. The sequence goes on from JAZKJV010000270.1 coordinate 915,288, forward strand.
AACATTAATATCAATATGTTCAAAATGATCGATATATGCGATATAAGCTTCATAGATTGATCGATATGTGTGATCTAAGATTATATTTGTAAGTTATTTAGTGATCTTAGAATTTGGATGAACTCCATTTTCAATATATATAGGTCAACAACCAACAGTAGCAGCGATATTTCGATATGATCGATATGTGCAATATAAGGATCACAGTCTTCACAAATGATCTATATGTGTCATCTAAGTGTATATTTGTAAGTTATTTAATATTATAAGAACTTGAATGTAATCCATTTCCAATATCTAAAGGTCAGGAATAAACCTTAACAGCGATATGTTCGATATAATGACGGATATGTGCGATATATGGTCTATAAATGACCGATATGTGTGATATAAGTGTGTATTTGTAGGTTATTTGTTGTTCTAATATCTTGGATGATCTTAATTTCTAAAAAAATGCCAAAAAATTGGCTTTTTGAGCCATTTTTTGACATTTCCACCGATATCGTCGATATATCGTCGATATATCCCGATATATCCATTTCCGGACGGACCGAAACGATGTCGATGTCGATACGGCCTTCCATGATCGCATACCTCTCTAGGGTTGAAAGAAGTCACCCTCTGGTTGGTCGTTATGACCCAATAAGATATCATCGTAATACACATTTTCATCCAATCAATCCATCCCTGGGAAAATCCTCACCAACTCCGCATCCTCTACATCAACGACACACGTATCTAAGGAACATCCCCAACCCCCATCTTTGGAAATGGATATAAAAAAAATATGGAATGGATATAAATAATAACAAAAATAGTTTATAAATTAGCTTAAATATGCATATATTAGATGGCTTACATATGAAACAAATACAAAAAATATATTATTTTGTAATGATATATCACAAATATGGTTTATAAAGGCCTACAATTGTGTTACATAAAATTATTAATAAATCTACAACTTTATTTATATATTAAAACGGATATGTACTAATGCATGTATTCATATATATATATATATATAAGTTATATATATATGTGTGTGTGTGTGTTCAGAGACTAGACTTGTGTTGGAACTCCTTGTTTGAGGCCAAAGATAGGCCTAGAGAGGTTCTTCTTCAACCCCTTGCACTTGTCTAGGCAATTTGGTTAGCTAGAAATGGCACTCTCTTCTCCTATAATCGCTTCTATGCTGAAAAATTAATTTTCCATTTTAAGACTCCTCGAGTCTTGGCTACTATAAGTCTTCCTGAGGCTTACCCTCATTTTTTAATAAACTTGGGGTGTGCACCAATGAGTGTTTCCCCCTTTTTTGTCTAAAAAATTGACTTTGGATATAGATGTCAAGTTTTGTATAAAATGGATAAAAGAGTGGGTCAAATATGGATTTTCCATATATGTTTGCACTCCTATTAGAAAAAATAAACCGGTTATAATTCCACCCTCATCCCACCGTTAAAGTCCTTGAGGATAGTCGACATCAACAACGAGGTCGTTACAGTTTCAAGGAGCAGAGAATAAATATATCTAACAAGGAGAGTAGCCTTTTCAGACTCTCTTTACTCTTGTATTCCCTCGTGCACCACTATCTTTCAAGGTTTTGATAGATCATGTTTCTCTTGGTTTTGATTTTTAAAGCGATTAATATTGTTCTTTCCTTCCCCTCTTCTTAAATCCCTTCTTCTCAATCCGTCGTATTTTTATTCCATGATTGGCGAATATTTGATTCATCGAATTGAGGTTCAAGAATATAATCTTTTTCTTAACTTGGTTCATCGGTTTTTAGTACATCAGATACATCCCAATAATCTTCAAATCACAATAGCAAAGCCTTTTCCCACATTAAGTAGGGTTGGCTATATGGGTTCTTTGCCTCCATTCGGATCTATCTTGGGCCATTCGCGAGCTTAGATCCAAATAACTAAGATCCTTCGAATAGTCTTATTCCAACACCTCTTGAGTCTTCCTTGCCCCCTTAAACGGCTCAACATCACGAATCTTGCATCTTCTAACGGGTGCACCAGTCACCCTCCTTTGCAAGTGGCCAAACCACCGTAAACTATTTTCTCTTATCTTATCATTTATCGGAGCTACACCAACTTTCCTTCTAATCACATTATTCCGAATCCAATCTTTTTGTGTATGATGAGACATCCACCTTAGCATTTTCATTCTCGCTACCATCATTATTTGCACATATCGATGGTTCATAGGCCAACATTCAAATCCATAAAACATAGCAGGTCTCATGGTTGCTTTGTAATACTTTCTTTTGATTTTCAAAAGAATTTTCTTATCACATATAACAATAGAGGCTCCTCTCGACTTTAGCCAACCCGTATTTATTCTATAAAATCATGTTAAAATATTTAAAAAAATGACAAAGCCTTTTCCCACTATAAGTAAGGTCGACTACATGGATTCTTGCTCAAATCCATGTTGAAAGATTCGACTATTTTTTTACACTGGTTGCCGACTACCTAACGCAACACCCACAAGGGGGGATTTCAACCCTGGTAGGCATACTGCACTACCAACAAATCATGTAAAATATTAATACAAGGCCCTAAATGTCAGTTTCGGTCACCATTTCGGTGATTGACTGAAACGGATTCGGTCGAATTTCGACAAAACTTTCGGACATTTTTTGTGCTAGGGCCCCCATATTTCGGCCATTTCGGTCGAATTTCGATTTCAATTGGATATCGATATTCGACAGAAATTCAACCGAATTTCGCTGAATTTTGAGGCCATGTATTAATGTAAAAAAATGGTGGTGTTGTCAATATATTTATCGTTATTGTTTTTTAAAATATAATTCAAAATTGCATGTTCCACATATAAGTCTGACTAATTGCAAGCATAACAAGTAATCATCTTGAACTGCCTGGCCAAACAAACAGTACAGAACAACTTTCTAAACCCCAGTCTCATCCACGTGTCATCAACTCCGTTTAGTCATACTACATCATACCAGCCTTACAAGGAAGAATCTACAATTGAAAATTTCAGTTTCTAACAAGCACGACAGATCCTTCTCATAGGATACGCAGAACGACTTCTTTCTGACCACTTTTCCAACTAGTCTTAAGAAAATAATTGAGCAGTGTAAGCCACCTTAATTTGATAATGAGTATCTAGAGATGTATTACATTAATTTAACAAGGAATATGGACATCGTTCAAGATACAAATAGTGGTGGTTGCTTTACGCATTTTGACCAACATCACAGATTCAGTATGAGAGTGTGAGGGGACAAATAGATTATCATGCTCTGGTTTTATAGAGAATAACGATAGAAGATCCTCACCTTATGAATCTCCTCTTGCACAGAATTAAATGGCTCCCATGTGCCATCTAAAAACATATTACATCTTGGTGTCATTATTTGTTATTGTGGTTACTTATACTTATTTTTTCGTAATTATGGTTATGTAATATGAGAGTATGTGGGGTTAATTGAAAAACGAATAGGATAGTTTACACTTTTAATTCTCTCTCATTATTTCTTATTGAGGCCACATACACTGTTTATTACATTTTTTACTTCCTCTACCCAAAGTAGCACATATAACATATCCCCTCATCATGCCCTCTATCTCAACCACATTTAAAAGCATCCTTTCCACAAACCAACACTCCGGTGTAGCTCAAATGTTTTGAGATAGTCAACGTTAGACTCATCTAATCCAGAGGTATATTATAGTAGCTATTCTTAAAAAGTGTTTCCTAGAATTATCCTTTCACTACACAAACAATCATGTTAATTTAATGTTATTGTAATCATATGTAGCATGTGTGCCAAACAAATCATACGAAGCACTAACTAGAGCTTAAGCAATTTACATAACACCAAGCTGCAGAAAAGACACAAATTACTTATCTGGCACTTACACTAAACGATGTCCGCATCACACCGAATTCAGCTTTTGACACTGGAACAGACAAGCGATCTGATCTCTTGAGAATATTATTGTTCACCGCTGTAAAATGATTACAAATACTTCAAAAAAAGCCATAGGCCTTTTTATGATGCTAAAATAATGAAATATGATAATTTAAGCATCTCCAAATGCATGGAGAAATCAAAAGATCAGAAAGATGATGCCAAATGTCAACTACTAAAAAACAGTCTTACGTTTCTATTATTCTATTTTGATTTGGAAAAAAGTCTAGAAAAAGCAAAGATTAAATTAAAATAGCCGTAAAAAAATAATCTAAAGAAGCTACAGCTTTTTAAACACTCAACATTCAAAAAAAATTTTAAGGCTAGCATGCATATCTTAACATGACTGTGAAGAACAAAAACCACGACTTAACAATGATATAGGTACTAATCTTCTTAATCAAAATCATAGATAATACTAGAAAAGAAGAATAATGTAATGTCTCAAATGGTAGCTAAAATCTATGGTCAACTCTCTGGAATGTGGACTGAATAATATAAGGCCCGGGCTGCATAATACCCTGCTTCAGGAAAAAAATCGCCCACCTACCACATTGGCATCTATGGCCTATGTGGCCACATATAGGCAATTCATGCAAACGCATTCCAAAACATTGGTCAAGTACTTAACACCACACCACCTTGATGGCATGGCAGTGCGGAGATCTGATCCTCAATATATGAGCCGGTCCAAATCGGTTTAGGCATGTATAGTCTTTACTTGTATGTATTGATATTGAGCATGTTCACTTATAAAAATTGTTGAGGGAAAATGAATGAATGCACTATGAGAGGCCTTAGGGTTCTCTTATATAGGAGAAAAATCTATTGGGCAAATTACACAAAGAAGAAAGGAGAAATAAAAAAAGAGAATAATAATAATAAATAACTAATATCTCAACACTCCCCCTCAAGATGGAGCGTAGATATCAATCAGACTCAGCTTGGAAGTTGGAACAGCATCTCCGATAAGGTCCTCTCGCTATGACCTTTGTAAGTAGTAAGTACATCTGTTGTCTGGTCTCCATAGCTAACATACGTAGTGACGATAATACCCTTCTGTATCATGTCACGAGTGTAGTGACAATCCACCTCTATGTGTTTCATCCTCTCATGAAAGGTTGGGTTGTTGGCAATGAAAAGAGTAGTCTGATTAACACATTGGAGGTGCATGGGAAGAGGGATCTCTATGGTCAAATCAGTAAGAACAAATCTGACACACATCATCTATGTACTAGCATGTGCCATGGCCATGTATTCTGACTCAGCACTTGATCTGGCAACCAAAGTATGCTTCTTACTCTTCCATGAAACAAGAGAATTCCCTATGAACACAGCAAAGCCTGACATAAACTTTCTATCCTTTGGACACCCAGCATAATCTGCATCAACACATGCTGTAATTGAGAGAGATGTGCCTCTGCTGAAAAGAAGTCCCGTACCATGTGAAGTCCTCAGGTATCTCAGAATCATATGGACTGCATCTATATGTGCATGTCTGGGTTGCTTCATAAACTAATGTCTGGGTTGCTTCATAAACTAACTCACTTTACTCACGGCAAATGACATGTCGGGCCTGGTAATCGTCACATATAGTAGTTTGCCAACAAGCTCTTTGTACCTCCTTTTGTTTACCTCCTCAGTATCATCATCATAGAGCTTCATGCTCTTGACAAGAGGAGTAGTGGTAGGTATGCAATCTACCATGCCTGTCTCTGAAAGAAGATATATAACATACTTCCTCTGGGTCATCACAACATATCCCATATCAAAATATGTTTGAACCACAATCCATGAAAGATAAACATAACATTTAATTTGGGTTTGAGTTTTGGCTGGGAAGTGTTAAAGCATCCTCACAGCAAGCATATGAAAGCCTTTAAGAAAGCCTATATGAGATTTTATTGTCGCAACCAAGAAGTCACAACAACAAAAAAGCTTTTTTTCACAATAAGTAGGGTCGGCTATATGAATTCTTTGCCTCCGTTCGGAAAGAATGTTTGGAATTATTTATTGTAAGCTGCTTATTACGAAATTGAGATCCGAAAATATTAAAAAAGCATCTCCGAAAATATGGATTCTTGGTCTATTATAAAAAATAGCGGGTAATGTGCAAAGAAAAGAAAATTTACGCAATTCTAATACATATTGGTATATGCTCAACATGACAAGAGGATTAATCACATGTGATTTGCACAAAAGTGTTTAGCCTGGCGCAATCCAAGTTTCAACTCAGTTTTCATTTTTAGCCATGACTGGTCATTACTTTTAACTGAGTTCTTAGATAGCAAAAAACATGCCAACAGGCAGACCTGGATTAATACACCATCCAACCAATTCCAGAATATTTTAACTAGTAATATTTGATTTTCCCCCAAAGAGGGATTTTCGTTCATGGTTTGGACCCAGCAGCATCAAAAAAATGAGTTAAGGCAAAACACAGATTAGTAACGAACTCCAAAAGTAAATGCTAGAAGACTTTTAGAAAAGGACCAGCAAAAATTAACATCATATCCAGGTAGAGAACTTACTCAAACTAATAAAATATCCGCCATCATCAGAGCTTAATGGCTTAACAGATAGAGCTTTTTTCACTTGACCTTCAAGACTGATCAAAGTCAATTATTTAAGTCAGAAGGTATTTAGTATGACCAGGGATATCATCCAAGGTATCTAAGATGACCGGTGCATCAAATAGTTAATGAAATCAAACTGAAATGACATCAAGAATCTCCGTTCAGAATTGAAAAGCAAAATTGCAACACAAACCTAGATTTCATCGAAGGATCATGAACGAATTCACATGATTCTCCAAGACCTAGGCTAATCACGCATCCAACTTCAGTAGGATTCAGAGCAAACATCTGCATAATTGACAGATACTCCAGTAAACATAACAAGACTTGGATATGTATGGCAAATTTTGTTAATGTGTACAAAAACAAAACGATAACATCCAGATAATATCCAACAAGGGTGCTTCACATTTATTCACTTGTTTTATGTATAAGACTTGCCGTTAATCCTACACACAGGGACGGTGTTAAAATAATCACGCCCATTGAGAAAAATGAGAAACAATTTAATCACTTCTTCCACAATTTCAGAAACCTACAAAGTCCTCACAATCTCCTTTTCTATTTCTAAATATCTCTTGATTGCTTTACATTGGAAAAACAAAGCATGCTCAATTTTAAAGTTATACACAGAGCACAAGTTTTTTATCTAATTATATGAAAAATGGATTGAGATTACACATAAGTAATCAAATGATTTCTATAACGAGTGTGAAAGGGTATATTGCTTCTATAAAGGGCTACATCATGCATTAAATCACTGCAAGAAACTGTAAAGAGTGATAGAGATAAGAAAATTGAGACCCAGTTCGGGAAAAGAGAGACCCCTTTCTGGGGAGGATTTGAATGCCATGATTCAGTATACTTTTGAGGATATCAAGGAGTAAGTTTCCTTCAGTCGAGGTGGGGCATGACTCATGAAGATCGAGGTTATACTCTATTTTTTCGAGGCGTCAACAATTTTGATTTATATGATTTACCAATTTTTTGAAGCCAAAAAAGGGGAACCACGCATAGGTGCCAGCCCCCATGAATTACCAATTTTAAATAGAATTTCACGCAATTAAACGGTGAGCATGGACAGTCGCAGCATTAAATTAAATAATACAAGCATCAAGGCATCACAAGAACCAAACGAAGAGTAGCAAAAAGCATGGCATCAAATTTTTTTGAATTTCGATTGAATTTTGATTTCGACAAGGGACCGAAATGGCCAGCATCTAAGCCTTTAGGTCGCCAATAAAAGAGCTGGTGATCAAAATGGCCAAAATTTGGGCCGAATTTTCATCGAAATTTCGTTTCAGACGGTCGATAATATGGTGATCGAAACTGATATTCAAGGCATTGGCAATAAGTCAACCACTATATGATATACACGTAAATATACATATTATAGTATGCCACAGAGAAACATAAGTGAGGATCGTTTTGCCTTGAGAACGATGATGGTTGTATGCTTCATGTGGCACTAAAAGATCCATATTTAAGGCTTATATCTAGTCACCACCTTGACCAACTGAGGCATATAAAATGGTGGAGTTTCCTGCAAGATACACCTAAAAATAAGGAGGTCGTATTCCTGCTTTTACTTGACTCCCTCTGTGTTTGTAGTCGGCCTTCTTTGGGCAGTGACCATTGGGTGTGGCGGGACAATTCTTTCACTGTCAGAAGGGCTTTTTTTTTGAAATCCTGAAATAGGGGGAGACACTCGACGGTGTTCGCCCCATCTTTTATTCAAAAAGCAAGAACAGAAACAAGAAAGAAATACAGAAACTACGGCCGAAGGAGCGACCAATTACAACACCCACTCCTCCACCAAACTCTTGGCATGTATCCCCACATTTTCCCTATAAAAATGTTGTCCCGAGAAGAGGAAGGCATTCCTCCCCGACCAAACAGCCCATAGGACGGCCAGCGGGTAGACCATCTCCCTCCTAGATCTAGTCATGTTCGCCACCAGCGAGCCGCAAAACGTCTCGAGATCATCAACGCAACACCATGCCAGACCTGAAGCACCTTGGGGCACTTTAAGAACAGATGCTCGACGGATTCAATCGCCTCCTCGCAGAGTGAGCACCTGTTAGAGATGAAACCAAGAAGCCTGGCACACCGGTCTCTCGTCATCAGCCTTTGTCTCCGAAACAACCATAAGAAGAAACCAATTCGCTCAGGTAATTTGAGAGCCCAAAGGAGCGCACAATCGCGAATCAAAATCTCCGAGTGTGAAGGCGGCGGTCTGCAAATAGCCCCAAAGGCCTTCCTAACCGTGAACTGACCCGCACGCCAACCCCAATGGTCTCTCCCCTCCGATGGGCGCCCCACCTCCCTGATAGCATCCAACAGGGCCAAGAAATCTTCCAATCTCAGGTCGGAGAGATTAGAGGCGAAAGTTGGGCACCAATTTCCATCCGCCCAACAAGCTGCCACCGTCACAAATTTATCCACAGCGAGAGCAAACAATCGCAGGAACCGCGTGCAAAGCCCCCCCCCCCCCCCCGCGTCCAATCGTCCGTCTAAAAAGCGAAAGACTCGCCTCCACCAATGATTGGCCGAAACAAAGATAAGTTCTTGGAGAAAACCTCCACGACCCCTCTCTAGAAGGGAGTCGGAGAGTCCATCTGATCATCCGACCTCGGAGGCGCCCCCACAACACCGTATATCTTGCGCAGCACGGTACAAGCCAGATCCTCCCCAGGTCCCCAGATTCTACTCGCCCATTTAAGAAGCAAGGCCTCGTTCATTTGTTGGAGACACTTCACTCCCAGCCCTCCCTGATTCTTCATGATCGTAATATCCTCCCACCCAACGAGGTGGATGCCCTCGACTCCCCCCTCCGATTGCCCCTTAAGAAACCACGCATCCGCTTCTCCAACCGCTCTCTAATACCCTTAAGAATACGCCGGTTCGAGAGGAAATAGATCGGGGTGGAGGAGAGGATCGCCTTTAGGAGCACCAAATGCCCCCCCCCCCCCCGATAAAACAGACGACTTCCACCCCGCTAACCTCGCTTCAACCTTCTCGACGATTCTCAACCAATCCCTCGTCCTCGTTCTGCCCGTAGCCAAGGGCATCCCCAGATAGTCCAACGGTAAGGAGCTGCATCCCGACCCCAATGCTTGCGCTCAAGCATCGGCCTCCTCCACTAAGAGACCAATAGGGACGACCTTCGACTTATCAGCATTCATAAACATCCCGGAGAGTTCGCTGAAGATTTCCAAAGTCATGGCCATGGCCATGCCACCCGCCTCCGCAACCCCCCGCCCTCAATGAAGAACAAAGTATCGTCGGCGTATTGTAGGAGCGGAACCAGCGATCCCTCCCTCGAGTAACCATTTGAGAGCCCGCAGCTGACCACACGGAGCGCAATGTTAGTAAGGACATCCGCAGCAAGGATAAACAACATCGGTGCAAGAGGGCACCCCTGGCGCACTCCCCTCCGAGGCTGGAAGAAGCCCCCCTCCGTGCGACCATTCACCATGACCGTAAAAGAAGACGTTGTTACACAACGCCTCATCCAAGTGATCCACCTCTCCGGGAACCCCTTCCTCCGGAACACCGACCAAAGGAACCTCCAGTCAAGGCTATCGTAAGCCTTTGCAAAGTCCACCTTCCATAGAACACCGCATTTATCCCTTCTCCGCCAGTCCGCAATGATCTCAGATGCGAGAGTGAGGCAATCCGAAATCTGTCTCCCCAGCATGAAAGCAGATTGCAGCGGCGAGATAATGCTGGGAAGAACACAACTCAATCTAGCGGCGAAGACCTTCGCGGTAATGAGATATAACGCGTTAGAAACCGCAATAGGGTGGTAGTCGTCAATAGAATATGGCGCCAAAGCCGAGCAAAATGATCAATGTCCCAGAATTCAGAGACAACCTCCAACACCTCAGAGCCAACCAAGTCCCAGAAGTCCTTGTAGAAAGAAACCGGGAAGCCATCCGGTCCAGGAGCGGTATCAGCATTCAGGTCCCAAACCGCATCCTTAATCTCCTCCAAGGTCACAACGCGAGTGAGCATGTCGCAACAGGAGGTCTCCAAAGGCGTTGTACCTAGGCCCAGCCACTTCCAAATCCGCAGTATAGTCCTCGTGGAGACGTCTTTAAAGTGATTGATAATAGCTCTTCCCATTTCTGTGTTCCCTTCCACGCGAACCCCACCGACCGAGATCGAGCGCAATGCATTAGACCGGCGCATGCCACTGGCCACTCGATGAAAATAAGATGTGTTCGTGTCCCCCTCCCACAACCAAGCACTTCTTGACCTCTGCCTCCATTTCGTGACCCGCTTGCGGTCCTCGATGGCAACCTGTTTATGAGCAGCTGCGCGAGAAGCCAACTCGTCCGGCGAAAGCTCCCTAAGGTCCTCCAACGCGTCAAAACTCCGAATCACCTCCTCGGCCTCCAACCTCGTCGCGCACCTGGCCGCCCTAGACTCCCTCTTGAAGATCGATAACCTTGCACGCAAGGAAGTTAGTTTCTGGATAAAGAGACGCGGCGGACCTAGCAACAACCACGCTAGACCAATGAGAGGCCACCACCTCCCTAAAGTTCTCCTCCAACAGCCAACACTTTTCATATCTAAAGAGTCCCCTTTGCACAGGGGCATCACCTGAATCCCACAAAATTGGAGCGTGGTCGGATAGCGTCCGTGGTTTGGCCCCCACAAAGGAAAGAGCGAAGGACTCCAAGAGCTGGGGCGAAGCCAAAAACAGATCGATACGTGAACGCGAGTTGGAGCTTCTCCACGTATAGGCTACGTCGTCCGCATCCATAACCTCAAGTCCCAGGGAATCAATAAAGTCCGCGAAGTCGGCCGACCCCGGGTCTTGCCCCCCTGCTCCCGGGCCTATCAGACGTCCGCAAGGTAACGTTGAAATCCCCCCCAATGAGCTAGGGGACCTCCAAGATCGTCCTGCCCGCCTCAAGAAGATCCTCCCAAACCTCTCCCCGTAACACATTACAACATGGACCATACACACATGATACAGCCAACGGCAAAGAGGAATCCGTACATACCAGCCAGACCGTCAGGACATGTCTCCCGCGAATAAGCGATTCGAAAGCCAAAGTCGAGGATCTCCAAGCCACCAGCATCCCTCCAGACGTGCCCACCGCATCCACCGTTCTGAACTGATCAATGCCCCCCGCACCAAACGATCTCCAAATGTCGTCTGTGACAGATTGAAGATTCGTTTCTTGTAGCATAATGACGTCGCATCCCCACTCCACGAATCTCGACCCCAAAGTCCTCTGTTTGCTCGGATCACCGAGCCCTCAAACATTCCAGGAAAGAATTCTCATTTAGGACCGTCTTGCCTCCCATGAATGCGGGCCACCCCTGCGGCCACCGCAGCGATATTCTTTAGAGTCATGTCTGGTTGCGCCTCCAGTCGTGACGATCTGGACCTACTCCTTCTGTATCTCTTACCAGCCCTCCTGTCACTCGTCCCCTTAGACGAGTGATCTGTGCCCGAGCTGGCGATCGGCAGCACGGTTGGAGCAGCGGCAACAACATCAAGATAGGGGTCAACGGCGACCACTGTCGTGGACGAAGGCACTGGACCTAAGGTTGGCGATGTTTGGGTCCATGTCCTCCCCTCCGCTAAGACAGGGTTGCTCAAGGAAATTGTCGCCCGCTAGGGGGCACCAGCCATGGCCTCAAATTTCGCCGAATTTCGGTCAAAATTCGATTTCGACGTGTCATTGAAATTTGACCGAAATGGCCAATGTCGGCCGAAATATGGGGGCCTTAGTTCAAAAAACGACCGCAATGACCGAAATGACGGTCGAATTTCGACCGAAATTCGGCCGAAATGTCATTTCGGTCAGTCACCGAAACGAAATCGAAATCCGACATTTAAGGCCTTGGCACCAGCTGACGACTCCCCGTAACCACCACATGGGACGTACCACGCCGGCGATGCCGAAAGTGCCACGTATGGCAAGGGATCAGCGGAGGCCGCAGACGCAGGGAAGACTCGAGCAAGAACCGAATCCGAAAGCCCCTTCGTAACCGAATACAAGGTAAAAGGTGTATTCGGATCCACAGTAGGGTCCGTGAGTGTAACTCGGGTCCTCGGACTCACATCCATAGTCATAGAACAAGGTGGCGACGACCATACAGTTACCCCTTTTTCCATGTCATCAGGCAAAGAGAATGTTGCCTTGCACAGGACCCAAGACATACCCGCGAACAGGCGCGTGCAATCAACCCCGCGCGTCGTTCCACCCAAAGCTCCCCTTGGAAAGCCAACCGCCATCACGAAACGTGAACCGTCGTCGTTCACCCCACCGACGTTCACCCTCGGAAGCTTCGGCGATGGCGGAGGCTCCTCGATCTGAAGCTCGATTCTGAACGTGTAGCAGCCGACCTCCATCTCCGCGAAAGAACTCCGACCTTGTATCTCATCCAGGAAGGCCCTATTACACTCCAATGGCACCACCGTGTCGTCCACCGACGAGCCTGGCTTGAGCCCGTCTTCAATCACCTCACGAACCGTCCCCCACCGCCTCAGGGCCTTTCGCAAGCAACCCACCATCCTGGATAGGAAAGGAACTCCCGTCACCCTTGCAACACAGATCTCCACCTCCGCACAGGAACCATCGGTAAAACGAAGATTTCTCCAGCAGACATTGGCAACATCACCATTCTGGATGAGGCGATCCCTCTGGATTGTTGAGAGTCCACAGACACAGCATCTTCGATCATAAAGCTTCACGACATCGCCATAAAACCTCGACCCAAGGAACCCATACAGGTGGGTCCTCAAATCCTCCATCACGATATCACCTCTCACCGTGAACCCGATGAGCGCATGCACGTCAGTCCCTCGGGCTTCCCTCCTTACCTCGTCAGAGGTTAACGAACCAAGACCCCCCACCGCAGGTAAAGGTTTACTCGCTTGGTGAGCTACACTCGCATGCCGGGGCACACCCGCAACCACCTCGACGAAAGTAGCCCCCCCCCCCCGGCAAACAGATGAAGTATCGGAGATGCGATGCCCGCGCTGACGAACCAAGCCCCTGGCAGGGCCCCAGCCGCAACCTTCCCAAGAGTAGACATGCACGTAGCCTGGCGGTGTCCAGGCCTTCCGCAGGAGAAGCATCTTGGCAGGGAAGAGCATAACGAAGCAACGTGTCCCCTAGTTCCACACCGGAAGCACCGCCTCTCCGGTTTCCTATGCGACATATGCACCCACTCCCCCCTTCCCCCCTCCAGTAGGCTCCGCTCCACCACCGACGACAACCCTCTCGCTCTCCTCCCAGCCTAGTACCGCCTTCCCCTTCTCTGAGACCCCGCACACTCCCCCTACTAACGATCCGCTGCGAGCTCCCTCCTCGCGCCCTCTCCCCAGCACCACCCCAGCCAAGGCCCCTCGCGAAAAAGCCTTCCCATCTTCCCCCTGGGACGAGCCTCTCTCCGACGAAGCTCCATGCAACGAGACTTCCCGCGTTTCCACCCTTCGAAGTCTCCACCAGAGCTCCATTAGCCCCAGTCTTCCTGTCAGAAGGCTTTCCGGGCAATCTCTAGCCCCCCCCCCCCCGATCGGACTCTCTGGTTCGTGATTGCAATTTGATCTGGGAGCTGTGCATTCCCGACAGAATTGGATTCTTTCTATGGTTGTTGAGACCAAGGCCTTAAATGTCGGTTTCGGTCACCATTTCGGTATCGACCAAAACAGAATTTCGATGGAATTTCGGTGGAATTTCGACCGAAATTTCGGTCATTTCGGTCAATTTTTGTACTAGCACCCCCATATTTCGGTCATTTCGGTCGAATTTCGATTTCGACTGGATATCGATATTCGACAGAAATTCGACCGAATTTCGCTGAAATTTGAGGCCATGGTTGAGACGCAAATGTATCATGACTCAATACAGATATGCGAGGCTTTTCCCGGATATTTCCGATTGATGCCCTCTTTGTCAGACTTATATTGAGACCGTGTATCATCTCTTCTTTGGATGTCAAAAGACTGCAACTATTTAGGGTTATAGTAACCTGAGTTGGGTAAATACAGTGGACCTTGAACTTTTCTGGGAATCATTATATTTTGGCAGGAACAGAGCTCGTTCTGATGTCCTCTGCCTGTTGGCTCTATTATGGTCTGTCTGGGTGGGCAGAAATGCATCTCTGTTTTCCAATGAACGGTTTTATTGTGAAAATGTAATTTTCCACTAGATATATGTTAGAGTCATGGTAATTGTAAGTTTTCTGTAACATCTCTGACTTTTAATACAATGGGGTGGACACCATAACCTGTTTCCCCCTTTTTGGCTTCAAAAAATTTGGGAGGTTGTCTCACATCAAGGCAAATAGCTCGGCATCTCCAAAAGTTATATTCAAGACATGGAAGCAAAAAATGGTTAGATAAAGTTTTGAATATGACAGTCTCCTAACATGGTCGAAACGGTAACTTCTCCTACTTATATTCTGGTGGGAAGTATTCTAGGGTTTGTTAGACCTTCGTAATGATGCAATAGTGTCACTTTCATGGTTGCTCTCTTATCTTAAGCAGACAATCAACTGTGTCTCCTCTACAAACTATCATCCCCCAAGATTGCAGCATGCCTCGCCCTGAAGGTGGTCATCTCCATGCAAACAAGAGTATTGTAACGGACATTACAAGCAAGTGCGTTTACCCTTTTTTAATCTCTTCCAAATCCTCATCCATCAACCCACAAGTCAACTAGTTTTTTTTAGAATAAGTACGGGTGAGCCCCCCATATTGGGAGTCACCGCCACGCGAATTTCATTAAAGGAAAAAGAATATTACAAGGTCAGACAATAGCCCGACAATCAGTAGTTGTACAGCGCAGTACAGTGACCTACAACGTTCTCAAAGTAAAATCTTTTATTGCTGAAAATCTTCTCATTTCGCCCTAACCAGATGGTCCATAAAGTCGCGAAAGCCTTCGAAGTTCGAACAGTCGTCTGTAGAGTTCGTCCCCAACGCCCGAACAGACGTCCAGAAAGCAAAGCATGCCACACTATCCACCCCAACCATTCCTAACGCCTCCCAAACCCGTTGGGATTCCGGGCACCCGAAAAATAGATGATCAGGATCCTCCTCCGCGACCCCATATCTATCGCACTGGGTGTCCTACAGATCGAGCAGCCTTCCCCTCCTCGCCTTGCCCAGCAGCCGCCCTCGCCTCATGCATCACAAGAATATCTTAACTCTAATCGGTATCTTCGCCGCCCAGACGATTTTCATATCCTGAATCAACTCCACGTCCTGTACCTCGGCACGCGCCCGCAGAAATTTGTAGACTCTATTCACAGAAAAGTTATTTTTCACCCACCGAAAGTGATCACGGCCACTTGAGAGGTCCCCGGCGGAGGGATCTCTATCACCATGCGAAAATACTCCTCCGAACGATGTTCAGATACATTGGTCCGAAAGAACGGCGCCCAAGTACCCACAACAGTCGTCTGGAAAAGTGAAGCGTCCTTTATGGCTGCAAGAGGGAACAATCGCGGATATCTCTCCTCCAACGTTCCCTCCCCCCCCGCCAGAACCTAAATAAGTGACCATCCCCTATCATCGACTTGAGACACGGAGACACGACCAGCAGAATCTCCCGGATCCTGGCCCAAAGCGGTGACTCGAAGCGCCCTCTATTTGCCAGCAGCTCCCTTTTGACCTCATATATCCTTCTTAACAATCTAGCTGCCAGCGACAAAGACGAGCCCAGATGCGTACCACCCATTTGGCGATGAGAGCCTTATTCATGCAATCCATGTCCCTGATGCCTAGGTCGCCCTCGCCGCGTTCCCTCGTGACCTCTTCCCAATTGATGAGGTGCATCCTTGGTCCTCGTTGATTCCCGTCAGACCAAAAAAAACTCTGCATCAAAGCCTCCACCTTTCTTCTCACCCCCATCGGCATTAGCCTAGTAGAAAAGAAGAAGATGGGTATCGTCGAGAGAACGTGCTTCAGCATGATCAACTTCCCTCCCCTAGATAAAGTGATCGCCTTCCAACCAGCCAATCTCTGCTCCATCCGCGAAATGACCGCATCCCAATCAGCACTCCTTAGCTTCCCATCAACCAGAGGCAGGCCCAGGTACTGGATGGGGAGTTCCTCCAGTGAGTACTCAGTGATCCTTTCCAGCGAGAGACGCTCCTCCTCGTTGTGTCCGAAAGGAACAACCGTCGACTTCGCCCTGTTGATCTCCAATCCTGAAAGCTCACAAAAGATGTCGACCATATTCACAACATTTGCATTTTGATCTTCGGTGCCAGCGAGGAATATAAGCGTGTCGTCTGCATACTGCAACAAAGGGATGGAGATGTCGTCCTTTCTGAATCCCTCGCACCAGCCCACCTCGACAGCCCACTTGAAAAGAACGCCCAACGCGTCGGCCGCCAGCACGAACAACATAGGTGCCAGCAGACACCCCTGACTCACACCCCGCTGCAGCTGGAAGTAGCCGCCCTCCGGTTTGTTGTTAACCAAGACGGCGAAGGAAGAAGTGGTGACGCATCGATTCATCCAATCGCTCCACGGCTCCAGAAAACCTCTCGTTCACAGAGAGAGACAGAGGAATCTCCAGTCTACACAATCGTACGCCTTGGAGTAGTCGATCTTCCATAGGGCCCCTTTCTTCTTTGTTCGCTTCCAGTCGAGGCAAATCTCCGATGCCATGACGAGGCCATCCGTTATCTGCCTCCCTGGAATGATGGCCGATTGACCCTAGAGCACCACCGAGCCCAGAACCTTCTTCAATCTGTTCGCCAAGATCTTTGCGGGAATTAGGTAGATTCTGTTGGACAATGCAATAGGCATGTAGTCCTCGATACGTAGGGGGTTCTCTTTTTTTGGCAATAGGAAAAGCAGCATCTTGTTGCTCTTTTCTAACCCTCTATTCCCCTTTCTGAACTCATTCAACACGACCAACACCTCTCCCTTCACCAGCTCCCAAAACTGACGGTAAAAAAGCATCGGGAACCAGTCCAGGCCCAAGCCCCATCCGCATTCGAGCTCTATATAGCACCCCTCGCTTCCTCCGAGAAGCGCACAAGCAGGCGCTCGACCTGTGCAACCAACAGGGACTCAGCCCCCGATCCTAACCAACCCTAGTCGGCCCCCTTCCTTCTCCGTGTTGCCTAGACGAAATGTCCTCTCAGCGTCGACCCCACCGTCGCATCCCCCGAGATCCAAACGCCACCCACCAAGATCTCATGAATGAAATTCCTCCTTTGCCTCCCTGACGCCATCGAATGGAAGAATCTCGTGTTGGCGTCCCCCTCTTTCAGCCATTTCTGCCTGGATCTTTGGCGCCATTCGACCTCCTCTTTCCTATCTTCAAGCAGTAACACCTTTAGGAGATCCTTCCTCTCCTTGAATTCTTCATCGACAAGACCTCATTCGTCGTCAAGCTCATCTAATCTCGTGACCCCTGTCTGTGCCTCTGCCCTCCTCTCTTTCCTTCTCTTCCTTAAGTCCTTCCCAAAAGACATGAGAAAGGATCTCAACGACGTCATCTTCACCGCCAATCTGGACACGGTTGAGCCCTCCGCCACGCAACCCTCCAGAACAATTCCGCCATCTCGCTGAACCCCTCTTCCAGGAGCCTGCTTCGCTCAAAGCGGAACAAGAATCTGAACGATTGGTCCTCCCCAGACGACCATAGAATAGGAGTATGATCCGAATGCGCGCGAGGAAGCGCTCACGCCCGTGAAAGTGGAAACACGTCAGAACCCTCTGGGGAGAGCAAGAATCTGTCGAGCCTAGAACGAGATCGCACATTACGCCATGCCACGTCAACGATCGACAACCCCAAAGAGTGGATTATGTCACGGAATTTGTCAGCATCGGGGTCCCTGCTCCCCACCCCTGCGGACGGTCGTCATGGATTAAAGTGACATTGAGGTCTCCTGCGATAAGCCAAATCGTCGTACTTCTCGCATCCCCCAGCAGCTGAAGCTCCGGAGCTAGGGCTCCCCTCGCCCCATTTGTAGGGTCATAGACATTTGTGACAAGCAACTCAACTCCATCACTTCGTCGTCGGAGAAGGACCGACAAGCAAGACAGAGATTTTGCAACATCCAGCAGATCAAAGACATCCTTCTTCCATCCGGATAACAGACCTCCCGAGGCCACGTGCGCCTCCACCTCCGTCAGATCGAATTTCCTGCCACCATCCAGACCCTTTCATGCCACCTCCAACCCCGAAGACAACTTTGTTTCTTGCAGCATAAAGACGCCGGCCCCGGCCTCTGTAACCAAGTTCCTCACCCCCACCCTTTTTTCTAGCCGCCCTAAACCTCTAACGTTCCAAGATAGAATTTTCAGAGGCATGTGGATTGTTTTGTCTTCTTAGGCGGCACCAGACCCAGCAGCATCGCGACGAATCGATCTAACAGCCAGAATTTGTTTTGAGAGGTCGGAAAAGGCGATGGTACGCACCTTTGAGCCTCAAGATTTTTCGCTTCTACTAGGGTCGCTGCCCTTCGCTCTCTTCTAGCCCAGAATGGAGTCATGCTTAACTCTACCAAAATGGAGTCGTGCTTACCTCTACCAGCAGCAAAATCCAAGCGCCATATCTAGAACCCAAGTCAGTTGGGCGTGGTCTAGAGCAACTCTATGACAACTCACAACCAATTCATCTACCACATTTTGGGAAGAATCCGTGGAGGATCGTTCAACTCGGATAACAGATTTATTATATAAAGAGATCTTTAGCTTCTGATTAAACCCAGGATCGAGATATTTTGTTATCGATATTAGAAGGTTTCTCCATCAAGGTTTTCTTGTTTTACCGTGGGCTTTTCATGTAAGATTAATTGAGAGGAAAATCATGGTGATTGGAACGTGACTAGATGTTGAATGCAGTCCTTCAAGGCATGGTCTACTTGGAGAATGTTTCCCCTGTAGGTTGGGCTACCAGACCTTGAGCAAGAGTTGTTGCAACAAGTTAAGGGTCGATGGAGGAAGAGGTGGAGGATGTGCGCTCAAATTAGGCTTTACATGAGGAGTCGAGTCGTTAAAGGTCGGCACTTAAAGGTCTTCTTATGGGGGTGAGCTCTACGGGTGGGGATAGCCTTGAGTTGGCATCCAAGTCAACCAAGCACTTCCTTGATCTTCCTTCGAAATTGACGTATTTGCATTGCATACCACAATAAGGAACGCACAAGGCCTCTCACAGAAAGAGGTTCTGAAGCTGATATATACAAACCATGATGGTTATTCTGAGATGTCGGTTTAATGTCGGTCGCTCTTCTTCGATAGGAGCTTCCCTCTATGTCATCGCGTCGTTCATATTGTTGGTATCATGTTACACTCAAGAGATTTTCTCTCTCTTCATGTGGCTCTTGCAGCTTTGAGACGTTGTTAAGGACCTCCTATGGTCTCTCGCATGGACATGCTCCACAAATTCTTGTGGTTGTCATCGGTAGGGCTTCGTCATTCAACTCTTCACCTAAAACTAGGATTGGGTGATCATTGGTCACCCTATATGTGGTGGAGGTGTTGATTGGAAGGTCATCGATCAACAATGGCATCTTTTCAAGTGGCACAGTAGTGGGAGGCGGCGGTATCTCTTTGGGTGGTGCGGTGGTGGGCATTGGAGACATGAAGCAATTTTGAGACTCCGAAAGAAGTGAAATTGTTGCCCCCCCCATATTCTAAAGCTAACATTTTTTTCCATCAGCTACATGAGATTCAATAGAGAGTAGGACCACCCTGGACCCTGAGGAAATTTTCATAGTCAACGTGTCAACTCTTTCAAATCAAAGCCAAATTTTCATAGCCAATGTGTCAACTCTTTCAAATCAAAGCGTACTATTAATTCAATGTCAACCTCTTTCACGCAGAGGAGTTCAGTTCCCTTTAGTATTCAGTTATTGATAAGGTGCAATGGATTAGGCATGAGCCCATTTGGAAGGAGGACGACCAGATGATGTGGCTTTCAATGAGGGGTTGGTTCTCGAAACCATAATTAAGGCAACGTCTATGGGATAGAGCCTCTTCATAATGTCATTGTTTTTGCCGATATGTGTCTCCTAAACATGGAAGGCTATATCGATATCGATATCGATATCGTATCGATCCACCCGAAAAAGGATATATCGGATATATCGACGATATCGGTGGAAATGTCGGAAATAGCTCAAAATGGCATTTTTTGCAGTTTTTTCAGAAATTAAGATCATCCACGATATTGAAACAGCAAATAATCTACAAAATACACACTTATATCACACATATCGTTCATGTATACCCCATAGATCACACATACTGGTCATTTCGAATATATCGAGGTTAATATTGATTCTTGACTTATAGATATTAGAAATGGATATCATTCAAGTTTTTATAACATGGAATAACTTACAAATATACACTTAGATAACACATATAGTTCATCTATGATCCTTATATCGCACATATCAGTCATATCGAACATATCGTTGGTTGTTAATTGTTGATCTATAGATATTGAAAATGGAGTTCGTCCAAATTCTTAGAACACTAAATAACTTACAAATATATAACAATGTAATATATGATGATATTATGAAGATAAGAACATGAAAAAAAGGATATGTCAATGCCATAAACCTTTCTACTAAATTTCTACCCAATCAAAAGGAAATCATTGGATATAAACCAATAACTATCACTAAAATATTTATCAAAAAGGGATTGGCTATAGTTGTCATTAAAAATATCCAAGTTATTGATATGAATCATACAATTTGAATCCTAACCGTATGTTATGTTGAACCCAGATGAAGAACAGTCTAATGTTCCCCTATACCACCATACCCTAACAGTGCGGGCAATGTTCGAAAATGCGGTCCATGTGGCCGCATATGTGGTCGCATATGCGTATTCAATCACTTGAACGAAGCGCATATGTCATATGCGACAATATGCGATCAAAACGCATATGGGGCCGCATATATCTGTTAGGATTCATGTTAATCCATGACATGTTGATGACACATTAACTCCCTTTTTTCCGAGCAACTCTTATATCATCATTTACATTAATGCATCTTTTCATTATTATCGTATATGTTGCATTTGGGAATATAATCTAGGATATTTTTTCTCATATCCATTTTTTACCATTGTTCTCAATACTTATTAATGAATTGTTTACTGATTTTTGAATATTCTACCTAATGAAATTCATTTTAATTCTTCAAAAAAACATGAAATAATTGACTAACAGTCTGACACTTTACATACTTCTAATAAATTTTATATGCAAATACAATCTTCCCCTATATTTTGTGTCAACATATTTTGTCCCTTGGAGATACATAAATGTGTATAATTTTAGGTGCACGATTTGTATACCTATGATTATTCTTTAGCTTTGTTACCTATAAGATTTAAATATACATGAAAGGGTTTTTTTATAGAATTCATGTGTTCCCTATTGAATCCAAATTTGTATATGCATATATATATGCATTAAATTCAAAATATACACTAAAAAAATCAATTTATAATATCATGTTTATATGTCTAATTGATTATAATATCTTATTTGAATTTTTTTATTTTTGATTTTTTAGGTCATCAACTTTTTTATATAATCACATTTTATTGTTTATTTTATATATTTTAAATTATATTTTATATATTTTAAACTAAAATATTATAAACGGTATATACTTCCGTACACTCCGCATATTCGCTTACTCATTTTAGACCGCATGACCGAACGAATATCGCATACCGCATTTCTAAACCTTGAGTGCAAGGGCTACAGGGGGCAACGCCCCCGTCCTAATTTTTTTCTTATATGGGTATTCGAATTTGCACGCAGTTTCTTATATGGTTTAGGGTGTAATAGTAAGATTTCACTGAAACCATGGGCGTACCATATCTTACCAGACTATAAGTAGCAAAATAAGTAGTGAAATCAAGCTTACAAGGGTATTATTCATCAATATATATGTAGCGACGATATATCGATGATATCGATCGATATCTAGGAATTTGTGTACTGAATCCAGTCAATTTTGACCGATATGGCCGATATGGCGATATATCGTAGACATATCGGTCAAATATCGTCGATATCCCTGTAAAAGGATATGCACCAAGATATCGATACCCTCTACCTCTTGATATCGATATATCAACGTATATCGCCGATATGTCATATGCTCCAAAAGATATAGTTCCCATGATATTGGGAACAAGGAAATCACAGCTTCACTCAATCTCTCGCGAGCTGCTCCACGGTGCACTTGTGGAATCTAGCAAGAGAATTGAACATGTAATACTAACGACCTTTGCCAAAGGATGGCACTGTTCACCTCCATGACTGTAGAGGGAACCACGTTTCTATTAGTAATTGTGGAGCCACGCACTATAGTTATGGCACAATGGATAGCAGATAAGTGCTCATGTGTTTGTGGGGAGAAAAGGGAACTAGTGTATGCAGCACAAACATCGTTGGATATGGAGCATGCCTCTGAGGTTGCCACCAAGGACACAAATATCAGGATATATCAACGATATATCGAGTATCGGATATCGACCGATAATGATACTACTATGAGTGTCGTTTTCCAGGATATCGATGAATATATCGCTGACATATCGGGATGTCAATGGGTATCGATCAAATCTTGAAGTTAAGAATGCAACTTTCTCCCATATCGGCCGATATCACTGATATTGATTTCCATCTCGCCATATCGAGTTATTTTTTCATACAACTTCTTTTTGGCTTTAGATAAGGTCTTCTAAGGTGATTTTCATAATTTTAAATGTATTTAAAGATGAATTTCTTAGGAGTTTTCTATATTCCGTGCTCTACTACATGTTTTGGGTTTTTCTAGTATTAGGCTGTGATTTCTAGTATTTATTAAGATTTTAGGGAGATGGAGAGTTCTTATATTATTCATAATAATTGTATATTTTTTATTTCTCTTAGACAATACAGAATATTGCCAGGGTTTCAATATTCGAGCATATACCGAATTCCAGGATATTGATCAACGTTTCACAAGATATCAGTCAGATATAATCCGTCTCGTATCGATCAAAAATTGAAGATTTCAGTACATGATTTCCTAGATATCAATCGACATCGACAAATACCATCGATATGAGGTTAATATTGCTCAATATCACCCACTTTTCAACTTTTAGTCTATTGTTTGGGATTTTGCTTTTGTATGGACATTATGAACCACATTTTGAACGGAAGGATTTGTCCCTTTTTGGCGAAGGAGATGAAACAATTCTAAAGACGATTGAGGAATATCTACATAATGTTATTACATTCATTAGCTAGTTCTTCTGATATCTAATATAGCTCAGCAATTTGTTTGTATATAGTGATGTGACGTAAAGTTAATGTACTAAATACATCTCCTTGATGTTACTAAGTTATTATTGTTTGAATTTCATTGTGCCTTTCTAATATCTATCGGCAATCAACAGTCAGCATTGACAGCAGCAATATGTATGATATAATGTGTATTGGTATATTAAATACACCTTATTCTTGCATATAAGTGTGCATTTGTATATTTTTTATGGCTTTAAGAACTAGAATGATCTTGATTTGCAAAAAAATACTTTTTGTGTCATTTCCAAGATTTCCATCGATATCGTCGATATAACCTGACATTTCCCTTCTTGGACTGACCGATACAATATCGATATTTTGAACCTTGATTGCCACTAAGGTGCACCTTGAGGAGGTATCAAACCATGGAGATCTGAACAGATTATATTTTGAGGCTGGAGAGGTTGCAAATAACCTGGAATATCATAAACAAGGCCTTAAATGTTGGTTTCGGTCACCATTTCGATATCGACCAAAACAGAATTTAGATGGAATTTCGGTGGAATTTCGACCTAAATTTCGGCCATTTCGATCATTTTTTGTACTAGGACCCCCATATTTCGGTCATTTCGGTCGAATTTCGATTTCGACTAGATATCGATATTCGACAGAAATTCGACCGAATTTCGCTGAAATTTGAGGCCATGATCATAAATCAACGGTGAGTAACTCGCTCTGCAAGGTCAGTTGTGCTGAAGTTGTGAAGATCATATCATGGAATATTAGGGAACTAAAAGACCCCGAAAAGAGGACAGTGGGGGGTCTCCTTAGTAGTTGCTAGAGTGATGTTGCTTGTATTCAAGAGACGAAATTGAATTTTTGAAATAATGTTATGTTGAGATATTTTTTTCATATTTGAATCAGAGCCAATGATTCTTTGGAGAGATCCAGAGAGTTTCTAGCAACATGAAATGGAGAACATTACTTTCTGAAGGATGAAGGGTAGAGGCATCATCTTCCTTCATTGTACTCGAGAGGTTGGAGGATGGTTTGTCAATGAGAATATAGTGTATATGGCATGATGCATACCTGAGTAGAGTTAAGCTTTGCAAGGCCCTCAAGCATGTACGGTGCGGAGATCCTCTTCTTGGCTTGGAGGAGGAGGCCCCTCTGGAGGCATGTGCTAGGGTAGTTACGAGCCTTCAGGGAGCTCCATCCATTAGGCTCTCACCGCCATGGTGGTATGGAAAGCGACACCTCAGATTTGCTTCTAAGGATCAAAGAAGAAGATGGTGGTTGGTTGTCTGTGATACCTTGGAGCGTACGGGGAGAGACATCGGGAACATTGCTTCTATCTTTGAATCCTTGCGCCTCGAAAGGGGCCCATTAAAGGTTGTGAGTGGGGCTTGTTAGCGGGGAGAAGAGTCGGTGGTTGCAAGAGCTTCGATAATCCAAGTCAAGGGTCAATGGAGCCTACGACCGACCGTAACTTGATGGACTTTCTAGGAGGGATACCGCCATCAGGAGCTAAGCATATGTACAAATGAACATTTTAACATGGAATGTGAGGGGCCTATGTAGGCATGAGAAGAGGATGGTGGTTCAAGATTTGTGTGTGGTGGCTAAGGCGGATGTTGTTCTGCTCCAGAAAATGAATATCTCTCATGGTTTGGGTGGGTTATGTAACTCTATTGGCAGGTCCCTATTATCGGAGTGTAGAGCTATAGAATCGATTAGGGCCTTTAGGGGCCTTGCGATTGGTTGGAACATTGATAAATTGAGTATTGTGGAAGATGTTAGCGGGCAGTCATTCTATCTCAATGTTGCTCATTCGCAAGGCCGATGATCTGCGGGCGGTGGTCACCAATGTATGATGGCCTCCTAATGGGGACATTGTTGCCGCCATGCATGATGAGCTACAACTGGTAAGGGGAAGATATCTGATGGAGGCATGGATCGTTGGAGGCGACTTCAATACGACGCTTCGCCTGGAGGATCGACCACACTTGCGGGGTGGTCCGGATGCATGGTCTGCTGCTCTGTCCCAAATTATTGGTAAGCTTGGCATGTAGATTGTGGACGCCAATAGCTATTGGTACACTTGGAGAAACTCTAGATCATGGTCCCACATCCAGCAATTCCTGATGTCGACGAAGACAATTCACCTTTTCCCCTTGGTGCATGCTTGGGCACTCTGTAGGGCCCACTCTAACAACAATCCACTCATGTGGTCAACCAAAGAGGATGTGTGGTTGAGGCAAGGTTCGAAATCTCGATTTCGATCTCGTTTCGGTGTAGGGCCCACTCTAACAACAATCCACTCATGAGGAAAATCGAAATTTCGCCGAAATTTCGGGAAATTTCGACGATTTCGATGGGAAAGTCGGAAAAGGCTCAAAACTCCGATTTTTTCCAATTTTATTGTAAATTTCAATATTCCAAGTTATTAGAACAATAAATAATATACAAATACACAATTATTTCACACATATTGGTCATCTATACCCCTTATATAGACATATCAGTCATATCGGTCGTATCGGTGATATTGTTGTAACATTGTTAATACATAACAAAACAGAGTAATAGTCTTACAAGTTACAACAAGTGAAAATTATTAAGAACATGCATATTAATGATCAATGCAATAAAAGATTAAAATATAGTACCTGGTGACTTGTTTTGTTCAGAACCAAGAGTTCCGCGGTGGATCTGAATGCCCCCCCCTTCGTTGTTGTCTCTCGGAACGCATCGCAGATTCAATGAACTCGCAGTAGTTCTCCCATGTCATGTGCGAGTACATGGCCTTGTAATCCATCACATACTGCTTGAATTGGTGGTCATCGATACCTATGAGTAGACGAGGATAAGCAGCACTGGATCCGGTATCACGAGTGGCACGACGAGGCTGTGAACTACTGCCCTGAGATCTTCGGAACGACGGAGTAGGAGAAGATCTCTGCGAAGGAGGAGGAGGAACTGGCGTGTACTCAGGGAAGAAACCGTAGCTGTCACCCCCAAAGAAGCTGCCCTGGCTCTGCTCAGGTTGGTTACCTTGGCAGTTGTCTCCGTTGTAGCTACACAAAATCATCGTCGTCTGAATCAGAAATGACGTTGAATTCTTTCTAGAACATGAACTCCTTCATTTGTTCTTCCCTTCTTACCCTCTCTGTCTAATTTTCCTTCTTTCCATCCAAGCTCGCCTTGACCTTGTCCCTCACATCTTTGGGTCAACGCGTGCGCTTGGCAACATTCTTGTTGTTGCCAACAAGATGCTGCTTCATCCTTGCGATCCCGCCTCCTCCCAACTTCTTCCCACAGAAATTGCATTGTGGCTTCGCCTTATTTCCATAAGGAGCGGAGGCATACCTCCAGCCAATGTCCCCACTGAAATCGCCACTCTGATCATCAGAACTGTCAGATCCAGAACCGGAACCAGAATGTGCCATGGTGATGATCGTCGAAATCTGCGAGGAAATTGAACAACAGTCATTAAGTTGGCATACAATGCGACTGCTTATGAATATGCAAATTATTTTATGTTTTAAATTTCAGAATTATTATATAATTAATTTTTCTAACACCTACTATTCTGATTTACAGAAAAAAGACCTTAGATATATACATTAGGGTCTTAGATCTACCAATTAGGGGACCATTTTCAAGAAAGACTACCTAAGTAACACAAAATATGAACAAAAACCTAAATATTTAACAAATGATTTTTGGATTTTTTATATTTTTAAATTTTATTAATCAAAAAAATTCATGATTATGATTTCTACGTCCAAAACTTAAGATCCGAATATATAATACCCCAACTCATTATCGTTCCACATTAAACCTCAAAACCCCAATTTCCTCTAATATAGATTCAACAAAATGTTCTACAACTATGTTTTAGTTCATGTTAACTTCAGATCCGAGATAAAATGTTCATACCTAGCACTATTGTGCAATAAAAACACAAAAGCCCTAATTTTCGTCTCCAAATTTAAAGCTATGTTTGGGAAATCTCTCAAAATAAACCCCATGGCAAGCTATATCAACATTTTAACAGTGAAACCCCTAAAAAAATTATGAATTTGAAGAAGAATTAGCCAAATTGGCTTACCTTGATGGAAGAAGAGCTTGGAAGAGGAAGGAGATGCTTCTGCCTGAACTCGGTCGAAATGGGGTGCTTTCGACCGAAATTTCGGCAGATCTCGACATATCGGTGAATTTTTTTAATGAAAGATTCCATATGTCGGCCGATATCTCGAGTTGAGCCGAAATATCGCAAAGATCTCGTGATATTTCGCTCGAAACCGTGGATATCGATATATATAGTAGTTTCGAAAGCCCAGACCCGTCGAAACCGATATTTCGACGAAATTTCATCGAAATATCGCGAAATTTCATTCCATGGGTTGAGGTCTTTCTATAGATTCGAGCAATCGTGGCTTCTTGAGGAGGGATTCCGTGATATGGTTGGTGTGTTATCGCACGGATGCCAACAGATTGGATCGACAGTAGGGATTGGCTTCCAAGCTGTGTATGTTGCACAAGCACCTGATAGAGGAGTCTCAAGATTTGTACAGCATCATTTTATGCCCTTGGGGGTCCCTTCCTATTACCTATGTGGGCCTCCCGTCGTTGGTGTGACGTCTGCAAACATCGGAGTGGGGTTTGATGATAGATAAGCTGAAGAACAAGATGGTGGGTTGGAAAGCAAGGACAGGATCAAGAGGTAGGAAGTTGGTGTTGCTCAAGCATGCCTTGTTTGTGATTCTCATATTTTCCTGCTCCACTAGGTGGCTTCCATTAGGTGTTCGATCGAGACTGGAGTCCTTGATGAGACATTTTTTCTGGTGAGACGATCGACATTAGAATAGTGGTATACACCTTCTTGACCGAGGAACTATCACTAGTGCTAAAAAAAATGGTGAATTAGGGGTCTTGTGTTGGAATGCATGAACAAGGCCCTTTTAACTAAAAGGGTGCTTAGGTTGTGGGGAGGAGTAGAGGACCCGGTTTGCAGAATCTTGAGGAACGTTTATGACATCGGGAGCTCCTTAAGGGCGACAAACATACGATTATCCTCTTCCCTTTGGCAAGGGATTGCCAAGATCCACCGGAGTTGGTTGTGTGTCTTCGACCAGTGGTGGGCAATGGAGAAATATTCCAATTTTCGATAGATGACTAGACGGGCTTGGGGCTATTGAAAGAAAGATACATGATGCTTTTCGCTATTGCCGATGACGAGAAAGCACGGCTTCATCATGTTTGATCGACAGGTTCCTAGTCTCCATCCTTTTCTTCCGCTTTTCGAAGCATAACGAGTTTCGTTGCATTGCTTGGTGGTGTGTTTGACCTTGAGAGGCCTACAAGCGGCAGGCATGGTTCGAAAAGGCTAGCCTCGAGGCGGTCGAGGCGTACGCCTCGAGGTGAGGCGGTCCCTTTTAGCCTCGAGGCTTACGCCTCAGACCAGTCCTGTGAGGCGTGCGCCTCGAGAGGTCGAGGCGTAGCCTCGAGGCGGAATGCCTCAAGACGGTCGAGGCGTTTCGTGAGGCGTTTTTGCTTTTTTTTGAAGTATTTTTTATTATTTTCACGGTTTCCTTAGTAGTTTGAGAAGCTTATCAATATATGTTTATTTAGGATAATGATTATATAAGATGAATGCCTAAATATGATGTTTATTTCATGCCCATAACTTCATATTTACAATTAATGTATCCAACTATTTTGGCAAACTCTTACTATTTCACTCTTAAGAATGAATTCATAAATATTAAATTAAACAATACTTGTAACTTAACAAGATTTGCAATATATCAAGCAAAACAAAATGGATAAAATTCATGGTTTCTCATGTTGCCTTATATTATATATTAGACACAACATAAATTTCTTCGACATATATTAATCGAACTTTTAATTACAACAATATTTCAAAGATTTGCTCGAAATGGATATGATTCATGGTTTTTCGTGCGATCATATATTATATGTTAGACACATAACATAAATTTCTTCGATGTATATTTAGTCATACTTTTAATTACAACAATATTACATAGACATATATGTATTGCTTAATTCTTTCACAATATCTATAGTCAATGAATTCCTCTTTGATTGGATGGAAATGTGTAGAAATGTATATGATGTTGTTCTATCTTCTATTTTGGGGTTCTTATCTTTATTATTTCATCATTTATTGTAGAGTAAATTATTATATATTGGGCAGGGAACATATAATTACATAGAGATATATATAAATGTGTTTTATACATATTTTTCTATATAAACTGAGGCTTACGCCTCGACCGCCTCGAGGCTACGCCTCGCCTCGATTCCAAGGAGACCGCCTCGTTCCGCCTTTCGTTTTTTCAAACCTTGGCGGCAGGGATTCTTATGCATGGGCGAATGGCAAGTTCTGCGTGGAGACGATCTATTGTTTCTTTATTGGTGCACAGAACGGTACACCATATGATTTTAGACAGAACTGCATAATTATTTGGGCAAGCAAAACTCTGATGCGAATCAAGGCATTCCTTTGATGTGGCATGGGTAGTCATTTACAAAGGTGTAACGGACAGGCTATTACGTACGAGCGACACTTGTGCGGAAGGTGTGGGAGTGTACAGGAGGATTTGGATCATCTATTTTCAGGTGCGGAACCTCGGCTGCTATCTGGGAGGGTGTTGTTATCTCTTGGCTAAGGACTGGAGATGATACTACTTTCTGGAGCTCCATTAGAGCGGTATGTGGAAATTCTCAAGAGAACGTGTCTATTGCTTTAGCACTATTATGGTCGATATGGTGTGCTCAAAACGAGTTGATTTTCAAGGGCCAGGCTTTCTATTCCATAAATGTATTTAGTCATTGTGGAGCCCTCTTGGTTTACTGGAACTTTGTATAGTCGGCTTCGATTTGATATAAACGTTGCGATGGATCTCATCTCGAGAATATACCCTCTTTTTCAAAAAAAAGCCCAACACAAGTGCAGTAAATGTGGATCATATAGTCATTTTAGAATAATATGAAAATCTCTCATCACTCCTCTAAGCCAAACAACTAACACAGTACAAGAGGCCTCTCAAGTGAACACATCCAAGCACATCACAAAGATCGCATTACCAATAATCTTCAATACTTGCACGAAGAAGGTATTTGATTATATTCGTAGAGCATAGAATTTGAATTGTCTACTTATTTATATTATATAAATACAGCATAATATCGGCAAAATCCTTCAAGATTAAGTCAATACAACGTATCCAAAAGATGGCGCACTTGTTGGACTTAATAATCATTTCACCGGCCATCTTGAAGTTGTTATCGATCACCGCTTGTATAATGTTATCGAGCCCAGCCTCTTTATTGACATCATGCAAAAGCTTGAGTATGTAGTTGTGGTTCTTTTTATAAAGGATGTAATTGTGGTTCTTGATATTCTCATATGCATCCACGGACCTAATAAAGTTGCTTTACTGTTATAATATACAAGGAAGTTGATTATTTGCTTCCTTGTATAGCTCGTCCAGCCATCGCATATGAGGGTATCCGTTTTTTTTCAACTTAGCAATATCATCTTCAATCTCCTCCTCCACGTGAAGATATTTGTTCATTATCTCATACAGTGTTGGAAGGTTTCACACATTTTTCATGTTGTAGCAAGCTCGTCAATTATCTGTTGCAAGAATGGTCCCCTTACAAGATTTTATGGGATATCCTCTCCAACAAACAACTTGGTGATAGCCCTTTCGACTCAATCCCTAACGTTCACAAACAATCCCTTCAATGTATTATGTTCCAATTTGTACTCGAAACAAAGTAAGTCGAGATGGTCCTTCCAAGGAATTGTTCAAGTCATTTACCATTTTGCAATATCTTTGGTGGAAGTTGATTCTGATTTCAAAGCAGTATACTACTTTTTTAACAGTTGGAGCAATTAGATGGAAATTTAACGTAACATATCATGTTAATATCTTACTACTAGCAAAAAAATTGTGTATTTCTATCTCATTTATTGAGTTAAAGAATATTAGAAAGTTTAATTTTAGAAAAAAAATGAGTTTTCAATTAATTACCCCAATTTCCAGCCATTTCACCGAAATACCACCGAATTTCTTTTCCAGGCTTAATCGAAACGAAATCGAAATCCAGCATTTAAGGCCTTTATCCTTATATGATCTTAAACAAGAGCAATGGTACAAATACGGAAATAGATGGATATGAATTTTGTGTTATTGTATCCTAAAAAATGGATACATATATAAACGGATATGGATCAGATGAAACAATCGATACATTAACTTACGTATTGAATGGCATACATATGCTATAGATATACAAAATATATTTATTTATATTAATTATATCAAATATGGTGAAAGATGATATAACATTCTATTACATTTAGTTTAAAATAAATCTACAACAATACACACCCAAATATATATATATATAGAGGGCCCTTCCAATGAGGTGCACCTTTCCTGGGTGTATGGAAAGCCCATCACGAGATCCGTTAGATCTCGATCTAGCGGTTCTTCATCCAAAAGGGTAATTTAGTCCATACATTTTCGTTTTAAATTTGAATTTAATTTCGAATTTGGAATTTATTTCGTCTTTATATTCTTCCATTTTTAGCGTGTCTGATTTGGTATTTTTTGTTGCCTTTTAGTTGCTGAATTTTCGCCAACATGGTAGCATTTTCACGCAATGTAGAATAGCAGGTTTTTTTGTAAAATTCCGCTTGATATTGTAAAACTGCATCCTGCATTGTAAAATAAAATCACAATTAGTAATATTAATATTATAATTAATTGTAATTTGATAACACTATTGTAAAAGATCATGGACGTTTTGTAAAATCTGTATGAAGATTGTAAATCCATCAGATCCTATTATGTGTTCTTCACAAATGCCAAGCATCTTTGTAAAATTCGAATCCCTGTTGTAATTTTGCATCATGCATTGTCTAATAAGATCACAGTTAGTAAAAAATGATATGCAATTGTAAAATACGATCTGAGATTGTAAAAAAAACTCGAGATTGCAAAACAATCTCAGATTGCAAAATAGGTCATTTATATTGTAAAAATACGATCTGGATTGTAAAAAAACACTCGAGATTGCAAAATAGGTCATTATATTGTAAAAACCTGGGCACGCCCTCCATCTCCAGCATCCTCTCTACCTGCACCTCCTCCGCCCTTCTCCTCCACGACCCACCTCCTCCATACACGTCCTCCTCCGCCCCACACACCTCCATTCACGCACTCCTTCAACCGTCTCCTCCATGATCCACCTCCTCCATACGTATAAATGTAAAAAAACAGTCTGAAATTTGTAAAAAGATGATATGCTATTGTAAAATGCGATCTGGGATTGTAAAAAAAACTCGAGATTGCAAAATAGGTCATTATATTGTAAAAACCTGGGCACGCCCTCCATCTCCAGCATCCTCTCTACCCGCACCTCCTCCGCCCTTCTCCTCCACGACCCACCTCCTCCATGCACGTCCCTCCTCCGCCCACACACCTCCATTCACGCACTCCTTCAACATTCTCCTCCCCTCCCCGCTTACCTTCACATCCACCAGCACGATCTCCGACGTTTGAAACTGTGGAATCGACCAGCCTCCTCCCACATGCCGTCATCGATGATCTTCGCGACGTAGGTGAACGTGATCTATTGGGGAGTCGATGGAGGACATCGGAGCAGTCTCCTCCCACATGCCGTCGTCGAGAGAGAGAGAGACATGAGAGAAGAGTCGTCGAGAGAGAGAGAGAGAGAGAGAGACAGGAGAGAGAGAGAGAGATGTGAGATAATTAAGGAGATATTTTGTTGCATTCTAAATATAGAATATACCAAAATGACCATAATGGGTTTTTCGACATTTAAAAAATATAGATAACGAGCCATTAATGATAACCATCAGATTGACTACGGATGGTTAGGATGGCGGGCTTTCCATGCACCCAGGAAAGGTGCACCTCATTGGAAATATCTCCTATATAATATATATATATATTTATTTATGAAAACATATATATGGATTCTTGCGGACATCAAAATGGCAATAAATCCAATTCTGTTTTAAAAAGGATATGCATATGGATGTCAAAATCAATATAAAATGGATATGGTGGCGAATTTGATACAGATATATAAATATCTATTTGTATCCCAATATATGGGTGGTGCAACCTTGTGGGATTTGTGGTACGCCAAAATAGAGTGGATCTATGTAAAAATGTGCAAGAACAATCTAGGGCTCTAATTGATCCATGGCAATTGTGACTATTAATTTTTTATATTTATAAATGAAAAAATGGAAGGGTGGTCATAACTTCGGATGCCCAGCCATTTTTTCCTCAAAAGAAACTACAAACCTGATCCTTTGATAAGTGATGTCAACTGCATAAATTTCCCACCTCCAAGTTAAGCAAGATGAGGTCAACTACATGAGTCCCTCACCTCCATGCATATCTGATTCATTGACGTGCAAGGATTTACATCAAAATAATCTAACACTTCTTTGCTCTACTCTTCTCCTTTATACTTCAGTGACCTTTTTTTCTCAAAAGAAACTACAAACCAGATCCTTTGTTAAGTGAAGTCAACTGCATAAAGTTCCCACCTACTCTTCTCCTTCGGATGCCCGGTCATTTTTCCCTCACAAGAAACTACAAACCTGATCCTTTGTTAAGTGAAGTCAACAGCATAACGTTCCCACCTCCAAGTTAAACAAGATGAGGTCAATTGCATGAATCCCTCACCTCCATGCATATATGATTCATGGACGTACAAGGGTTTACATCAAAAATAATCCAACACTTCTTTGCTCTCCTCTTCTCCTTCATGATTGAGTGACCTGTGCGCACCCAGACCACCTTATACATGTTTCTCTCCTCTTATTTTCTATTGGTGACACGATAACTTTTAGTCTAATAACTTGTTGAAATTCAAGTCAGCTCTTTGCGGACACAAGTGTAGGGAAGAAAAGGAGGATTTTCTCCCCTGCGATGGTCGCTTAGAAAATGGATTCAAGTTCCAATTATGTATGTCATGTTGATGGTTAGAGATCTTGCTCCCATAACTATGGGTCTCAATCTGTAGATCCATGTTTGAAACCATATCGTCAGAGAAGATTATGCACGTACGACTTCCCGCGGGTGCTTTAACGCCAAAATATATGTTTAAGAATGAAAAGGAAATATTTTTTTCTAAAGCTCCAAATGCCTCTCTAGAGCATGGTTGCTCAAGCACAAATTTAGAGTTTTCTACATTTATTATTTAACATTTGGACTTTCTTGTTTTAATTCTGCACCATAATGATGATTTGAAAAAATGGGGTTTTTATCACTTCTAGCCTTCTTTAACTTCTGCAATATTAACTATGCCCCTTGCTTTTGTAATATCAGTTATGTCACTGACTTCTTACAAATTCACAATTATATCCTTTGTAATATCAGGTATGCCCCTAGTTTCCACAACGGAATGGCATAATTGTTTATTTCGTAAGAAGCCAGAGGCACAACTGATATTACAAAAAAGGGAGGGTGTAACTGATATAGTAGAAGTTTTAAGAAGGGCACAAGTGATATAAACCCAAAATTATAGATGGAAAATAGGATACACTAAAAAATGATGAATCGACGTAATAAAGGCACTTTCAAAATTTGCCACTAGATTGATATTAAGGAATTAAAAAACAAATAGTAATTCAGATTAGTCGACATAGAAAAAAACATCTTCAAAAAGTAAGGAAGGAAGCCTTGCCTGCCTTTTTTTCCCAATCATACTTCCGTGTCCCCGTAGAAGGCATGAAGGTTAGCATCACTGAACCGCTTTTATTAATAAAAATGGCCCCGGACTAGAATGTGCCAGCGACAATCGTTGAGTATAACATCCAAATAATTTGGAGGTGAAAAGAAAATGACGAATATGCATACATCTTTCTTGGTAAACTTTGGCATGCATGGCTTCACTGTGAGTGCTGCTTTTCCCTTGAAAATAGAGAAATCAGCGCAAACGCTAGATGAGATTCCTGAACATGAGTCAACAATCTGATCAGATACAGATGAGATTCCTGAACACGAGTCTACAATCAGATCAGATACAGATGTTAGCAAGAACAGAAGGTGAAAGCATTTCAAAATACCACTGGAGACAAAGTTCCGATCAGTAGCTGCTGCAGGAGACACGGATGTAAAATTACTAACTATTAAAGCATTGTCGGATATGCCGGACAGTGAAGAAGGAAAGGAAGTTCTGGTAACGACAGGCATCCTGCTTGAATGAAGAATAAAATTAAAACAAGCAAACTGGTTGAATCGTTCAAGGTCACAGACTTCAGTTGTACCAAAGCATACACATACCGGTACAATTATGCTGCAGGTTTGCATCCTACAACTGAACCATAAATAAAAACCATTGGCTCGGAATGATCAATGGCAATTAATCGGACAATGAACACTGCATTTTCAAAATAATGAGTGAATGGAGAATGTGATCAGAGTAAGACATATTTAAGTGCAAGCATATGTTTCAAATCAGGAAATAGCCAGCTAAGAGAAAACCGTAACAAGACTACAGAATATTGTTCACCTGCTGCAGGAAGAAACATTTAAATAGACGAGAGAGAATACATGAAAATGTTTTTTTTCGAAACGAAAAAGGGCATCCATCATGAAGGTGCATGCCAAAAAAACTTCATTTATTCACAAGGTATCGGTTACGCTAAAAAAATTGCAATTTACATAGACCAAGCTGTTGACAAAGCCTTAGCATGAATAAAGACATTCTCTTCATACAACCTCTCCTGGCGGAATATCACCACATTTCTAGCCAACCATACAAACCACATCATGGTTGACACCAACATTTTTGGCGTTTCCAAGCCCCTCCAATCCAGATTGACAGAAGACCAAAAGCTGGAGCCCCCATCTGTAGAATCCTGACTACTGCAGCGTGATTCCAACCTCTCCAAACTTTATTCACCTGAAGAAAAGGTGATCCCCATCTTCGGTGTCCGTTGAGGAACGTTTAACATAAGTCACAAGCACTCTGAACGGCCTAGCAAACCAAGTGCCCCTCACCACTCTTCCCCGTCAAGAATCCACAAAAACACCTTTGCTCGGATTGAGACATTCCATCCCCATAACCTCATCCGATGCTCGTCCTCAAGGTCAAAAACACATTTCCACTAAGTACCCCCGCGTATGCCTTCTTAATTGAGAATCTGTCATCGCACCAAATCCAATGATCTCTACTAGAAGTGGGTGGCTCACTACCAGTAGGGATGAGCATTAGTTTGCATCGGCCCAACCCAGCCCACAACCCAACCCACGAGCCTGGCCCGAACCCAAACATGTTTTATATTAGGTTGGGCTTGAGCCAAAAAATTTGACCCATAAACAGGATGGTCTCAGGGGACGTCATCTCAAAACTGAGCCCGCCAAACTTGACCCACATGAGACCTGTTGGGAGAAACGTTTTTCATACAATAGAAGAGACCCTACGGCTCTCTTATATAGGAGAAAAGCCATGGGTTAATTACATAAGAGAGGACATACCAAAAATAGAAAACTAACATAATTATCTCAACAACTACCATAATTATCTCAACAATCTCAACACTCCCCCTCAAGCTGGAGCATAGATATCTATCACGCTCAGCTTGGTACAACACTTCTGGAAAGGACCTCTAGTAAGTGCCTTGGTGAAGATATCAACGGTCTGATCTCCAGTAGAAACATGAGTGGTGTATATGAGACCTTTCTGAATCACGTCTCTAGTGTAATGGCAATCCACCTCTATATGTTTAGTTCGTTCATGGAAAGCAGGATTATTGCCAATAAAACAGAGCTGCTCGATTATCACATAATAACTGCATAGGAAGAGGAAACCTCAACAGCAAGGTCCGTCAATACGGATCTAACCCACATCATCTCTGCACTTCCCTGTGCCATGGCCCTGTATTCAGATTCTGCACTGGATCTTGCAACCACTGTCTGCTTCTTGCTTTTCTATGAAACAAGGGAGTTGCCTACAAAAATAGCAAAGCCAGAAGTAGACTTCCTGTCTTTGGGGAACCCTGCATAATCTGCATCTGCACATGCAGTCACCTCAAGGGATGTATCCCTGCTGAAGATAAGAGTAGTACCAGGTGAGTTCTTCAGATACCTCAAAATCATCTGAACCACATCCATATGCACCTTCCTGGGTTGCTCCATGAACTGGCTAACTTTGCACACTGCAAAGCAAATATCTGATCTGGTGATGGTGGCATATAAGAGCTTCCCAACAAGCTCTCTGTTCCTCCTACTGTCGACCTCTTCAGTGTCATCATCATACAATCTCACACCTGGATCCATAGGAGTAGTAGCAGGTTTGTATTCTGTCATACCTGTCTCAGAAAAGCAGATCCATCACAAACTTTCTCCGGGTCATCACAAGACCACGCTGATTCCTTGCAAACTCCATTCCAAGAAAGTATCGAAGAGTGCCAAGATCCTTGGTCACAAACTGCGTACCAAGGAATTCCTTGGCAGTCTGAATGCCCGGCTCATCATCCCCTGTGACAATGATATCATCTA
The DNA here is from genome assembly GCA_037367405.1 of Ottelia alismoides. NCBI lineage: Eukaryota > Viridiplantae > Streptophyta > Magnoliopsida > Alismatales > Hydrocharitaceae > Ottelia > Ottelia alismoides. The sequence goes on from JAZKJV010000270.1 coordinate 953,677, forward strand.
TATAGACGAGAATAGCAATGGTACCTCTCTGTGTCTTCTGGACAAAAAGTGAATGATTTGCAGTAGACCGTACAAACCCCTGTTGCTCTATTAGCTCCGATAGCTTCCGGTACCAAGCTTTAGGGCTCTGCTTAAGGCCATAAATCGCCTTATGGAGCCTGCATACCTTCTGACACTCCTCCTCAGTAGCAAACCCTGGTGGTTGCTGCATATAAACTTCCTCCTGTAGATCCCCATATAGAAATGCATTCTTCACATCAAGCTGATAAAGAGGTCAATCCTTGGGAAGCTGCAACTGACAGAAGGATACGAAGTGTAGAGTGTCGGGCTACTGGGGAAAAGGTATCCTGGTAGTCCACCCCATAGGTTTGGGTGAACCCACGTGCCACAAGTCTCGCCTTGTAGCGATCCATACTGACATCTGCTTTGTGCTTGACTGTAAATACCCACTTGCAACCGACTACGGAGGCACCCAAAGGAGCAGGCACAAGACTCCATGTACCCCGCGACTACAAGGCTGTCATCTCCTCTTCCATGGCCATACGCCACCTATTGTTCTGTAACGCCTCCTGATATGTTCGTGGGACAGTAACTGCATATAGTCCCATAACAAAGCGCTTGTACTCTTCTGAAAGATGATCCAAACTAACATGTGCAGCAAGAGGGTAAGTAGCACACTGACGACAAGGCTTCCTCAAAGAAATGGGAACCTCCAGGTCATCATCCACACTGTTCTATATAATTGTCTCAGCCTGTGATCCATCCAAAAGACCATCAGATGAAATAATATGTTCATGACATACCTGAGGCGTGTTGGATGATGTAGAGGGCATATGAGCAGCGGGGTGAGTAGAAGACCTACGAGTGTAAACACGTGGCAAGAATTGAGGTGGAGGTGGAGGTGGAGGTGGAGGTGGAGGTGGAGATGGAGATGGAGATGGAGGTGGAGAGATTTGCGGTGGAGTAGGCAGAGTTGGAGGAGGAAGTGGTGGAGGAACAACCACATCTTCTTCAGAACTACCATTGGACAATCTGTCACCTGTAGGAGAAAAATACATAATAGACTCAAAAAATGTGACATCAGCACTCACATAATATCTCCGTCCTACAGGATCAAAACAGCGACACCCTTTTTGGGTACGGAGAGTATCCAACAAAACACATTTGACCGCTCTGGGAGAGAGCTTGTCACGGCCAGGAGCAAAATTGTGGACAAAGGCGACGCAACCAAAAACTCTGGGAGTGAGAGAAAATAGGTCCTTCTCGGGAAACGCAATCAAGAAGGGGAACCTTTTCTTCTAGCATGGTGGAAGGCATCTTGTTTACTAAGTAACAGGCTGTAAGAACAGCATCTCCCCAGAAAGAATGGGGAGCTCGACTCTCAATCAAAAGCGTCTGTGTGACGTCTAGAAGGTGACGGTGTTTGCGTTCAGCTACACCATTCTGTTGTGATGTATGAACACAAGAGGTCTGATAAATAATACCAATAGATCTGAGAAATGCAGATAATTGTAAGGTAGAGAATTCCAAGGCATTATCCGTACGAATAATTTTTAAAATTAGCGGAGAAAATGTTTTTTGACCTCAATAAGGAAAGACTTGATTAGAGCAGCAGCTTCAGACTTATGTTTTAACAAAAACACCCAAGATAGTCTAGAGTAATCATCAACAGCAACCAAAATAAAAACGATGTCCCTGATGATCAGGAACACAAGTAGGACGCCACATATCAAAATGAAATAACTCAAACAACTGACTACTGTCACGACTCTGACGAGAAGGAAATGAAGAGTGATGGTGCTTTCCAAGCTGACAGGCTTCACAATCCAAGGTAGTACGAGTAGATAACTGAGGTAGAACATGACACATCTTCTGAAGAGGGAGATGTCCAAAGCGTAGATGCCACATGAATGGTGAAACAGATCCACAAGGAATAGTAGTGATCCCAACATGAGATGGTATGGTAAGCTTGTACAATCCTCGCTGCTCACGGCCACCACATCCAATCACCCTGCCCGTTAGTATGTCCTGAAACACAAGGGAAGATGGATCAAATATTTTTTTTGAAGCTTAAAAGGAGGGGGAGACACTCAGCGGTGTTCACCCCAAGATGGATCAAATATGGCACGACAATGTAATCTTTTGTAATTTGACTAATAGACAAAAGATTCATCTGAAAGGCTGGAGCATGTAAAACGTTCTGCAAATGAAAGAAGGAGCTAGAACAATCTCCCCCTGACCAACAATAGGTAGTCGAACTCCATTAGCAATCACCACGAATCGACCAGAGGCAATCGGGCTGTAGGAAGTAAACTGTGCTCGATCTCCACACATATGATGAGATGCTCCCGAATCCACAATCCAATCAGTCAAATCAGAGCTGCTACAACTCGTAAGAGCATAAGTAATACCTGAGGAGCTAGACGAGGCTTTGGTAGTAGTCGCAACATCAGAGGAAGTCGCAGCCGGAATAATGGGAGCGGACATCATCTCGCGAAGTTTAGAAACAATATCATCCAGGCGAGCATCCTGGGATGGAGCCAACGTAGGTTCTGCCTGTTCAGCAACCCTTTGCAGAGGCTGGATATCCATGCTTCTGAAAGCATGTCTCCTCAGAGTGACCAGGACGATGGCAATAAGAAACACGGGGCCACTGACGGCCACCACCACGACTACGAAGACCACGTCCTCGAAACTGGGAAGATCCTCCCCTTCCCCGTGAGACGGCCATAGCGGAAGGATTCGGAGCGACAGTAGTGGGAGTAATGGTAATCCGACTGAGTCGCTTGTATACTTCTTCCATAGGGGGTATCGTCTCTCCAGTTAGAAGCTGTGTATGTGCTGCATCATATTCGGAATCAAGAGAGGATAGGAACACCCCTGTCATAGTGACATTCCGATACTGTTGTTGCTGCTTGGTGTTGGCAGTGTAGATGTTCAAACATGCCGCGAAGATGAGAAAATGCACATGAAGCGGGCGACCATTCTGTTTGGTCAAGAAAATGTCAAACTGTAACTGAAGAATCTTTCTCTCATTCTTGGCTTGCCCATATGTGGCTGCTAATATATCCCACATAGCCTTTGCGGTGGGATGGTTGACAATATCGTTGGCAATCTCCGTGGTGAGCGTCCCGGAGAGCCAAATACGAGCATAAGCATCATCTTGCTTCCACAAAGGATTGGCCCCAGTTTTGTCCGCCGGTTCGGATTCGGTGATAATGTGTTCTTTGTTGTGGCAATGCATAAGAGTGTGAAACTGTAATGGACCATAGTTCATAATTGGTCCCATCCATCTTGATTATTGGTGCAGGTCCTTTGAATGCACCAGAAGAAGAGAACACGTCACTTTTAATGTCGGACATTGTATCAATGAAATGAACCTCGGACAACTGAGGAGTAGATCAACCGAATAATGTCTACACAAGCATGAAGAGGAGTGGTTGTATATGTAGACTTATGCAACTATTCCTATGCAGTTTATTAAGGTCTAGTGGCGTTTAGATGTGATATGGAAGACCAAAAACACCACCGACAACCAAAATCAGACCAATAGATTGCAAAACAGGGGCTGGAATACCAGTTTCAGATCACGGGAAGTCAACCGGAGCGCACTCGGCACTTGCTGGACACCCCAGCCGAGCACAGGAGGGTGGGGGGGGGGGGGGGGTTTTGCGGCACCTCGAGAAGGCAGGGGTCGGCCCAGGCGGCGGCGCAGGAGGCTGGACCGCCTTAGGGCAGCAGCGGTCGGCGGGGGGAGGGCCCTAGCTGGGCTGCGGCGGCGCCGAGAGGAGAGGGGGAAGGGGGGTTAGGGTTTTGGGTGGGATACGGGAACCCGATCTAGGACCGTTGCTCCGATACCATGTTGGGAGAAATGTCTTTCATACGATAGAAGAGACCCTAGGGCTCTCGTATATAGGAGAAAAGCCTGGGTTAGTTACATAAGAGAGACATACCAAAAAAAGAAAACTAACATAATTATCTCAACAACTACCATAATTATCTCAACAATCTCAACAAGACCCAATGAGATGGCCCATATAACCCATGATCCCATACAAGTATTTCAATTCTTAGATTTTTTATGTCAAACTCTTTTAGAAAAAGATCGGGTATTCATTCATATATGTACACATAATGTCCACTTTCGTTTATTACAACAAACTCGTTGTAAGTATTCCCTCCTCACCCTCGTTGTATCACTTTTCTTTTATATGATTACTATTACTCCTCTCCTTTTTCTTCTTATGTATTTACGCAAAAAATACTTTTTTAATATGTGAATCTTTATTTGAAATCTTTGCTTCTCTTTCTCATAACTCTCGTGATATATATTCGACATCTTTATTTTGTCACAAGCACGTGCATCTTCAATAGCTTCGTTGTCATTCGCGGAGCTACCGTCGGAAGAAAACATTAAAACAGGTCTTGGACCAGAACTCGAGTCCATGTTAATCGGATCGGGTCGGGTCGTGGACAGAATGTAATAATCAATAAAAAATAACACGTCGCACCCCAGCCTATGACCCATTAAATTAAAGGGGCCTTGGGTTAGGAGACCTTTAACCTGAAGAGGCCCGGTCTGATGCTCATCCCTAACTACCAGCCAGCTCATCCATTATAGACAGCAACTCCTCAAGTCTTTGATAAGAGAGATCAGCCTCAAAAATGGGATGAAGGTTCCACCATTCCACGAGTATGCCACCCATGCAATAATTAATTGCCAAGCGAACAACTGAGGGTAGTGCTCGCACAAATGTTCATATGTCTAGTCATTGGTCCAGAAACTGAAACCCCTCCCATCCCCCAGAACAGCTCGCAATAAAAGAATAATCTTGGGAAGCACTGAACATAACCATCTCCAAAAGGTCGAGGATATCTAACAAATCTCTAATAGCAAAGTCCATGTAACGTTAAATTAATTTATACTCTAGCTCTCACCCTAACGACATAAATCATGGAATGTTAGGAGATTTTTTTCTTATCACGTGTATAAATTAGTTCTCCCATAATAATTTGTTAATATTAGTTTTATGTTTTACAAATTTATTTGCTAATTTTATTTTATTTTTGCATTTCCAGACAAAGCTAATAGATCATTCCACATATTTTGATCCTTGAGTTCATACTTATGGCATCATGTATTTTAAAACTAGTCATACTATTATTGTATACTAAGCCTAGGTCTATTCCCCATGTAACATCAAAATAAGGAATTCCTATAATGGGAAATTTTCTTCATGCTAATAGAGAGGGCACCCCATCCTTGTATAGAGTGGTAATTTTGCTAAAACCTACAAGAATACTTACAAAGGGGTGATAACGAAAGAAAACAAAGCAAGACTAATGAAAAAAGGCTCTTGAAGACTACAATCAACAACAAAGCCTTTTTTCCCACAATTAAGTAGGGTCGGCTACATGATTCTTCACTTCCATCAGATCAATCTTGGGTCAATATCGGGCTTATATCCAAAAAACTAAGATCCCTTCGTACAGTCTCTTTCCAACACTTTTTGGGCCGTCCTCGCTCTCTCTTAGCCGACTCAACATCCCAACACTCGCATCTCCTAATTGATGCATCAGCTGATCTTCTTTGCAAATGACCAAACCATCTTAAGCAATTTTCTCGCATCTTATCCTCGATCGGATCTACACAACTTTCTTTCTGATTGCATCGTTCCTGAATCCAATCTTTACGTATGTCCACACATCCACCTTAGCATTTTTTTCTGCTACAGCCATTCTCTGCGCGTGTCTATGGTTCACAGGCCAACATTCATATCCAGAAGAGCATAGCAGGTCTCACGGCTGCTTTGTAAAACTTTCCTTTAATTTTTAAAGGAAATTTCTTATCACAGAGAACAGCAGAGGCTCCTCTCCACTTTAACAGCCGCATTTATTTCATTAGTAACATCTCTATCAATTTCCCCATCATGTTGCAAAATAGATCCCAGATATCTAAAAGAATCTCTCTTTCGAATGTTAACGTCACCAATCTTCACCTCGATTCCTTCACCATTGCTTCCATCAAAGGTGCACTCCCATATATTCTGTCTTCGCCCTACTTATACGAAATCCATTATAGTCTCCATATGCATGTCTCCAGACCTCACGGCTTCTCATTCTCCATCTCTACTCTCGTCAATCAACACAATATCATCAGCAAATAACATACACCGATGTAACTCATCCTGAATGTGACTTGTCAACTCATCCATAATCAAAGTTAAAAGAAATTCCCTAATAATAGAGGATAGATATTCATCATGCTTAGCTTGGAGATACATTATATAAAGGGAGAGTGGTCCAGAGCATTTGTAAACATATCTGTCGTCTGTTCTTATGCAGGTATTGGCTCGGTCCGAGCATGTCCCTTCAAGAAAATCTTGGGCGTAGTGAAATCTACTTCCACAAGCTCAATCCTCTCATGAAAAGATGGATCATTTGCAAAAAACAAGATAGCACTTCTAGTAACTTAAAATCATAGATTATGATTCGGGAGGTGGAGATCACAGAAAAAAGACTGGATCACACATCAACTCAGTAGTGGCTTGGACCATTGTCCTTTATTCGGTCTCATTGCTAAAAGGAGCAACCACATGTTCTTTCTTACTCTTCCAAGTCATAAGATTGTCTCCATTATCTCGTAAAAAAAGATCATATCCAATATAGGTAGGGGTATAAACCGAACAAACCTGAGCAACCCTAACTTTTCTAGGTCAAGTTCGTTTATATAGTTGAGCATAAACCCGTATTTAGATTCGTTTCTTTTATTTTCGGACCGAATCCAAATAAAACTTTAGTTTAATTGAATTAACCTAAGCGGATATCGAACTTTAAAATTTTCAGAAAAATGGAGTGGAATCAAATAAAATAGGGATTTTATCACTTGTGCCCCTCCGAGATCTCGCAATTTCAGTTATACCCCTATCTTTTTGGTAATATCAGTTGTGCCCCTCACTTCTTGCTATTTTATCACTTGTGCCCCTCGGGTTAGTGACCGTCCATCCACAGTGTAAACGGACGTTAACTTTGAGGATATAAGCGGTATTAATTTAAAAAAAATATTATATGGTCATTTTAAACCCTCTCATCCTCTTCAGTCTTCTTCCTCCCTTCTCTTCCTTCTCGACAGCTCCTCCCTCCTCCTCCTCGAGCTCTCATCCAGCCTCCCCCGAGCCTCCGGCTCACGTGCCTCGCCTCCGTCTCCGCGGCCAGCCCCAACCCGCATTGCCCCCTGCACCTCCTCCCCGCGCCTCCCCCTTGCCCCGTCGACCCGCCCCGGCGCCCCCGCCCCAGATCTCCCCTCCGCCCCCCGCACCCCCTCCCCGGTTGCCCCCTTGCCCCTCCCGCAGCTCCTACCCCCGCCCCCGCAGCCCCTGCCCCCTCCGCCTCCGGCAGCCCCTGCACTCGCGCCCCCCGCAGCCCCTGCCCCCGCCGGCCCCCGCGCCCCCCGCATCCCCTGCCCCCTCTGCCCCCGACAGCCCCTACACTCGCGTCGCGGTCCGAGCTCGGCGATGAGACATACCTCCCCAAGGAGTTCTCTCGAAGTCGTCCAACCTGTCCATGTCGGAGGCATGCCTCGAAGCCGAGCAGGTCATGTTTGGTGTGTTGACCTTGCTCTTCAAGAAGACAGGAGTCCACCCGCAAGAAGTGGGTGTCCTCATGGTGAACTGCAGCCTCTTCAACCCGATGTCGTCGCTTGCGTCCATGATCGTCAACCACTACAAGATGCGGGAGGACATCAAGAGCTTCAACCTCGGCAGGATGGGCTGCAGCGCCGGGTTGATCTCTGTGGACCTCGCCAACGACCTCCTCCAGTCGAACCCCAACTCTTACACGGTGGTGGTCAGCATGGAGAACATAACACTTAATTGGTACTTCGGGAACGAGCGGTCGATGCTCCTCGCCAACTGCATCTTCTGGATGGGGGACGCGGCGGTTCTCCTCTCGAACCGGCGTCGAGACATGCGTCGGTCCAAGTACCAGCTGGTCCACACGTTGTGAACCCACAAAGGCGCCGACGACCGGTGCTTCCAGTGCACGTACCAGAGGGAGGACGGGGAGGGGACGGTGGGGGTGTCACTGGCGAAGGAGCTGATGGCGGTGGCGGGGGAGGCTCGGAAGGAGGATATGCACCGCGCTCTGGGGCGTTTGGACGCATATGCCCTTCTTAATCTTACTATGGTTTGAATAAACCATGGTTAATTTAATTTTTTGACGGTCAATCTGACGGAAGGGCACAACTGATGACGGAGCAAGAAGTGAGGGACACAACTGATATTACCAAAAAATAGGGGTATAACTGAAATTGCGAGATCTCGGAGGGGCACAAGTGATAAAATCCCAATAAAATAATGAGGGATACATAAAAAAACGGGAATATGTTGTTGAGTTGTTGGAAATTACATGTTCAACACCTCCATCAAACATCAATATGTCTCAAGATGAGCGAACTTATGTACATGTGCATTTTTGATTTCTTGAGACAAATCAATTGCTAAGAGAAGATGAACATAGAAGTTGCATGCAGATGAGATGTAAGCTCCCTATCCTCATATGTTCGTGTTTGTGTGTGATTAGAACAATATTCATTCAATTGTTTTCTTCTTTATCACACCCTTCTTCATCTTAAAAAAGTTAATAAAGATTCTTGTCTTTGAAAAAAAGATAATTATAATATATTTTTATATCATAATATGTTCGATAAGGAATAAGGGATAAGATGGGATAATGGATAAACAAGGTTCACCCCTTGTTATTTTTTGATTTGTTTGAAGAACAAGGATAAGCACTGTAAACAAAGATATAATGGATGTTGTAACTACAATGAGGCCATTTACCCCGACATAGCTTATCTCGTGATAAAGTTCCCTTAACTTGAGATAACAAAAACAACGTGGAATTTGTAAATTTATGTGCATATGTGTACCCACTTAAATAGTCTGGTGGCAGTGCAGTGTGCTTACCACCCAAAAGACCAGGGTTCAAATCCCCCCTTGTGGGGGTTGCACTAGGTGGTTGGCAACCATCATAAAAAAAATAGTCAGATCTTTCAACATGGATTTAAGCAAGAATCCATGTAGTCGATCCTACTTATAATGGGAGAAGGCTTCACCATTATATATGTAACGAACTTTTAACGAACCGAACCTGAACGAACCTACCATTTTGAGGATTGGTGCATTGATATAAACGAGCCTAAATCTATGTTTAGGTTCGGTTCATTTATATAAACGAGCCTAAACCAATGTTCAGGAAATCGACCGAGTATACTGTATACTCGGCTACATACTCATACTCGGAAGCCTTGGCGCTCCGAGTATGACCAAATCGGCATCTAGTCGGGTCTGAGCGCATACTCGGCCGAGTATGCGGTCGATTTTCAAATAAACATTTTCTAAAATCCTAACCTAAACTCATACACCCGACCTAATGCTCTTTCAATTGATGTTTTGCTCATTTGACTCTTTATTAATGTTTATCCCAATAGTTTTGTTCATTGTACCATCAATTCTGTATTATTATATTCAAGAGATATAATATTTAGACGATATTAACATGATATTAAAAATATATTTATATTTTTAATAATAAAAAATACCAAACCGCATAAAACCGCATACTCCTCGCATACAAGGTTTTAAAAAAACGCATCTCGATGCGCTGAGGTGTACGCCTCGAGGCTTTTTTCAACAAAAACCGCCTCGAGGCGCATGAGGCGTATGTTAATTTGGCAACTTACGCCTCGAGGCGATGAGGCGTTGTCGAGGCGGTGAGGCGCTTGTGAGGCGTACGCCTCATCTGGACAATCGAGACCTTGAAGTATCGGGAAAGGAAGTGATTTTCAAGCTTGAGCTGCATGGAATAAGCTCCTCTATCTATGAAATAAGAGTAGACAGTAGCTTAAAGTCTCAAAATCTGCTCATGTTTGTTTGTACTGCAGCCAACTAAGTTGATATAATGCATTTTCCATCACCAAACCGCGAATTAAACTGGATCAACTTACTACAGGGAGCAAAATCAGCTCATAAATGGAATTGAAGGGCAAAATCAGCCTGCTCTTTAAAGTTAATTGTGGCATCAGTATGTGTATACAAATCGCATATGCCTAATGGGACAGGCAAGGCACATCAGTTTCATGAATCGCAATAGAAATTTAATAGGCTATGATCAAGTAAATCTATTTAGGGTGATCAGGATACACCAAGTTAGCGTTAGGTTGACAGCTAGGTCTGATGTAGATGCCAAAAGAGAACACATAGCCTTATCCTGTTAGTCCCAGACTCCCAAATACAATTTAAGATCAATTTTGAACTGGTATAAAAATATTATTCATCAATTTTGACAGTTGGCTACTAAAAAAATTCTAATTTCGTTAACTAATGTTGTAACTTTCATGCTGGGGACTTTAAAGCATTCTTATTTCTAGCGTTTTTCTACAAAGTTCTAGATTTGTATAGTTTTTAACCTAAAAACTGAGGCTTACGCCTCGAACGCCTCGAGGCTTACGCCTCGCCTCGTTTACGGGAAACCTCCTCGATCCGCCTCACGTTTTTTAAAACCATGCTCGCATACTCTCCCGCATACAGCATACTCTCTATGCAGTGACCCCTTCGACTGAATATTGCCTTCCTGAACATTGGCCTAAACCTACGTTTAGGTCCAGTTCGTTTATTTTGAAATGAATCTGAATCGGACTTTGAGAGTTGAATCTGAGAAAATATCGAACTTGAGAATTATTTAATAGTCTTAACTATAGGTGTGAAAAGTTGTGGTTAATCAACATCGTAGCAAGTCAACATCTTCAACAACTTACCTAGTGCAACCTTCAAATATCTAAATATGATCACCTCTAAGGACTCGGTTGACTGTAAAGGAAATATTATGACGAGTACCGGTAGCATATAAAAGCTTCCCTGCTCCACTTCAGCATCCACCAACTCAGATTAATCTTCATAAAGTTAGGTATTTATATCCATGGGGATTAACACACATTTCATGCTCAACATCGTGTTTCTTCACTTCTTGTAAACGATCCTTCACATTCTTTCTCACGAGAGAATCAAGTCTTAGGAATTTCGGGCTACCTCAATGCCAAAAAATAAAGCAATACTCCTAACCCTTAAGTCCTCTGTATAAAGTGCTGCGAAAGTTACTTCTTTGCAAGGCCTTAAATGTCGGTTTCGGTCACCATTTCGGTATCGACCAAAACAGAATTTCGATGGAATTTCGGTGGAATTTCGACCGAAATTTCGGTCATTTCGGTCATTTTTTGTACTAGGACCCCCATATTTCGGTCATTTCGATCATTTCGGTCGAATTTCGATTTCGACTGGATATCGATATTCGACAGAAATTCGACCGAATTTCGCTGAAATTTGAGGCCATGCTTCTTTGTGGATGAAAATTCCTTAAGAATCGTCACATGTCACTTCTTTGTGGATGAAATTCCTTGAGAATCATTCCCTGTCAGGATCATATCATCCATATACACTAGCATCATGACGCTTCTCATTCATGCCTTCCTGACAAACAAAAAGTGGCCTCCTAAAGACCTTTTAGACTGATATTGGATACAACATAAGATAATTTCTGGAACTAGGCTCTAAGACTATATTCATGGTTGTAAAAGTCGCCCGACTGGCCTGACTAGTAGGTCCGACTAGTCTAGTCAATGGGGTGGCCGACCGAGTACCGACTAATTCCAACTAGGTACACTAGTCAACTAATTTTTTGCTGGGAGATTCTATATTCTTATATGTTTTGTTTTTTATAAGCAAACTTATTATAATATGCTCAGTGTTTTATTTAAATTCAATTACTTTTTTTATTTTATTATGATTGTATAAAAATGTACAATCTATGTAAATATATGTATAAAATGAGTTATATATTTAAAATAATCATAAAATTCAAAGCCGGTTAAAATCCGACTAAATCTGATTAGTCGTCCGACTGCCGATTAATCCTTAGTCAGTGACCCAACCGACCGAGTACCGACTTTTACAACCTTGACTCTATTTATGGTCACATTACGATTAATGAAGCATGCATTGGTACTCTTCATTGATCTCAATCCCAGGTGGTTGTCGGATAGATATAATACACTCGTAGGTTACTTTACAAAGAAGACATTCTTGAGATCAAGCTAGCGAAGAGGTCAAGACAATTGAACTCTAATAGAGATCAGAATACACATTACGGAAGACGAGTACGTGAGAGTGGATCTCAAGGAAATCGATACCATAGGTCTGAGAGTAGTCTTTGGTCACCAATCTAATCTTGTAGCTCTCAACTTGTATCTCTCAATTGACCAATCGAGCAAGTACTTTGTGGTGAATACCCACCTACTACTAATAATAGATGCATCTCTTAGTGGATTCACAATGGTCCAAGCACCCATAAATAAAAGAGTCTTAGTCATGTCCTTCATTCATGTGCCACTCAAGAACCATGATTTCCCGCTAAGGTGAGCAGAGTAAAGTGATGGGTAACAACCCTTCCACAAATGTTATGTAGATAAATTTAACATAGGCACATGATTAGAGATAGGATGGCCAGTAAATATTTACTTGCCTTTCCTAACAGCAATAACGATCTCTAAACTATCCTACACCTGATGCATGTCATCATCTTCAAATATCTTACAAATAGATGCATCAATGTTCTAACGTCCATTGCACATATCGAAAACATGTGAGGATTGCATCAAAGGGGGTGCAATCGTAACCACACAACCATGAGAATAGACTATCTTAAACCTCTCATTGGTATTTGTCATATAAGAGTGGAAGTAGGCATAGGTAGATAGCCAACCGTGGTGTAGTTGGCAGTAACCAAATTCGATGTAATATTAGGGACGGAATTAAAGCACTCACACAAAAGATGATTGTAAATGGTATCCTAGCACGTGTATGCCTTTTAGGTCTTGGAACACTAATAAGCACACACTTGATTGCCCGAGGTACAGCTTGTTTCTTTTGATGGATGGGATATAAACAAAGGAAGTACACCAAAGACCTTTAGATCAACATGAAATGGATTCTTCTCGAAAAAGCGCAAAGAGAACGAAGTATGATTTTCTAATATGGTGGGTAATATGCAATATAAAATTGGTGACTGTAAGAATCGAGTCTCCCCTATACAATAAAGTGTTGCTGCTTTGGATACATAAGGTCTAGGCAACACCAACGATATAATGATGTTTCCTCTCCGCAAATAAATTCTATTAAGAGATATACGGACAAGACATCTGTTGAACAATATCATTCTCAATGAAGAAGCATATTGTATATTTACAAAAATTAAGAGCATCATCAGTGCAACCAAACTTCATATAAAAACATAGAATGGTGTTGACTTTGTTTTTTTCTATTTCAACGGGAAAACCCATGACACAAGGGTAAAATCATCAACAATAAGATAAAACATGAGTACATATTGATATGGAACATGACCCGAACCCATACATCAAAATGTATTAACTATAAGACAAACACTTTTTAAAGGAACGAGGGTGTAGTCCCAAGATTGGAACCCACCACAAATTTATTCAACTAAAACTACGAGACAAACCTGGGTACACGGCCATACCGACTTGGAAAGAATTTCCTATGATGCTTTCCAAGTTGACAAGCCTTGCAATGGAAAAAACAGAATGCGGGAATATGTGATGAAACTCTCCCCATTATTGGAAGTGGAAGGTGACGGAGACAAATTTGCCATAAGCAAAACCCACCTACCCCCCGATTACTAGTATATGTATAGCCAGCAAAGGGAGATTGTTTTAGATTGTAGACACCCCCATCTTCACGACCTCATTCAATCTCCATATTCGTCTAGATATACAAAAGAATAAAAATCGTGGATGAAAAATTGCTTCGTAAATAAATTCCTTCATAATTCTTAACTGACATTAAACTCATAGGAACTAGGAGCAAAAGGGACATTCTACTGGTGGATATTAGAAGCTACATGAAAATTACCACGACTGGTTATAAGTGGTTGTCTTCCATTTGCAATAAGAAGAGTATAACATATATGACATGTTAAATAGAAGAGAATTGTCTCGTCTCGTATGATCACAAAGGTGCATGGATGCAGCTGAGTCTTCATGCTAATCTGAAGAGATAGATATCTGACATGCAAGACATATTGGAGGTATGAATATGGGATCAACAAAGGCAACGGTGCCATGATTGGTATCAAGGCTACTTGAACTCAAGGGAGCTACAAGATGTTAATAAAGTCTCTGAGAAAGATCATTGTACTTTGCCCTTGAAATGGTAGATGTACTGTCATAAAGAGTACTGAAAACTGCCTAATGAACTATAGGAGGTTTATTGTATTTGTTCCAACCATGGCCTCAAATTTCGCCGAATTTCAGTCGAAATTCGATTTCGACCATCTACCGATACCAAAACATATGCACATATCAGTTTCCAGGAATTCGGTGCCATACCGACCAAAATTTGATCGCAATTCGGCCAATTTTGATCTCTTTCGCCCAAAATGACAAAAAGTTGGAAGCTCTTCATATAGGATCACCGAAATTCGGTTGAAATATCTCCATGTCGGCCACTTTCGGTCGAAATAGTCTAAATAATGGTAAAATGACCAAAATTAAGGGTGAAAGGATCAAAGTTGGCTAGATTCTTTGAATTTTGGACATACTAGGCTACCTAGCTAATTTTTTAGACACCTATATGAAGATATTTTGGAGTTCTACAATATTCAATTGGTTTTGGACCCAAGATGAAGCTTTTTTGGAGGCCTATAAATGGTGCATTCCGTTGCACTACACACAACTCAAAGAATTCTCACAAGTCACAAGCCTTCTCTCTCCTTGCAATCTTGCTCTCTCCACGACAAGTCTTGCGGTGTTTGTGGCTGTCTGTGAGTATTTGCAGTATAGTTTTCTTTCTATCCATGATTAATTCCCACTGCTCTAAATATGTAGTATGTACATACACTTCGCATTTGCATCGCTATCTTTATCTTAGATTCTAATCATCTACTTCTATATTGTAATATGGAACAACTTAGTCATACTTGAAATTTTAACAATTTATTCTATATTAACAGCTATTACAAAGTAGCTCTGTTAGTTTAACTGAAGTCTGATATTCATAATCGGTCCTGTCGAGATTTTCCAATATTGATAATGATGGCAGCTTACTCATGTCATGATGCAAGAAGCTCGGAATCTCAAGTCAAGTTTTAGATGTTGAATCCAATACACTCTCGTTTGACAAAAAAGAAGATGAGAAAACTGGTGACCCTACTAATTTACAGCAAGTGCAGAAACTTGAATTACAGAAAGTCTCAAAAGAAACATGTGTAGGACAAATTTTATGTGCATGTGAAGAGAAGTCATCAAGGAGGGACATCAGTTTTCTTAAGGCATTTTTGCATGTCATCATAGAAATACCTCACTAACTGACATGATTCCAAAAAGAACATTGCTTATTTCAGTGAACTCTTACTATTACACTCATAAATATATAAGAAACTCCACGCGAATTCGAATACCCATATACGAAAAAAATGGGATGGGGGCGCTGCCTCCTGCAACCCCCGCAGGAGGGCCAACCTGGGCCCCCCAGGGCTCGCTGACTGGGCAGCAAGGCCCCCCGTACTAGTAGGGTATGGTGTCACAGGGGGACGTCAGACCGTTCTTCCTCTAGGGTTAGTGGAACATACGGTTAGGATTCAAATCATATGATTCATATCGACAACTTGGATGTTTATCAGCATCTATATATGTATATTTATCAGCATCTAAATATGTATATACAAATTCTAAATGCTGAAATCTGGTCAACATTTGGTCATTTAGATGTAAATATGAGCATAATGATACTATTTGGTCACAAACTTCTTCACTATTATTTTGCCAGTCATATTTTTGTCCTATGATAATACATACTGTTATTGCATAATCCATATGCCGTCATTTTGTTAATGCTCAAGAGGTGAAGATAGTGGCTTCTGACTCTGGTTCTAGCTCTAAGCAACATACAACGGTTGTTGGAGAGATTGGATGAAAATATCCTACTGTTCCGTCGGGCATTTGAGTTTGATGGTAGGAGATTCAGGAGAAGACCTCAGTGGGCCACAAACGAAGAATGATGAAGCTGCCAGATTCGGTACTTATTACTTCAGGAAGACTTCCCAGAAAAGGAGATGGCAGAGAGCGGTGTTGCTTGAGGAATCGGACCAAGTGGAGAACGGCACGTCCCAGGGGATGCCCAGAGGACACGGAAGACATCGCAAAACCGTTTTGGTATATTGGATAGGGCGGTGGACGAACGTCTTGGCCTGGTTCCGCCAAGGAGATCATCTCAATTCTTATGTCGTTGAAAATTTTGTCGTGGAATGTGAGGGGGCTGGGAAGGTCGGAAAAGCGGAGGAGTGTTTTTAACCATATGAGGGACAATGGAACAGACATTTTTCTGTTACAGGAAACGAAACTCGTCGCCGCCTCCTCGGCGGAGGTTCGTGGTCCGGAAGGGGGTGGGATGTATCAGTTAGTAGAGCGGGAGGCGCACGGTGCGTCGGGAGGTATGTTGACGGGCTGGAAGGACTTATTTGATCTTCAGACCGTTTCGAGATCCTAGTTTTGCCTTTTCACGCTGCTCCGACTCCGTTCGGATGGTCTGGTATTCCTTGTAACAAATGTTTACGGCCCTAATGGCTGTGTGGGGGATACCCTTGCGGCGAAGCTTGATCAGTTGGGCAGTTCTGGGGTGAATGATGCTTGGCTGATTGGTGGCAACCTCAATGTCACCCTCCTCCAGGATGATCGGCCTCAGGGGTGTGGGAGGTGGACTCGGGCTCGGAGGAGTTCCAAGGGATGATTCATCGGTTGGGCCTCTCGATTGTTGATGCAGCCGGTTGCACCTTCACATGGCAGAGTGCGAAATCTCTGTCACGTCTGGACCGATTTCTGGTCTCTCAGGGGTGGGCTGAGCGGTTCCCTCTCTCTCGGGCTTGGGCTCTTCCGCGGGTTCTATCTGATCATATGTCGATTATTTGGTCGTCCGGTGAAGAGGGGCGGGGGAGATTCTTCTTCCGTTTTGAAAAGAGCTGGCTTCTAGAGGTGGGGTCCGCAAGATGGTGACGGAGCACTGGAGAGGGGCGATCGTTGAGGGGTCCGCGGTCTCACGTTTAGCGGCCAAGCTTAGATCTTTGAAAACCCTCCTTTCGTCGTTCGGGAAGGAGGTTGGGGCTCGACGGAGATCAATACGGGTGGATGCACAGAACTGAGATGCCACAGTTATGGCGGGCAACATCAGAACTTATGGCTCGGTAGATCATCTTGGAGGAACTTCTTTTAGAAGACAGGAAATAGGAGGTGGAGTGGAGGCAACGATCCAGGCAGAAATGGTTGAAGGAAGGGGACGCCAACACGAGGTTTTTTCACTCGATGGCTTCGGGGAGATGGAGAAGAAACTTCATCCACGACATAGAGGTTGGAGGTGTGCGGTTTTCGGGAGAGGCGGCAATTGGGTGTGCATTGCGGGGACATTTTGTGGAGGCTACTAGAAGGAGGGGCGGGGCGGGTGGGGATGGCGGGGGACTGGAGTGGAATCCCTGTCAACGACTTAGGCGGAGGGGTTGATGACAATGTTTACGGAAGAGGAACTCAAGCGGGCGGTGTGGTCATTGAATGCAGATGGGTCCCCTGGACCGGACGGCTTCCCCGTGTCTTTCTATTGTGAATTCTGGGACATGCTGAAAGGAGATGTCATGGAGGTTCTAAAAGAGTTCAGAGAGGGCAACCTTGGGTTTGATAAGATAAACTGCTCGCTTATCTTTTTGTTACCAAAGAAAGACAACCCGTTGGGGGTGGACGACTACCGGCCTATCGCGATCTCGAATATGATATACCTTATCATAGCGAAGGCCCTGGCGAATAGATTGAAGGGAGTCATGGACTTCATGGTGCTTCAGGGACAGTCTGCCTTTATCCCGGGGAGGCAGATGGCGGATGGTATGGTCATGGCGTCGGAAATCTGTCTCGAGTGGAAGAGGATATGGGTCAAGGGCGCACTTTAGAAGATCGATTATTCCAAGGCGTATGACTGCATGCAATGGAAGTTCCTTTGACAGTCCTTGACGATGAGGGGCTTCCCTAGTACGTGGGTGGACTAGATGAAGAGATGCATTACGATCTCATCCTACTCGATCCTGGTGAATGGTAAACCTGAGGGTGGCTTCTTCCAACCGCAGCGGGGTGTGAGGCAAGGCTGCCCGCTTGCCCCTATGTTATTCGACCTAGTGACCGATGCCTTGGGTGTCCTTTTCAGGCAGGCGGTCGAGGCGGGCTGGTGCGAGGCTTTCGTATTGGGGATATCTCTATTCCTCCGTTACAATATGTGGACGATGGGTCATCTTCCTGGGAGGTACGGACGATCAGAATAAGAACGCATCCCAACTGGTGGAAATCTTTGGCGACATTTCGGGCCTCGTGATTAGCAGGCGTAAGTCCTCCATCGTAACATTTGGGATGGAGGAGGCCGAGCGCGTTGGGATAGCAACCATTTGTGGATGTGGGTTAGGTGACCTACCCATTTCCTACCTGGGGTTACCGCTATTTGCTGGGAAGCTGAGGACCAAGGATTGGGATCATGTGGCCCAGCAGATCGAACAGAGACTAGCAGGATGGAAAGCTATCACTTTATCCAAAGGAGGAAAACCGGTCCTTCTGATACATGTTCTCTCCGCTATTCCTATCTTCTTCTACTCGACTAGAATTATGCCGGTCGGGATTAGAAGAAAAATTGAATCCTTCATGAAGCAGTTCTTTTGGTCGGATGGGAAACAGCTGGGGCACGGGCTTCATATGGTATTATGGTCAAGTGGGAGGATGTCGCGAGGGGGCGCAGGGAGGGCAGACCGAGCGTCAGATATATTGATTGCATGAACAAGGCTCTCATCGCCAAGTGGATAATCCAAATCTGGGGGCCCTCTACATCGTTGGCCGATGTTCTGTTGCGAAAGATCTACGGTGTGGGTGGTGGGCTGGTGACGAGGAGAGTCCGTTTCGAGTCTCCACTCTGGGCTGGTATCCGCGAGGTACTCCCCCTATTGGCCGACCATTTGTGTTCCAAAGTGGGGGACGGACAAAGTTTCAAATTCTGGCGTGACAATTGGCTCGGTGAAGGTATGTTGGAGGAGACTTTCCCGCGACTATTCTCGTTGGCGGCTTCGAAGGAGGCGTTGATTTCGGAGGTGGCAAACCGCGGTGTTTGGTCCCCGTCTTTTGTCTTCGATCTGTCATATCAACGATTGGAGGATTTCATGGCGATGCAGTCGATCCTTCCCCCCACTGGGAATCTCTCTAGGGACAGAGACCACTTCCAATGGATGGGCAACAAAATTCTCGATGAAGAATGTGTACAAAGAGCTCAGCTTGAGGGAGGAGCAGGATAGGGAGCTTTGCCAGAACGTCAATATCATATGGGCTGCAAGGATCTCGTTAAGGGTTAAGGTGCTTCTTTGGTGCTTGCTGAGGAACCGTCTTTACGACAAGGTGCGAAGGGGGCGCCTTCTGGGGGTGCTGGATACGCGATGCGACAGATGTGGAGCGACAGAAGAGGATGCTGACCATTTGTTTTTCAAGTGTCCATCCTCGACGGCGATTTGGTCTGAGGTGGCGGCATCTTGGGTAAGGAGTGACGGCTTCTCGGAGTTTTGGAGATCCATAGAGCGGTTGGCGGCAACTCTAATTACGATTGCTCGAAGCTTTTTGCCACTCTTTGGCCATTTGGAACGGGAGAAATGAGGCTATCTTCAACAATCAATGGTTTTATGTTGAAAATGTTTTGTCCCATTGAAATGCTCTTCATAATCTCTGGATATCACGGTAATGTACTCTAAACCCCTTTAATGAAATGCATTGGTGGTGACCCCCTTAATGGGGGTTCACCCGTTTGATTCTTAAAAAAAAGTCGAAACCAAAATGTAATTTTTGTGGGAAAGAGAATTAGAGGAGGAATCACAAGACTAAAACATCTCGTTGACGGCTACGTGAATGTTGTAAAATGTCCTATATGTCTAAAAGAGATCAATGATGTGAAGTTCACTTGGAAGGGAAGAGTGAGAAGAAGGTAAAAGAGCGAAGAGAAGAGGACTATAACGAACTCATGTTCCATAGAATGTTCAATGTCTTATCCGATTCCGATGATGATGATGTCCAATATCTACCCGATATTGAAATAGCGGCAGAGAGAAATGTATTAAGGAGGCATTACGCGACTCTATGAGGAGCGAGCATGAGAGATGAGAACTTGGTGGTCGTTGTGGCCTTGGATGTGTTTGTGGTAGTTCAAGGTTCCCGATAAATATTGGATCGAAAAGTGGTAGTGGAAGTGGAAATAGTGCAGTTGCGGTACCATCAAAGAAGACGCAAAAGGGCATAGAATCATTTCTGAGAAAGAACAATTCCGTTCATTATGTTCCGAGCAAAGATCCCAAGCAGAAGAAATTAAAGGGCTTGTTCGGTAATATGAGGGAGCGAGTAGGAAGGGTCGTTACAAAGTTGTTTGTTGGAGAGGTATTTCGGTAAGCGTGGCAAAGGGACCCTTCTCGCAACACGCAATTGATGAGATTGCTGCAGCGGGCGGAGGCGTGACAGCTCCTACTCCGCACGAGATAATGAACAAATATCTCCGCATGGAGGAGGAGATTGGAGAATATATTGCTGAATTGAAGAAGAAGCGGCCTGAGTATGGCGCGACCTTCATGTGTGATGGATGGACATGCTATTCGATAAAGCAAATAATCAACTTTCTTGTATATTGTGATGGGAAGATGGTATTTATCAGGTCTGTAGAAGTATCTGAGCGTGTTAAGAGTCACAAGTACATACTCAGACTCTTGAAAGATGTCATACAAGAGGTCGGTCAAGAGAACAATGTTCAAATTGGGACTGACAACGGTAGCAACTTCAAGAAGGCATGTGAGATGATCATGTCTTCTAACAAGTATGGCATCTTCTAGACACCGTGTGCTACACATTGCATAGACATGATCCTAAAATATTTTGGAAAGAGGAAAACCATCATGAATGTGGTTTATAATGCAAGATTAATCACAATATTCATTACAACCATTGAAACGACCTAGCGCGATGCGAAAGGTGTGTGGCAGTGACATTGTAAGGCCTATAATTACAAGATTTGCAACCAATTTTAATCCTTGCAAAGCATGCAACAATACAAGGTTGGTTTGAAGAAAATGTTTTGTTCAGGGTTATGGTTTGAGATTCCCGAGGTTCGCACCGATCAAGGGAGAAAGGCAGAAACCTTGATCAACAATGCCAAATTTTGGGATGACGTCGCCCGGGCGATAAAAATTATGGAGCCAGTTGTGTCAATCTTGAGAATAGTGGATGGTGACAAAAACCAACCATAGGTGTGATATATGAAACAATGTGGGTGATGAAGGAGAAAGTGAAAGAAAATGTCAGAAAAGGTTATAAGGTGTGGCCGGACATCATCAACGAGTGTTGCTCGAAAATGTTGTCAAATCCTCTTCACCAAGCTCGTATGCATTATGTATGTTATGCTCTTTAAGTTAAAACTTTTAGTTTTATTCAATCACCATTAAGATAGCTTGTTTTTTATGTAGTTTCAGCATATTATCTTAATCTGAATTATCACTACAAGCACAACCTCGGCACTCGTCCTAAACTCTTATCGGCCCTTCAAAAAGTGGCGGAGAAGTTAGTGAAGTCAAGAGATGTGCAAACAAATTGTATGAATGAGGTATACAGTGTTTAGTCATCATAACTCGGATGTCTTATTAATTTTATTATTGAACTCAGTGTTTTCTATCTTGAAGATAAAATACTTTAGTGAGGCCTTGGGTTCTTTTGGAAGAATGGTCACGATCAATGAACGTATAATACTCGTCCTGGTATGTAAAATCTTGATGTATCAATTAATTACACAGTTTTACTTTTATCTCATATGGTAGAATAGTAATGTTCGACAAATAAGTTGTACCTTGCAAGTGAATGGTGGATCTTGTATAGATTAGATGCATCTAATTTGTGACAAGTGGTTGTGAAGGTATTGTCTCAGACTGCATCTACTGGAAGATGTGAAAGAAATTGGAGCGCATTTAACCTCATCCACTCCAAAGGATGAAGTTCCTTGGGAGTAGAGAAGCTACATGATCTTGTCTATATCCACTCCAACCTCATGTTGAAAATGAAGCATACAAGAGGCCACGACAAGCAAGAATACATAGATCCCGTTGACTTTTCATATATATTCAAGATTCAAGACGATGATGAGGAGGAGGAAGACGTCTTGCAAAAGTGGATGGATAATAATGGTGCTCCCATACTTGACGAGAGAAGAGGGAGACTAAATACGTAGATTGTCTCGCAAATGAAGGCAGATGTTGAGGATTACTTGGCTAGGTCGGGGAGACATCCAGTCCCAGCTAAAGGGATGGAAAGTGATTCTGATGACTCCCCCAAGTCTAAATCAAATCCAAATCAGGTGGCAATGGAGGAGGTGTTATTGCAGCATGAGATTATATGCAAGATGAAAGGGCAACCTCTGGTGAGTTGTATATAATACTGGATCTAGACCTAAAGGACTACATGTTGGACAAGAATACACGAACTACCACACAAACATACATGGTCAATATATTCCAAGACCGAACCGAGATCTAGATCCTACAGAGCAGATGGATTACTACCCGTACCCCTCGTACACGTCCTCCTAGCCTCGGGGACAACTCCAAGACGACACCATTATGGAACCGATGTAGTTTGTAGAGTGTTGGGGAAGGGATTATCATTGGTATTGGACGAGGTTCGGAGAAGGGTGTGTCCGCGTGGCGTGGGAGGACGAGTGTTTTGGAGCGAGTTCAGTGGGAGGTTCGGAGATTTGAGAGGGACAAAGCGCGAGAACTTGGTGTACGTGGGCTTACGGGGGCGCGAGGTCCCGAAGAGCAGGATGACAGGGGGATGGTGGCTGGGTGGTCGTTTCTCATCAGAAAGCAGGGCAACTTAGCAGGGCGACGTTGCTTTAGGTGCGGGGAGCAGGGACACTTTGTGTCTTCATGCGCTCTACCCCCGCGTTGCTTTGCTTGTGGCGGGGTGGACCATCGACGTAGCCGGTGTCGGGTGTCTCGGGTTTCGGGGAGTGAGGCCCGGCATGGGTTGGATAAGATGCTGCTTGAGGGTTCTTCGATGGGAGAGGTAGGCGGCGCCTCGAGGGAACCTCTGGCGAAGGGTGTTAGCTCTGTGCCTAGGTCGATCTCTTCTACGGGCGGACGGGTACAGAGTCTTCTGGTTGGGGTTGGTAGGGAGGGTACGAGCGAAACTCTGTTTAAGGTGTTGGCGGAGAAGGAGCTTGCTTGCTGCCTTGGAGTCGGATTTGATGGCGATGTTGTTAGTTTGGGGCAGAGGACGGTTTGTGCCCGGGGCCTTTCGGATCAACAGAGGGAGACGTTGCTTGCCCCCAGGGAGGGCGGTGCGATGGCATGGAAGCTGCCCAGGTTTGCGGATGGGGCGGAGGTGCGCTCTGTTGTCCGTGTTGCACAGATTCGCGGGGCTCCATTCCTTTCGCGCTCTATCAGTGCTTTGGCACTAGCGCTTGTGCACTTGCGGACTGTTTTGCCGATCATCGATGACGGTACTTCACCGGGTTCTGACCCGGAGGTGATACTTGCTCAGATGGAGTGCCCGATTGGTATTTCCTCTGAATCAGAGGCGGTTCTGACGGTGGGGCACTTCTCCTTCGGTCTTCAGGTCCGGCTGCTTGACCCACCACCACCACTGCTCAGGGCGGGTCACGAGGCTGGCGATTCGTCTTCCACTCGGGAAGAGGAACGGTCGTCTTAGGAAGCCAAACGGCACGAGAAGGAAACTGTAGTTTCAGAGCAGTGCCTCTCTACGAACGTGACAAAACCGTTATCCCGGGATATGGTTTCTGACGATTCCACTACAGGTGGAATTATTGCGGGAGATGTGGATGAGACGTTGGTGGGCGCTCTTGCTTCGGAGACCGCTGAGGTGGGGCCCACTTGGCAGGTCGGGCGTGCGGATCTGCTCTTGAGGTCGGGTGAGCTCGAGGATCCGAACCACGTTTGGATCCGAGTGGCGGGCGGTCAGTGTGCTGCATTCGGTTCCTGGTCGGGCCAGTATCAAGATCCGGATCGGCTTTGGAGGTGCGGCAGATTCTTCGATTCCTTCGAAGTTCAGAACTTGTGGGGAGCTGTGGGGAACCCTCGCTCGGGCTCCTTCCGGGCTCCTGATGATGGGGAGCGTCTCCTGGACTCTCAGAACGGCGCTCGCACGCTCGTTTGTGGGGTCAACTCTGCGGTGGAGGGGCCTCATGTCATGGATTGGGATCATGCGTATGGCGATGGGTCGAGCAAAGATGGCTGGTGCGATGTGGCGAAGGGGTGGATGGGGGGGCAGAGGGCGAGGTGCGTGCGTGGAGCAGATTGGCGTTGAAGTTGTGGAGTCAGAAAAGAAATCCGACAAAAGATATAGAAGAAGGCTCCGCTCTCGTTCTGCTAAGGCGGAAACCAGTAACATTTCGGAGAAGAAGGTATCCATTGCGGGGCTGGCAGGGGTGGTTTCAATTGGGGGTTTTCAAAGTAGTTCCAAATGAAGATACTCTCATGGAATGTAAGGGGTATGGGTGACCCAGAGAAGAGGTGGGTCTTGGGGTCGAGATTTATTGAATGGGGCTGCGATATTGTCTTTTTGCAGGAAACCAAGTTGGAGAATTTGTCGTGTTTGGATTAGAAGTCCTTTGGGGCGGGGTCGTTGTCGGATTTCTGTGCTGCGGGGGCAGATGGTGCCGCTGGGGGGATGGTTGTTGCTTGGAAGGGGACGTCCATTGCCCTGTGGGCCGAACTGAAAGGGACGCATGTTCTCACGGTGCTGCTGGAGTGCTGCTTGTCGGGCATCGTGCTCGCGATGTCTTGTGTTTATGGGTCGTGTCCGGTGTCGACGCGAAATCAATTATGGATTGATCTCAAGGCGGCTAGGGAGGCATTCTAGGAGGTTCCTTGGTTGGTGGGTATTGATTTTAATGTTACGTTGTTTACCTCGGACAGGCCGAGACTGAGGGGGGGCAGGACCAGGGGTCGGAGGACTTCCTCGAGATGGTGGATTTGCTGGAGATAGAAGTTATGGATGCGACTAGTTTGAAGTTCACGTGGAGGAATGCAGGATCCAGATCTCTCCTTGATCGGTTCTTGGCTTCTACGGATTTGTTGGACCGCCTTCCTGTTGGCTTTTGTCACTAGCAGGCCCAGAACCCGATCGGGTCACACCCCCATTCTGTGGGACTATGACGAGCCCCCTGTCACGCGGGGCTTCTTTCATTTCGAGAAGGCTTGGATGTTGGAGGACTCCTTCCAGGAGTTGGTGGTGCCGCATTGGTCTACTACACTAGTGGGCGGTTCTGCGGCCTCGAGGTTTGTTCAAAAATTGACGTCTTTGAGAAGACAGCTATGCGAGTATAAGAAGACTTCGAGGGAGACCCGTCGCGCGGTCAGAGAGGCTGCGGAGTGGGTGGTCAGCGACCTGGACAACATGGAAAACACGAGGCCTCTGACAGGGGACGAGTTAAGATAGAGAGCGGACACACAGAGAAAGATAAATGAGGAAGATAAGAAGAGAGTCACTGAGTGGAAACAGAGATCCAAGCAAAAGCGGATTGCAGAGGGTGATGCCAACACGGCTTTCTTCCACTGTGTGGCTAGTGCTCGACGTCACGGAAACGCCATCAGGTCGATCGATGGTGTTTAATGGCGTTAGAATCGATGGCAACAGAGAGGTGGGAAGAGCTGTTGTGGACTACTATCGTGAGCTGTCTTCCAGAGGGGCGAGCAGGCAATGGAAGTGGACTGGCCTTGGTGCGGCACGGGTTTCTGATTCCTAGGCTTCCAACCTTACCCGGGTTGTGTCCATGGAAGAGCTGAAAGCAGCGGCTCGGGACCTCAATGGCGAGGGGGCGCCGGGTCCAGACAGGTTCCCTATTTCCTTCTATAGGGAATTCTGGGGATTGATGGGGAAGGAGGTTCTTGAGGTTGTGAGGGAATGATGTCTTTGCAATGCGGGGTTTGAGCGTGTGAATAAGGCGTTGCTGATTCTTATCCCAAAGCGGGGGGGTGCCGATAGAATTGAGGACTTTACACCTATTGCGGTCTCCAACGCGCTCTACTTGATTGTGGCCAAGATTTTTGTGACAAGATTGACCAAGGTGCTTGATCGCATCATTTCGCTGTCTCAGTCGGTGTTTGTTCCGGGGAGACATATCGCGGATTACTTGGTGATAGCATCTGAAATTGTTTCCGATTGGAAGAGATGTGACAGAAAGACCCTACTATAGAAGGTGGACTTCGCGAAAGCGTATGAAACGATTGATTGGCAATTCCTCTGGGCGGCAATGCATTGGAGGGGTTTCCCTCCCATCTGGATTTCGTGGACGAAGCGTTGTGTGACTACTGCTTCGATGACGGTGCTTCTGAATGGGCGTCCTGAAGGGGGCTTCTTCCAGCCGCATAGGGGTGTGAGGCAGGGGTGCCCTCTGGCACCCTTGTTGTTTATCTTAGTTTCCAACATTCTTGCTTGCATGGTGGACCGTGTGCAGATCAGTGGTGTCACTAGAGGATACTCCAAAGATGAGCTGAGGGTCCCACCCATCCAATACGCGGATGACACTATGTTTTTCATTGAGGGGGGTACCGACGAGGTCTTTGGTATGGCAATTACACTCGAGATTTTTAGTGAGATGTTGGGTTTGGTCCAGAACCGCGACAAGTCCAAGGTGGTGAAGTTTTCAATGGCTGGCGAGGAAGCTGCCCGATGTGGGCATCTGTTGGGTACGGCGTGTACGGGGCTCCCTGTCCACTATCTTGGGATCCCTCTGACTACTGGCAGGGCTAGGAGGCAGATTGGTTGCCTTTGGTGGAAAAGTTAGAGAAGCGGCTTGCGAGGTGGAAATCCACGGTCCTGTCTAAGGGCGGGTGTCTTGTGCTTCTGAACGCGATACTGGCGGCTATTCCGGTTTACATCTCTTCCACGAGGCTTTTGCCGGCGGGGATTAGGAGGAGGCTCGAGAGTTTGATGTGGCGGTTTCTGTGGGGGAAGAACGGGCACGGGTCCACTGGCATGACTCTGGTCAACTGGGACATTGTCATGCTACTGAAGAGAGAGGGTGGGCTCGGGGTCAAGAAGATGGAGGAGTTGAACGAGGCTTTACTGCTGAAGTGGGTAGCCAGAGTGTGGGGGGTGCTACCGATCTATGCGCATCCATTCTTCATCGAATTTATGTGCCCAGTGGTGCTGTGCCGGGGGCGTGTGACAAGGGGTTGAGACCTTCGCCCTTGTGGAAGGGAATTTTGTCGATAGCGTCGAGGTTCCGGGAGCTCTTCAGGCTGGTGTTGGGGAGCGGGGAGATCTTCGCCTTTTGGAGGGACGATTGGACAGCTGGTGGTGTCTTTGTGACCGATTCCCCGTCCGTTTGCTTTGGTTGCAGATCCGGAGGCGAGAGTGGCCGATTGTTGGTCGGATGGGAATTTGATGCCTCTTTTTCGCTCCAATTTCTCCGATCAGCGATTGGAGGAGTTTCTCAGCTTGTTGGAGTCTCGCTTAGGGAGATGACGGCCCTTCACAGGGACGGGACCATTGGATCTGGCACAGGGGCAGCTTCTCGGTGAGAAAGGCGTACGCTGCGATTTGCAAGCCGTCGCCTTCTTTGTCACCTTGTATGGCGAGAGACTGCGGGTTCTTTTGGGGACTCGGTCTTCCTGAGAGGATTGGTTTTTTCATGTGGTTGTTTCGGAGAGAGAGGCTGATGATGCGTGATCGATGCTCCAGGCTTATGGGGTCAGTGTCCGACAGGTGCCTCCTCTGTGGGTTGGAGATTTAATCGATGGACCATCTCTTCTTCGGGTGTACTTCTACGGGGATGATTTGGGCCGATGTTGACCTGGATTGGGTGAATACGGACAATGTGGCCTCCTTCTGCGGGTGTCTGGTGGTGACCAAGAGTCGTTCGCGTAGGGAGTTGCTTCACCCGATCATCGTGGTGTGGGTTCTATGGTTGGTTAGGAATGCGCTGATTTTCTCTGGGCAAAGGTTTTATAAAGAAAATGTGTACAGTCAGGTGTCGTGGGTACTGGATTCATAGCTCTGACCGGGCCTTCTTGTAGTTCTATATGTAATCTCTTTACCTTTTTTAAATAAATATCTGGGGTGAACACCTTTTAATGTCTCCCCCTTCTCTGGCTTCAAAAAAAAACCATTACGGAAGATCTCATATCTTCGGTTAAATCATTGAGTATGGATGTTGGAGATTCAACATTTGCTGGCGGGCAACATCAAGTCCCTTCATTGGATATGGATCTCAAGGACAAAATGATTCATATGGTGTTTTCCCTTTTGGATATGGTTATAGTAGTGGTACTTATGGGGTATTTCAAAGAAATCAACAACATTATGCCGATACCTCTTCACGGATTGGTGCAGGATATGGCATAGTTCAATATTATTACCCTGTAGTACCTCAATCTCAACCACTACAGATGGCATCTCCTCATGCAGCTCCTGCTCTATTTTCTTCATCATGAGGTTCTCAAGTTGCATCCTCCTCGCGTCGACCTCCGCATGATTCTGCAGTTTCTGCCTCTTCTGGTGACAAGTATCCTAGGATAAGGCCTTAAATGTCGGTTTCGGTCACCATTTCGGTATCGACCAAAACAGAATTTCGATGGAATTTCGGTGGAATTTCGACCGAAATTTCGGTCATTTCGGTCATTTTTTGTACTAGGACCCTCATATTTCGGTCATTTCGGTCGAATTTCGATTTCGACCGGATATCGATATTCGACAGAAATTCGACTGAATTTCGCTGAAATTTGAGGCCATGTCCTACGATTGGCTTCCTTGCATACGTGACTGAACATGAATATAGGGAGTATTTAATGGATTACAAAACCATGTACTCCTCTATGACATGGGAGGATTACACGGAATATAGGGACTCGATCAGGTCATGATATGGAGGAAGGAATCATACAGGGTATATGGATCCACCCTGGATTTCTTGGTTCGGTTGAATGTCATTTCCAAATAAGAAATGTAGTATAGACTACTAGTAAGGTAGTAGTTAGTAATATAAGTAAGTGCATGCATATTATGTGATTGAAATTTGATGTATCATGTCATGTAATCTTGTGGACTTGTATTATGAATCTATGTTATTTGCTATATCAATTTTAAAGTTATCTATGCATACAAAACTGCTATTGTTCTTTTGGGGATTGAAGGAAAATTTGATTGTTAAGATTATGTATCAAAATTTCATTTTAGTCAGTCATCGATATAATGAGTGAAACTGATATTTAAGGCCTTGATCATGATAACATCTTATTATTAGAATAAAAACGTGTATTTCTATCTCATTTATTAAATAAACAACGATAGATATCTTAATTTTATAAAAAAAATGAGTTTTCGAGTCATTTCCGCAATTTCTAGCCATTTCATCGAAATTCAAATCGAGTTTCTCTTTTCGATTACCGAAACGAAATCGAAGTCCGATATTTGAGGCCTTAGTTCCAATAATAGTCCTCTGAATGGCCACTAGACAGTAGTAGAATGTGGATTGACATGTAGCATGTTCTAGTATAAATGACCATGACTATCGACATGAATGAGACCCAATCTACCCTTCCTAGATAAAGCAGTCATGTAGAGTTGGTCTTAATTCTCTAAGATGCATGAAGAGACATAATCAATATACTTAGCCTATTATAAGCCTCCTCCATGAAGGGATTATCTGCAATCATCCACGACAAAGCTCCCCCATATGAAGGGTCCAAAGTCCCAAGGAATAGATTGAACGCCAACTGGGATCCTAACAGTCCTCATGTCATCAAGAGATAAACAAGCATGTATGATTTTAGCTTCCAAAATTTGGAATACCTTGCAAAATAGCATTAATCAACAGTTAGTCATCCTGCTTCATATGAAAATTTCCAAAATAGAGATGCAGGACACGGTCATAGTTTTTTTTTCGGAGTATGTTTGCTTCAGAATCTCCCACATTCTCCTCGTGTGATTTATGGTGCACAATATATATGATAATGGTCCCCAATTTGTGGATGGGTAACGAGGGGATTGAGGACGGTGGTAGGGAAAAGAGCAAGGAGGATGGACGTTGGGAAGAGAGCAAGGAGGAGAGTGACGTCATCGGTGTGACAAGGGACTCCTGTCGTAAGAAATGAGGTCCAAAAAATAGTGCTACACTGGCATCCGAAGCTGAAAAGACAAAGATGACATCATTTGCAGTAGCTGGACCGAAGAAAGAGATGTGCTTCAGGCGTGGACAACGTGGTCATCGTTCATGGACTTATAGGAACTCAGTATTGTTCTATGGTGGCAAAGGTTTCGATCACTGTCGGAAAGTTTGTCCGGTAGAGGATCCCAGAGTAGTGTTGAAGTGGAATAAAACTAGAACAGAGACAATGCACCAGGTTATGAATAAGGGAATCTTCATTGAACTCGATGCTAGCAGGGCTCTACAGTACATAAAATGGACTTCATAAAGATATGGATGCTATTGGGAGGAAAATTGGTCCTTCATTTGACGGGGATGTCATTTATCTAGAATGATGGTCTTGATGCAAGGTCTTTCCATGTCTGTGATGCAACACTTACGCAAAGTTCGGATTCAGACAAATGTGGTGAAGGTATTAGGTGGAGAAGGCCGATTTCCCGGGATGGAACATCCCAGCTCGTACATTATAAGGTTTTAAAACTTCTAATCTTGAAAGGATTACCGTTCCGCACATGTGAATTCACCTATGTCAAAAGCATGCTGGCAGATTATGGAAGTGTGATATCTATCATCTCTGATGGGTTAGCAAAAAATGATGGGAAGCATGCCGTGGTGGGATAAGCCATCAGAAGCATGTTCACATCCGCCCAGCTGCAGTTACGAGTTGGAAAGGCGGTCTTCCAGATCGAGGGTGGGAGAGGTACCGATTGCCAGAGGGGAAAGAGTTCGAAGAGGCATCTTCAACAAGCAGGATGGCTGAAGATGGAAGGTCGTGGCCCTTGGACATCCAAAAATAGCTCACCAGGAAGTTGTTACCCCTTTACACACTGCCCATTTTCTCGACAACGGTACGAATCGAGGAAATTGCTCCGCCAATAAATTAATATTCCTTTGGCATATGTCGAGAATATCAGGGAGGAGTTATGGTTGTATTAAGATCCCCCAGGTCGAGGTTAATGATGATTGCTCCTTTGTTGCATGAGGCTAAATGGGGTGGAGCTTCAGGGCTCTTTTGTTGCATGAGGTAGGGGATGGGCATCGTGATCGCCCCGACTTCCACAATAGGGGTGTACATTCGTTTGGAGGTGACACGAGTGAAGGAAGGGGGTTTCCCCGACAAGCAGCATCAGGGGATAGGCAAGCCAAGACAAACGGCAATGCGCACGTGGTCTGGGAGGAATGAAACAGCACGCAACGACTACCAAGGTTGTTTTCCAGGTGCGAGGATTAAGCCATGTGTAGGAAGGATTTTGCCAAAGACTTGGGTCTTCCATCCCCATGGCAAGTGGCTCCATGGAGAAGGTGAGTTTGCTTTGTCTCCGCCAACGAGGGATCGTTATGCTCGAATAGAGATGTCATGATCAGAGAGGAGGAAGTCCAGATTTTTCTGACCAAAAGTGTGCAAAGGAGAAGCTTGTTATTGTAGATGGATACCGCAAACCAGCAAGATGGACGAGAGATTGATAATGAATTGGTAAAATGCCTGGTGCTTTTTCACCACTGCGTGTTACGAAGGTTACAGAATGAATGTCCTGACATAGAATGTGTGAGGTCTTGGGAGGCTAGAGAAAAGAATGTTTGTCCGAGATCTTTTAAAAGACTCAAAGGTGGATGGGGCGTTGTTGCAAGAAACAAAAGTCTCGGCAAGGAAGGATATCATATGAAGAGAAATCGAAGGTATTTTCATGCCAAAATTCAAAGCTATCGACACGGTAGTGGCATCGGATGGGATGGTGATAAGTTGGAGAGAGGATCGGATTGTGATGCAAATCGAATTTGCAACGATGGAAAAATAAATTTGATGATGGAAATTTTGGTGGAGAAGAAAACGAAGGGGTTGAGAGGAGAGAAGGCGCGCCGGTGGCGCGGGATTCAGGGGAGAATTGCAGAGATCGCGTGGGGGAGGAGAGAAACGAGAGATAGACATGAGATAAATCTCAATGTTAATTCAACTTCAACTGTCTAAAACAATTGCCTACCATCCCCTTTATATAGGAGGGGTGGATTTACAAAAATAGAGATAAAATTCAAAATTCAAATCTACTTATCCTAATTGACTCTAACCGATTAACTACCTAATTTGACCACTAAGGGAGATCACATGTGATCTCTTTTATTTAAATAAAAATTACGACTCATTATTATAAATAAAATTGGACTCTAATTAACTGTGCAAAAATTAAGCCCTATTTATTAATTTCACGATGCATCAGTTCTCCTCCGCTTGAAAAATTCGACTCCCGACGAGCTTGATCTTCGAAGCTGGATCAGTTGTTCCAATTGTGTAACCTTTCTCCTTAATTCAACATTACGCTTTGTAGTTTTCTCAATTGGAGGGTGTCCCTGCAAATTTTCTACCTCCTCATTTAAAAAAACCCATAGCATAATGTATCCGAGGGAAATTCCTAAGTAGTACCTTGGATTTACTTAAATCCCTCGGTACTATGAAATATCTTTTTATATGGATGATACAGTGGTGTCGCATATTCAACATGCGACACCCTTTAATATTTTTTTTACCCAGCTACTACAAAGATAACGCATCTTTGATGTACTAGTTGGATTTTTTTATTATTCACATCCAGGATGAACTTATGGTAGACTAGGTTCAACATCTCATCGAATGTCATATACGGCATTAACCCAAAACCACTTACATTAGACATCGAAGAACCAACAATCGCACCTTTCAAATGAAATATGCAATATATGACTCCATCCCGACCTAATACGTAAGGCAACGTATAACTCAATATTATACAATCATGAAATGAAGAAAAATGTGTGTATTATATATCATAAATCTAACAACAAAAAAACAAAGATTTTACCAAAGCTTTGTAGATGCAATGAGGAAACGGGAGGGACGACGGCGGCGCAGGAGGCGGAGACGGAGGAGGATCTCTTGGCGGAGTGCAAGAGGGCGAAGGAGGACTTGGCGGAGCGGGAGGAGGCCGAGCGGGGGGAGGAGGCGGCAGTTGCGTGTAAGCAGGAGGACGCAGGGTCGAGGGTGGGCGCAGGAGGGTCGAAGGCGCATGAGGCGTGAGGGTTTGCAAAAAGAAAAGCTGGGTTTAACTGGGGACATAAAGATATAGCATGTTCGGTGTGCGTTACCAATAGCGCACATCGAAGATGTGTTATCTGTGCAGTAGCTGAGCAAAAAAACATTAAACGGAACATGCGACACCACTGTAGCATCCAGATAAAAATATTTTGTTGTACCCACTTAATGGTCTAGTGGTAGTAAAGTGTATCTACCACACAAAAGACCAGGGTTCAAATCCCACTCTTGCAAAGGTTGCGTTAGGTAGTCGATGGCCAGCATAAAAAATAGTCGAATCTTTCAACATGGATTTGAGCAAGAATCCATGTAGCCGACCCTACTTATAGTGGGAGAAGGCTTAGTACATTTTACATGGGGATTTAAGTAAATCCAAGGTACTACTTAGGAATTTTCCTCTAATGTATCCTCCAATTGATCCTTTTGATAAAAACTTCTGAGAGGAGGATCTTCACCACAATTTCTCCAATTTAATTTTCCATCCCCAATTTCATGGAATTCAAATCCCGTAGATAAAGAACCCATGTTAGAGTTCTTTTCCTTCCCATATTCGACAGTGGCGGTGCTATCCGCAAGGGGACGAGCGAGCATCGATCTTGAGGAAGTCGCGATACGGAGGATGGTGAGGGGGGCATGTAGCGGGGTCGAGGCAAGCGAGGTCGGCGGCAGCAGTGGGGTGATGTCGGTGTGGAAGTGGGTGGGCGGTGGCACAGGAAGGGAGTGGGAGGCGGGGAGGTGTTGGCGAGAAGGGAGAGGATGGTTGGTGGCGCGGGGGTGGGGAGGACGGGGGTGGCGGCGGCATTGAGAGTCACGCCAGAAACGCAGGGGCAACGGGAGGGGGGTGATGGGGCAGGGGGGCTCGCTGGGGTTGTGGGCAGCGGGAGGCGGCGATACAGGTTGGAGGATGGGAGGGGGATGCAGCAGGGTTGCAGAGGCGACGTCGTAGGCAATGGACGGTGATGGCAGGTGGGCTGGAAGGGGCGTTGGGGCTGGGGGTTATGCCGCAAGGGTGCAGGGGTGGTGGGAGGGGGAGCTGGGGCTGGGGAATGCATCACAGGAGGTGCAGAGTGGGAGCGGGGGTGGCAGGCGGGGGCGATAGCGGCAGTGAGTTTGGGAGTTTCACCGAGGGTGCGGGGGTGACGAGGAGGGCCTGTAAGGGGGCTGGCGGTGGTGCCGACGTTGGGATGGAGGGTGGGGAAGGTAGAGGGATACCTGGCAAGGCTTGGGCGATGCCGAAACTGTTGGAGACAACAAAATAGTTGATGCCGAAGGCGGTGGCTGCTTGAACACGGTCTGGACAGTAAGCGGAACATCATCAACAATGAGTTTTTCTTCGTCGAAAATATGTACAGTGGCTTTGACAGCGGAAGACTTCAATACGGCGGTTTCTTTGCGGTGTTTTCCGCTAATTGTCGCGTCAAAACCTCAATATTCCGCGGATCTATGTCGTCAAATCTTGCATATCTACACACACTTGGAGCATGTCCGAAAAAATCTTTTTAACCTCAGCACGCCATGCACAGTAGTTGGAGCGAGATCCTTTGGATTTTTGTTCGTGTAAACGACGGGAGGAATCGCCAGATCGTGAGGACGATCTAGATGTCATGCTCTGATACCAATTGAAGTAAATAGAAATTTGCAATGGTGAAAAATAAATATTGAATGGTGAACAATATAGTGGAAGAAGAAATTGGAAGGATAGAGAAGATAAACCGCGCCAGCTGCGCGGGAATCAAGAAAGAATCGCGAAGATCACGTGGAGGGAGGAGAGATAAGGGAGGACTCGGCAGGAGGGAGGCGGCGGCCGAAGGAAGGGCGGCGGGGTTGGGGGCGGGTGGAGGAAACCCTAGATTAGGGTTTTGGCTCTGATACCATGTCAGAGTCGATAATGTTCTTATGTGTTATTCCATAGAGCCCTAGGGTCTCTTATATAGAGAGAAAACCCTTGGGTAAATTACATAGACGTACAAGAGATAAATAAGAAATACGTAACGGTACATCATAACATAACGTAAGCCTCTACAGTCTAAAACAATTGCCTACCATTCCCTTTATATAGGAGGGATGGTTTACAAAAATAGAGATAAAATTCAAAATTCAAATCTATTTATCACAATTGGCTCCAACCGATTAACTGCCTAATTTGACCACAAATGGAAATCACATGCGATCTCTTTTATTTAAATAAAAATTACAACAACTCGATTAACCATAAATAAAATTAGACTCTAATTAATGTGCAAAAATTAAGCTCTATTTATTAATTTCGCGATGCAACAATTAGCCTTAAAGGAAGCCAAAATTCAAGGAAAATATTCTTCTATTCCAATGACATTACAATGGAAAGATGAAGATTGACGATTGTTGTGTCATATACACTAACTGTATAGTGGCCAACAAATGAAGCAAGCACGCGAGAGTTAATGATCTTGCTCTGTCCATGAGAGGTTCCCATCGGAGGCTTGGATAATTGGTGGAGACCTCAATGTTAACACTGAGACCGGATGACAAATCTAGATGACGAGGTGGGTTGGATGTTGGTTAGAAGCACTTTCCACATTGATCACAGAGTTATAATTGGTGATCATTGAAGTTGTTGGGTGCCTGATGCAATCGTAGATATCCAATTATCCTATTCAAAGTGCAAAAACCTAGATGCAATGTTTTGCTGCAAATATAAATTTAAAAGACTTTCTAGGAACTAACATTAGAGGTCGGGCACAGATAAGACCCCACGAATGGTCAAACAGTAATAATATTCAGATCTTGTGATACTTATTCGTTATACGCACAAGGATAACAAAATAAATGAACAAGACGAGGGCAGTTGCGAATAGACACAAGAAATACCAACAGTTGAATCAAATAAAGGGCTCAAAACATTCTCCAGACCACTCCCCAGTCATGGACGATTTCTAGCAAATAATACTGAGATTGCAGGAATAAATGAGAATGATAGAATAAATGAACTTCAAAGAAATACTCAAATAAATAGAACTGAATGCAGAAACAGGAGAGTTGCAAATTTAAGTAGTAGCTGGACCCGAAACCAACACCACTCAATACAATAACCTTTGAAATAGGAACGAACCCGAAACTCCAGGAGGGCAGCACTCGCAGCAGATGAATCGGATGTGTAGAAAATAGACGGTGGTGGAGGAGCGGCAATGACGTGTGTAGGAAGAGATGGGGTTCGTCGGCGGTGGTTGTGGTTGATGGCAAGAGAATGGGGCAGCAGCAAGCTGTTGGCGGCAGTCAAGGTTGAGAGCAGGCGGCTGCAGGCTGTGGTTACTCGTTCGTTAGAGTTGGAAAGGAGGTGGCCGGTGATGGTAGAGGAGAGGAGGAGAAAGGACAGGGAAAAGGAGGGTTAGGGTTGGAAGGAGAGGAAGAAGAGAACGGGGAAAAGGGGTATTGGAAAAGGAGGCGTGGGATTTAGAAGAAGAGAGGGTAGGGCTCGTAGGGTTTGTGTTTTCTTCCAAAAAGCTGCCGCACACTTTCCCCAGGGCCTACTTTTTATACCCATGTGGGGGCACCTTCCAAACCCTAGATGTTGGACTCAAAAAAAGAAAATACAGAATAAAATAAAATAAATGCAACAATGTCCCTGTTATTATTTTAAATCTTGATAGACTTTCATTTGACCCCTAGAATAGGGTCTAAATTGCATCAATCCCCCCTGTTTGAAGGGAATCTTGCTCCGACAAGATTGCATGGTTGTGAACCCCTCAGGATCCGGGTACCCGTTTACGACGCATTTCGCAATATTTCATTCACATTGATCGCAAAAGTTGGAGAAAAGCAGGGAAAATTTTTCGCGCGGCTAATTATCCACATGACATTCACATTCACAACATAACCACAAAGTAGAAGAGATACAATTGGCACCAAAATTCTTTTTCATTAATATTCGTACTCATTTACAACTTGCATAAGCATCTTCCATATTACAACATATATCCCAAGTGATACAAAAGAGATAGCATTTACATCATCAACTGAACAAAAACTGAGACAAAGTACTTCATACCGTCTAGTATAAACTCTGTCTCCAGGAAGCATGTATATACTGAGCGGCTACTGAACTGCAGGCTGTTTGCCTGCCAAACACGTTAGGAAAGAAGAGGCGTCAGCCATTGCTGGTACCTCCATAAAATTTATAAAAATAACTTGACATTTAATATGTACAAAAGCAGGCAAGTAGAAAGGTGGTACCAGTAAAATTTACATCTACTTGCGTAAGTAAAAGGGGTTTGTTTGTAATGCGTTTCTAATGTTTTCCCCCAGAACCCGGCATTTCCCATATGTCATATTTATATAGCAGTTGCGTAATCATGAGTGTACGAGTATGAATGCATATATCGTTTTCTTCGGAGATCATGTTGGTGAGTGAAAAATGGAAAAGTTGATATTGTAGAGATCTATTTATTTAAATTCTTGGGTAGAGAGAATGGTCTTTTGATCATAACTTTTCAAATTCTTAACTTCAATGTTTCAGATATAGCTCCAGATGTTGTAGATGTAGATATGGATGATCTAGATATAGAATCGTCAAGTCTGTTTGGCGAAGTAACTCAAGCGGTGAAGAAGCCTACAAATGGCTCTTCCGTCTCGCCCTCTAATTGGAAGCGCGGTCCAATAGAGGGATAGGTCTACTCCCCAACTACGCCACTGAGACGGGTGAGAGGGACTCCCTAGAAAAGTCGCTCTAGAAAAACTGCCCGACTAGTACGGGCGGACGAGCTCGTACGAAAAACTGAAAACCAAGGATCCCCCGCCTGGGTATCCTAATAGACAGGGTCAGCGGAACTGGTCTAAAGTCTGGACCCCAACGAGGCGTAAAAACACTGCGAGCTCGCGTAAAAACCGTGTAAAAGACTGGAATCCTAGACCCGCGCATTAAGCGGCCGCTGCCCTAACTGGGCTTCCTTTTCTTCCGCCCAGTTTGAGAGTCACCGCGCCCTCGCACAGTCAGATATAAGGGTACCGTGACCGGCACAATTTATGACATCACTGATGTTCGTTAATCATATAGATGTTTCTTGATTTTTGATTTGTCTTATACTGATCTCGGTTTGACTAGTTGTAGAGATCTAAAGTGATTCTGATATTAATCAAAATGTATGAGGACTAACCGAGCATACCCATATATAAGGTTTATTTAGTTGATGAACCAAGTGTAGAATTAGTTGGGTAGTCATAAGATTTGTCAAAATCCTATGATTAGAGAGAGATAATTTACATGCTCATTCCATATATATAACCTTTTCGTAAATTCATTCTCATATATTCATATATTTAAAGTGTATTTACTTAATATGTATAACTATCATACAACTCATTCTTCATTAGGGAAAATACATATAGGAACATATTGTTATTATCTCTGTGAAATATATCAAACGTCGGCTATCAATTGTTTGACCTTTTTACTGATATATAAGTCTTAACCTTTATTATAAACTAGTTGTCAGTTAAGGGCATAGACCGACAGAAGTGTGTAATCCCATATTGTTCTAGGTTGGCAATTTGCCTATAATCCACCAAAACCAATGAAACATCTAATATGCTCAGGAGTATGATCAATAGAGGAAATAGTATCAAAAGAGAACTGTAATAGTAATCTATGCACAATCCAAATACCCAATATTAGCCATATGTATATTTGTATACATAAGATTTTTATTTAATTATTTATTTATCTTTTTTCAACAACATGAATCTAATTTAGATCCTTCAAATATGTTAACAGAGTTTTAAATCTTTAACTCTCATTTTTAAATCAAAAATTTTAATCTTTAAGAATTTTTCGTACAGTAATAAAATTTCATACTTCAGACTTCTGACATTTTTTTTTAAAAAAAAAATTTACTTTTAGAAAATTTCTCCATTTTACAGTAACAGAGTAACAGAAATTCAGACTTCAGACTTTATTTTTTTTTTTTACAAAAAAATATAACCTATCATGGATGTTATAAGTGGAATAAACTAAGTGCATTATTGAATATGTTGAGGGTAGAAGATTATAATTAAGATCTATGACAAACAACTTCTATATGAGACAAAACAGTGAGTATGCAATCGAAAGTGTATATTTACTTCAATTGCACCTGTCACATAGTCCAATTGATAGGATGATTGCACAAAATGCTGGAAATGTTATCAACTAATAAGAGTAAGGATTTTGTTGTATTGTCAGGTCCCCCAAATCTGCACTCTGGAAACATGCAAACACCAATAAACCATGCCTCTTCTCATGTGCATGCAGTAATACCAAGAAGAAACCCTAGTATGTACTTTGAAGCCATCATTATGGAAAGCAAAGCATCATAGATGGATTTAGGTAACAAATATGAAATCAAAATGTGGAAACCACATGCTTAGCAGCAAAAGGAGGGAAAGGGAGCATACCTAATTGGATCAAATTTTTAGAGAAGGTAGATAATCTTGCATGTAGTTATTTCCAGCCGATCAGGGGAGCATTCTCCATGCTTTGGATTATTGTACCTTGCTTGCAGGAGGCTGGAATCTAAGCTCCAGCAGGGCTTTTGCTGCAGATTTTTACTGAAAGAGGAAAGGCTGGGAGTGTTTCTACGGGAAGGAGATGGGGAAAATTCTGGGGTTGTTGGTCTTATATAGCAAGGAAGGCTTTTGGAAACATT
Organism: Ottelia alismoides; assembly: GCA_037367405.1. Classification (NCBI taxonomy): domain Eukaryota; kingdom Viridiplantae; phylum Streptophyta; class Magnoliopsida; order Alismatales; family Hydrocharitaceae; genus Ottelia; species Ottelia alismoides. Next base: position 993,729 of record JAZKJV010000270.1, read on the forward strand.
GACAAGTGCAATTAAGAAATGTCCAAGTGGAGAGGGGAGAAACCCACCGTGGAAGGAAAGAGATTTCCCAACTGTTGGAGTCTGCTACCTGTAGCAGAAGAATTTTTTTTATTTATTTATTACATTTTCCTATTTTTATTTGAAAAGCTAAAGTCATCCGTAATCGCACCTTGAGCGTCGGATTCCGATGTGAAATATCTCGTTTCGATCATCTTTAAACGACGATCAATATGAGTATAATATTGGTATATTTTTGATCGGGTTTGGATGCCCAAAATTTTCGAGATACGTTTTTGATTTTGAGGTTAAATTTTACGAATTAAAAATATCAAACGACCTCCGATTGACGAATGGTCGATTTCGTTGGTCTCGTGTCGTCGAATCGGATCTAATGACGGTCTCGGTTTATTCCGCGGTTTCCGAATTTGCGTCGCGGCTTTTCACGGCACGCATTACGAAGGGACCGATTTTTGGTCGATTTCGTCCGAACGACTTTTGATTCACTACTAATTGGTCGTTTTAGATTGTTTAGTATTGACCGACAATGTTATTGGGTTCATTAGACCCAAAATCGGACGACTTCGGGTTTGATTGGAAACCGGATGCTACAATGGTAGTAGTTACGCAAATGATCATGGCGAAGCTTCTCCAATTCATGTTCTTCGATCCACGAACTATCCTCCAAGCAGCGTCCCGTCCATCGTACTAGGAATCGTCAAATAATGTTGTGGCGTGTTGCCAAGTCACGAACATTCAAGATATGGGCATAAATCAAATACGTTAAATATTGGCGAGGTGTTGAATTTCGGCGACAGATCCAAGACATAGGCATTCGGACCAATTTTTCTAATGATTTTGAAAGGACCAATTTCTTTGGGCTTAATTTGTGATGGGTTCTCTCAGGGAAACACTCTCTCTGAAAATGGGTCATTACCAAATCTCCTTCTTTGAACTCAACTTCCCTCCTGTGGATATTGGCTTGGGTTTGGTATTTGGTGGAAGTTTCTTTAAGTTTGGCATGGATTTCTTGTTGGAGTAGGTGGATATGATCAGCCAACTCATCTGCAGTACCACTTGCCCGTCCGGGTCGAACCAGAGGAACTCTATCAAGGACGTGAGGAATGGGGTAACCGAAGACACATTCAAAACGAGATTTTCCGGTAGACCGACAAGACGAACTATTGTACGCAAACTCAGCATGAGGAAGGACCAAGTCCCACTGAGTGGGTCGTTCTCCTGCAAGACAACGAAGCAAGTTTCCCAAAGATCTGTTTACTACTTCTGTTTGGCCATCAATTTGGGGGTAATATGCAATGATATATTGTAGATGGGTGCCCAACTTAGACCATAAAGTCCTCCAAAAATGACCTAAAAACCTAGTGTCCCTATCAGACGTAAATGAATGCGGTATGCCATGCAGACGGACTTCTTTAAAGAAAAGATCAGCCATATGAGATGCATCAGATGTTTTCCTACATGGGATAAAATATGTCATTTTAGAGAACCGATCAACTACGACAAAAATGGAATCCACTTTCCTACCTGTCTGAGGGAGCCCGATAACAAAATCCATAGTGATGTTTTCCCAAGGACGTGCAGGAATGGGTAAAGGGGTGTACAAGCCGGTATTTTACTTTCGACCCTTAAATCGTTGGCAAATCCGACAATGTTGAATTGTTTGTGTCACATCCTTCTTCATTCGTGGCCAATAAAATCTCTCTTGAAGGAGGGCTAAGGTTTTGTCAATCCCAAAATGTCCACCAAGACCCCCTACGTGCAAATCCAAAATTAAGCTTTCCCATAAGGATGTAGCTGGAATGCACAGTTGTGACCCACGGAAGAGATAACCATCTTGGAGGAGATACAGATCAGTAAGATGATTCAAGCAGTCATGGTATGGTTTGCTAAAGTCATGGTCTTTTTGATATAACTCTTTGATATGCTCAAACCCTATGGTCTCTACAGTGATTGCTGCAAGTAGGTGGGCTCGACGACTCAGAGCATCGGCCACTCGATTCTTAATGCCAGCCTTGTGTTTCAAATGGAATGTATATTCTTACAAGAAACTCGCCCACTTTGCGTGCCTTTTGTTGAGATTTTTCTAGGATTGCAGATAGCGCAAGGCCTCATGATCAGAATTGAGGATGAACTCACGTTGGATGAGATAGTGGCGCCAATGCTTAAGAGCTTGAACAATGGCATAGAATTCCACGTAGTACATGGAGTAGTGTGAGCGTGCATCATTCAATTTCTCTCTAAAATAAGCAATTGATCGTCCTTCCTGGCTAAGGACGGCGCCAATACCAATGTGTGAGGCATCACAATCAACTTCGAGCATCTTGTTGAAATCAGGTAAAACCAACGTAGGGCCTGAGTTAGATGTTCTTTGAGGTTTTGGAAGCCCTTTTCAGCTTCCAATGTCCATGAAGAGTTACCCCCACGTAAGCAGTCTGAAATTGCACCAACTTGGCTACTGAAGTTTTTCACAAAGCGTCGATAGAAGGAAGCCAAGCCTAAAAAACTGCGTATTTCTGTAAGGGTCTTAGGGGTTGGCCAACTTTTAATTGCTTCAATCTTAATCAGGTCAACCTTGATACTATCAACGGAGACAATGTAACCCAAGAAGTTAACTGAGTCGGTAAGAAAAGCACACTTCTTGAAGTTAACAAAGAGCTTATGTTCTCTTAAGATAGTGAGCACCTGACGCAGATGGCTCAAGTGTTCGCTCCGGCTTCCACTGTAGATTAGGATGTCATCAAAATAAACAACGACAAATTTGCCAATAGGAGGTCTTAAAACATGGTTCATTATGAGCATAAAGGTGCTAGGAGCATTGGTCAAACCAAAGGGCATCACTAACCATTCATACAGGCCCTCACGAGCCTTAAAGGCAGTTTTCCACTCGTCACCAGGTCTAAATCTTATCTGGTGGTAGCCACTTCGCAGGTCCATATTAGAGAATATGCGTGCCCCGGTTAACATGTCCAGCATGTCATCTAGTCGAGATATCGGAAAGCGGTACTTTATCGTGATTTTGTTGATGGCTCAGCTATCCACGCACATTCTCCAAGTTCCGTCTTTTTTTGGAGTTAAGAGGGTAGGAACAGCAACAGGACTCATACTTTCGCGTACATATCCTTTACTCAACAGCTCCACTACTTGCCGTTGCATCTCTTCAAGTTCCTTCGGTCTCATTCGGTAGTGGGGCAGGTTGGGTAGGCTAGCTCCAGGGACTAGATCTATATGGTGTTGTATGTCCCTTAGCGGTGGAAGTCCTTCGGGGAAGTCATCTGGCATAATATCTGCACACTCTTCTAGGATCGGAGCGACTTTTGGGTCTATTTTATCAGAATTCACAATGTCACTCTCAATCTCCTTTCCAAGAAGGGCAAAGACAACCTGCAATTCTTGGAGTTGGCGTTAGAAGGGAGATGCTTGGAGAACCATAAGTGACTTACCTGAGTGTGGTGGTGTTTGGGCCATTACAGAGTTTTGAAGATCAATCGATGTGCCTTTGTAAGAAGTGGTTGTTGTTTGCCTAGGACTAGGGGCATCCCGCTGAGGTCTGAGGGTAATTCGCATTTTGTCCATCAAAAATGTGTAGGTGTTCTTCCTTCCCTTATGGTCTGTGTCTCGATCACACTGTCAAGGTCGTCCCAGTAAGATGTGACACACATCCATAGGTGCAACATGACACCAGACCTTGTCTTTATATGTTGGTCCAATGGAAAATTTGACAAGACATTGACGTTGAATTGGCATTTGAGTCCCGCCCTTAAACCAAGCCACATTATACGATCGATCTAATGGTTGTGTTTGCAATCCCAACTTATCCACCATCGCTTGGGCTACAAAGTTTGCCACACTTCCTCCATCAATGATTAAATAACAACGATGACCGACGGATGCGCAAGTGGTGCGGAAGATGCTTCTCCTTAACCAAGCGTCATCGCTCTCAACTTTTGGTGCTAGCATAAGATGTTCCAACTTTTCAGTAGGTGCATCATCTTCCTGTCTAGAGTCATCATGTTCAATCAAAAGGAAGGGTCCATGGATCTCTACATCAACTTCAACATCTTCGCAATCCTCATTGACGTTGGTGTAGCCAATCACCATTTCCGGTTCATTCGCCTCGGTATGGGTGATCTTATTATCAGGTTCTTCATGCACTAAATGTGCACTTGCCACACGTGGGTTGGGACATTTTGTTGCCTGATGCCCTTTCTGAAGGCACCTAATGCAAGTATCATGTCCGACTGCAGGTCAAGCCCCGAGAATTCCTGACCCAGCATGAATGGGTCGAGGATGAGCACTTGTACTTACACGAATAGTGCGAGCTACAGGGCCAACTGATTTGATAGTTGACTGTGTGCCCACCCTAATATGTCCGGTAGAGTTTGGTGCGGAGGGGGTAGCAGCATAGACAGTTGTGATCGTCGTGCGTCGTGTGAGGTTCCTTGATAACTTGGCTTCAGCCCTCTCAGCTCTATCATGAGCGGCATCTACTGTTCGACAGTCACACATGTACAATTCATCTTGGATGTTGGTTCGCAATCCATGAGTGTATCGAGCCACCAAATGAGAGTTGCTTTCCTTTAAGTTATTCCGAGCTATCAAAACTTGGAACTCTTCAGTATATTCCTTAACAGTGTGTGTTCCTTGACGAAGGTTATGAAGGCGGTTGTACAAGTTCTGTCGGTATTCCTCTGGAAGAAACTTGTCCCGAAGTTTAAGATACAACCTTGTCCAGGAACGAATGCGTTCTTTTCCTTGGTGGTGACGTTCTTCCTAGAGATGTTTCCACCAAAGTAAGGCATATCCTTTCAGTTTTAACGTGGTAAACTAAACTCTCCGCTCACTTGGCAGGTCCTTCCAAACAAAGAAATGTTCCAACCGATCCATCCAATCAAGAAAGCTGTCTGGATCGCATCGTCCATCAAAGTCGGTAATGGCAGTCCTTATCCCACAGTCCCAATTAGAATCTTGATTTTGATTGTGTTGTCGACTGCGCAGTTCAGACTCTCTCCTTGTATCTTGTTCTTCAGGTCGACGTCTATGGGGTAGTCGATTTTCACCCTCCTCGTCACTCGAGGGTGGTAGTGACTCGAGATGTAGGGACAGTTCATCGCTAGCATCACTTTCCGAATTAGGATCAAAGACAATTGGGTCATATCCACAATGTCGGGGATTACGAGGGTTATGATCCCGCCTACTTGAAGTTGAAGAGCGGCTAGTGCCTAACTATTGTGCTCCTGTCTATACTCCCTATCCATTCTGTCAAAATTCAGGACTTCCAACTGTTGGGTGTTGTTGGCCACTGTCCGCTCTATGTTTCCTAGGTGGGTGTTAGTGCATCGGATTTCCTCACCCAGGTTTGCTATCAAGGCTTCCAAGCGTGCCATGGGATGTAGATCAGGGTGGCGAGCCATAGAAGTTAAGATTCTCACGGGTCTAAGGACTCAACAAATGCAATATGAATTTTTTTTGTTTTTTTGAGAAATGCAAGACAATGAAGATGACTCGAATCTTTCGCTCTGATGCCACTTGATGCAATTGTAGATATCCAATTATCCTATTCAAAGTGCAAGAACCTAGATGCAATGTTTTGCTGCAAAATATAAATTTAATAGACTTTCTAGCAACTAACATTAGAGGTCGGGCATTAATAAGTCCCCATGAACGGCTAATAATATTCAAATCTTGTAATACTTATTCATTATACGCACAAGGATAACAAAATAAATGAACAAGACGATGGCAGTTGCGAATAGACACAAGAAATACCAACAGTTAAATCAAATAAAGGGCTCAAAACATTCTCCAGACCACTCCCAGCCCTGGACGATTTCTAGCAAATAATACTGAGATTGCAGGAATAAATGAGAATGATAGAATAAATGAACTTCAAAGAAATACTCAAATAAATAGAACTGGATGTTGAAACAGGAGAGTTGCAAATTTAAGTAATAGCAGACTGGACCAGAAACCAACACCACTCAATACAATAACCTTTGAAACAGGAACGAACCCGAAACTCCAGGAGGGCAGCACTCGCAGCGGATGAATCGGATTTGTGGGAAAATAGGCAGTGGTGGAGGAGCGGCAATGACGTGTGTGGAAGAGATGGGGTTCGTCGACGGTGGTTGTGGTTGATGGCAAGAGAATGGGCAGCACCAAGCTGTTGGCAGCAGTCAAGGTCGAGAGCAGGCGGCTGCAGGTTGTGGTTACTCGTTCGTTGGAGTTGGAAAGGAGGTGGCCAGTGATGGTAGAGGAGAGGAGGAGAAAGAACAGGGAAAGAGAGGGTTAGGGTTGGAAGGAGAGGAAGAAGAGAACGGGGAAAAGGGGTATTGGAAAAGGAGGCGTGGGATTTAGAAGAAGAGATGGTAGGGCCCGTAGGGTTTGTGTTTTTTTTATGGGTAAAGGTTTCATCTGTATTTCATTCACAAAAAAGTTGGATATACAAGTTTGAGGCAAAAAATGCCGCTAAAGCAAAAAAATCAACAAAAGTTACAGTGCACTGCGTTGACATTGCAAAAATTAAATGGGCCCCCAAGGCGATAAGGTGAATCAAGTGTTCTTCAAAAAGTAGGTTGTATTGATGCCGGAGACGATCGTAGCAGCCAAAATGGAAAGAGGAGAAGAGCGGGAGGAGGACCATCTTTGGTTTCTCTCCTTCCAGATTTCCCAGACAGAAGCAGAAAGTGTAGCGCACCAAAGAAGCTTGATGTCATCATGCTGGATTGATAAGATCCACTCAATAATTCGAGGAAGATAAAGGGAAGGAGGGCGTGGGAGCCCCAAGGCCAAAAGTACCTGGCCTCACGTGTTCTCCGCGAAGCCACAGAGGAAGAAGATATGGTCACGAGTCTCGCTCGCGCAGCCGCAGAGGTAGCATACACCCGAAGTGTGAATCCCAAAATGCACAAGCCTGTCCAAAGTGGGGAGCCTATTTGTAATCGCACGGTATAGGGTGCAAGCGTGCTTAGGGACCACGCTCTTACTCCAAACCACCGGGGCCCAGAGGGCCAAGGGACCACGATGCCTGACAGCATCCAACGCCTGGGCGAAGGAGAAGCCCTTAGGAGAACGAGTCCAGGTGTGATGATCATTGGAGCTGACGATGAAGCCTCGATAGGAGTCCCTCCCACGGAGGATAGTCTTCCAAAGAAGGGAGTCGCCACCCTTAGCCTCAGCTTCCCAGAAGGAACAGCTATGAAGATACCTTTGTCTAAGGAAGGCAGTCCAAAGCGATTGCTTGGAGGTAAGGATAGACCACCCCCAACCAACAACCATGGCTGCACGGATCAAGGCCAGCGAGCAAAGACCCATTCCTCCCTCCTCCTTAGGGAGGCAAATAGTATGCCAGCTGACGTAATGCCCGCCGAACCCCCATAAAAAGTTGGCACACAACTTGTTCACACGAGCAACAGTTCCACCGGGAACACAGCGCAAGATCCCCAGGCGAAGGGTACAGGCGAAGTCGGCCAGGGCCCCTTTTGGGCGTAGAAGCTTGCACTTGCGAGGATTCAAGCATAACCCAGAGATAGCAGCGAATTCATCAAGCACCCTCCTCACCTCAAGAAGCGTAGACAAGGAAGCTCTGGAGAAAAATAGGAGATTGTCCGCATAGATGAGGTGGGTAGGCGCCACACCACGGCCACGGCCCAAGGGCCTAAGACTACCATTAGAGACCGCAATCTCCATCAAAGTAGTAAGAGATTCCATGCGATGACAAAAAGCAGGGGACTCAGGGGGTCGCCCTGCCTAAGCCCCCGCGATCCATTGAAGAAGCCCACAGAGGAACCATTAATTAGAACGGAGAAGGAGACAGTGGTGATGCAATTAGCAATCCAGGCAATCCAGACCGAGTCAAAGCCCATGAGATCAAGGGATCTCAAGATAAAGGAGTGCTCGATAGTGTCAAAAGCCTTAGAAAGATTGACCTTTAAGCACGCACGGTGAAAGCAAGAGCTATGATCGAACGACCTGACCAGCTCCTGCGCCAACCGAGAACAGTCACCAATGGCACGCCCCTTAATAAAAGCCGCTTGATTAAGGGAAATGAGTTGCAGCAGAACCATCGTCAATCGGGAGGCAATAACTTTAGCAAATAACTTGTAGATCACATTGCAACATGCAATAGGCCTAAAGTCTCCCAGACCCGAAGCGGAGTCCCGCTTAGGCACGAGAGTGAGGAAGGAATGGTTAGCCTCCCTCACCATGTCACCACCCCTAGAAAGGTATCTCATAGCTGCAAAGACATCCCCCTTAACGAGCGCCCAATGCCTTTTCAGAAAGCCGGCGTTATATCCATCAGGTCCCGGTGATTTAGTGGACGGGATGTCACGCAATGCGGAGCAAATCTCATCTTCATCAAAAGGCCGAATAAGCCAACAACGGGTCTCATGGGAGAGGGTCATCCGGGGGGCAGGGGGTCAGGCCTAGCGGGCCTGGGGAGCTCCGGAGACAGAAGATCCTCAAAGAACTTACACGCCTCGTCAGCAACCTCCGATTGCTTGTCAATTTGGTTGCCATTGAGATCAAGGAGAGAGGGAATATAGTTTCTGGCATAACGGGCCTTGGTCGACAAATGAAAAAACCTGGTGTTCCTATCACCCAGTTGCAACCAATCCACGCGGCTTTTTTGCCGCCACGCTGATTCAAGCTCGGCGTCGAGCTTCTCCAAGTGATCTTTAGCATCGACCTCCAGTTGGGCAAAAACCGAGTCCAGAGGATCATCACTAAGGACGTCATTGATGCACTTGAGGGCAGACTCCACCGCTTTGACATCATCGAATACATTCGCCTCGCTGCGGGCCCAAGCACGCAACGCCTTCTTAACTGCTTTAAGCTTCTGAATAATGCAGTAAAGGGGATTGCCAACAACCCTCGAAGCCCAAGCGTTGCTGACCGTTTCCAAGTATCCTGACAGTGAGGCCCAGTAGTCAAAACATCGAAATGGTGGGTGCGGGCGGGGGGATGCCACGAGACTTATGGAAAGGAGTAAGTGATCAGAGGACGGAGAAGGTGAGCATAGCAGTTTGGATTGCGGAAGCAGCGTTAGCCAAGCCTCATTAATCAACGCCCTATCGAGAGGGGCAGCAATTCTCGATGGGCCAATCGAGCAATTCGTCCATGACCACTGGTTCCCCACAGTATTAAGTTCCAACAAATGACAAGCGTCGATGCATGCATTGAAGTCCGCCATGGCCCCACGATTAGGGGACAGCCCACCCCTCTTTTCCGAAGCGAATCTAACCACATTAACGTCCCCTAACGTCACCCATGGTGTGATTTCAGGGATTTGAAGGGACTTCAAATCCTCCCAGAGATTTCTTCTTGACACTGCACTATTGTCACCATACACCACAGTGACCATCAAGCAAAGGCCACCTTTGTTGGAGCAAGATAAGGAGATGGCTTGGTTGGAGATCCCCAATGGCGAGCAAGTCCATACAGATTCCTTCCATAAGACATAAATGCGACCAAGCTATGTATCGTTATGAATGTGCTTCCATCCCTTTGGAATTGAAGAGGCAAATTTTGCACGATTCGCCGGACGAATCTTGGTTTCCAAAAGCCCAATGATGTCTGCATTGAATATTCCTTTGTTAGACATTAGGTTCTTGAAGAGGCTTCTTTGCTTGCGGGACTTGTTCAGCCCGCGAACGTTGCAAACGACAATTGACATTAAAAAGATGGTTGGGGCCTCCGCGGCCAGCATGCTTAGAGGGGCCACCCAAGGCCTTCTTCTTCCTATGGGTAGCGGCGACCCAACTGGGGTTAACTTCCACCGCCAATTGAGGAAAAGCAGATGAATCCTCCATACCGGGTTTGTTAAGGTCTAGACCATCATCAGACCGAGAGGCGGATCTCCGAACAGGAGCGGGGGGCCGATGCATGAGGGCCCTAGTGCCAAATGGGAAAGCGGAGAAAGGCTTCCCCGCATTCCTCCTAGAGCCACGAATCGGAGGAGGGTTCCCAGTATCAGGGGTGGACGAGCCAATCTCGGCCCCAGGTCCCCTGATCAAGGGCGGGTCGCACAGGGACAGCTCGTGGGCTCCAGGCGGAGGGCACGGATGTTGATGGTGAGAGGGCCCGTCAGCATGATCCAGAATACTCAGCAGACCTTCCCCCCCCCCATTGGAGCCGAGAGTAGTGGAGGAGTTAGGACCCCGAGCAGAGAAGGTGGCATAAGGCGGCGAGCTGGAGCGCGCATTCCAGCGCACACCCCAGCGCGCACTCCTACGCACTGACTGTGCACCACCGCGCGTGAGTTCCTGATCTGCGCGCATTCCAGCGCGCACCCCTGCGCGCACTCCTGCGCGCTACTACGCGCTGACGGTGCACCACCGCGCGTGACCTCTGTGCGTCAGCCCATAGTTTGCGTGCGTCAACACCGTAGCGCGCACATATTCATGGGGATAGTTGCTTGACGTCTACACATGCAACTAATCCTGTCTATGTCATTGTAGACAAAGATTATCCTCTGTCAATCGCTCCAGTCTTCCGTCTCCAGTATGTCAGAAAGCAAGGCAGATATCCCGTCTATTGGCGCATTTCGTGGTCCAGCGCCCATTGTCAAGATGAATGGTACGAACTATGAACTGTGGGCAATGCAGTTCATGAGTATGATGAAGTCTACAGGAAAGAAGCATATTCTTACCGAACCTGAGCCTGCTGAGAAGACTGGAGTCCATGCCTCATGGGAGGCAGACGATGCATATGCCAAGGTCTGGCTATCTGGCATATTGGCTATTGAAATTGCCAATGACATTCTACATCAACCCACAGCCAAAGACATGTGGGATATCCTGGCGGCAACATATTCTCAGGCAAAGAACGAAACGAAGATCCTGCAATTGCAACATGATATATTCACAATAAAGCAGAATGGCCGTCCTTTGCATTCTCTCTACACATCACTGAGAGGGATGTTCGAGAAGCTCTATAGCTTCATGCCTCTTACCGCCACGCCAGAACAGCAGAAGACATACAGGAATGCGACGATGGTGGGTGTGTTTCTTGCTGCACTCGATCCAGAGTATGAGGCAGCACGGTCTCAGATTTTGGCTGACTCGGCTATTCCTCCCATGGAGGAAGCTTTTCACAGATTGAGTAGGATCACAGTGCCTTCAGCAGCTGCGAGTCAGAATTCCTCAGCTATGGCGGCAAGCAGAGGCCGCGGATTTCATCAACAGGGATGGGGACGTGGACCTCGTGGAAGAGGTGGTCGTACTAGGCCAACATGCACATATTGTCACCGAGTCGGCCATAACGAAGACACATGCTATTCGAAGCACGGATTCCCTGCATCTGCACGAGCCGCTGAGCAGATAGAGCCCCCATCTGCTGCTACCTTGGATCAACGGTTTGATGATCTAGTTGCCCGCCTCAGGGGCATCATCCCACCATCTGGTCCAGCACCAACTGCAGAGAGTCATACTGATAATGTTGCTTCTGCCTCTGCATCTACTAGTACTTCAGGTAGTACACTTGCACTCCAGAGTAGTAGATTTGATACATTGCCATGGATCATGGACTCGGGCGCTACACATCATCTATGTGGCAACCAGAGTCTTCTTTCAGGATACACTCAGATCCCTCCAGGACGGACAGTAGTGATTGCCAATGGCACGCATTCCCCTATCACGGGTCAGGGGGAGATTAGATTGACATCTTCTATGCAGCTTAAGAATGTCCTACATGCACCGCATTTTTCTATGAATCTGTTGTCAATTAGTCAGATTACGAAGGATCTCCATTTTCGAGCTATTTTTGATCCATCGTCTTTGATTTTTCAGGACATCCGTACGGGCGACGTGATTGGTCATGGCTATGAGCAAGGAGGCCTTTACCGTCTGAACCAGACCCCATTTGCCGGCACCACATCTTCTCCTGCTGGACAAGTATCTCCTCTCCTGTGGCATCTGCGTTTTGGTCATTTACCGCTTCAGAAGTTGTGTCGTGTTCTACCCTATGGTCTCTCTCACACACCTATCCAGTGTGAGGCATGTCAGTTGGGAAAGAATCACAGGTCGTCCTTTCCCAGTCGTCCAGGTCGGAGTAGTAACTCCAAATTTGAGTTGTTTCATATAGATGTCTGGGGTCCGAGTCGTGTTCCTGATCATCAGGGACACAGGTTTTATATTGTATTTGTGGATGATTTCTCGAGAGTGTCATGGGTGTTTCTTATGAAAAATAAATCTGAAGCAGGAAATATCATTATCCATTTTCTAAATGAAATTCAGAATGTTTTCTCCACATCTGTCAAACTTGTAAGAAGTGATAATGCTTTAGAGTTATGCACCCACACTTTGGCCAATTACTACTCCTCAAAAGGGATTATTCACCAAACCTCTTGCGCGCATACATCCCAACAGAATGGGATTGCTGAAAGAAAACACCGTCACCTCCTTGATGTCACAAGATCCCTTCTTATACATAGTAATGCTCCCTACTACTGGGGTGATGCAGTTCTTACTGCATGTTACCTAATCAACCGTATGCCCTCATCGGTCTTGAATGAACAGATTCCTTTTTCACTCATTTATCCAGACAAGGATTTGTTCGCTCTTACTCCTCGTGTGTTTGGGTCAGTCGCATTCGTCCATCAGTTGTCGCCTCAAGCTCTTTCCTAGGGCAGTCAAGTGTGTCTTTGTGGGGTACTCCAGAACTCAAAAGGGGTACAAGTGTTTTGATCCTGTGCGTCGGCGGTATATAATCAGTGCAAATGTTACATTTTTTGAATCCGTTATGTATTTTTCAGCATCTGGAGACATGCAGCCACCACCTATATCTCCTGATGCCGTATTAATGGCGCCACCACCACCATTGCCACAAACAACACCACCGCCACCACCACCGCCACCGCTGGTATCTCCACTACCATTCCATTACACCCGCAGGCCTCCTCCAACTCATGGTTCTGACCCGTCAACTAGCTCGCCTATGGTATGTAATGAAAATATTAATGTTGATGGATCTGACGACATTTCTCAGCAGGATGTATTACAGGAACATGGTGAGCATACAGATGATTTGGATGTTCCAATTGCTCTACGCAAGCCGAAGAGAAGCTGTGCCAAATATCCATTATCAGCAGCCGTGTCCTTTGAGAGGCTATCTGGAGACTTCAGGACGTTTGCATTGGCACTTTCAGCTACAGACATTCCACGGAATCATCATGATGCTTTGCAGGATGCTAGATGGCGGCTAGCAATGGAGGAAGAAATGGCGGCACTTCAATCCAGAGGAACCTGGAGTTTGGTTCCTATACCTCCAGATGTCAGTCCGGTGAGTTGCAAATGGGTGTTTACAGTGAAGCACAATGCAGATGGTTCCATTGACAGGTACAAGGCACGCCTGGTTGCACGTGGCTTCACACAGACATATGGTGTAGATTACCTTGACACATTTTCCCCCGTGGCGCGTCATTCCACTCTACGGATCCTGTTATCAGTTGCAGTTGCTAGAGACTGGCCACTTTATCAACTGGACATGAAGAATGCATTTCTGTATGGCGACTTGCAGGAGGAAGTCTATATGCAACAGCCACCGGGTTTTGCTGTTGAGGGGGAGTGTTCCAAGGTATGCAGATTACATAAGGCCATCTATGGCCTTAAGCAGAGCCCCAGAGCATGGTTTCAAAAGCTGTCAGATCTCTTTGAGAAACAAGGATATAAACGCTCCAATGCTGATCATTCCTTGTTTGTACAGAAGACGGCTAGAGGTATCATCGTAATCATGGTTTATGTTGATGATATCTTGATTACAGGTGATGATGAGCAGTGCATTAAACAGGCAAAAGAAAAGCTGGGGACCGAGTTTGTCACCAAGGACTTGGGAGTCCTTCGATATTTTCTGGGGCTGGAGTTTGCTAGAAATCCATATGGATTAGTAATGTCACAGAGGAAGTATGTTACAGATCTATTGACTGAGACAGGTATGCTAGGGTGTCGACCTGCTACGACACCAATGGATCCTAGCATGAAGCTCTATGATGATGACACAGAAGAGGTGGACAAGAGAAGGTACAGGGAACTGGTAGGCAAACTATTGTATGTCACGATCACTAGACCTGATATATCATTTGCAGTGAGTCGTGTGAGCCAGTTCATGGAGCAACCACGTCAGGCCCATATGGATGCAATACACATGATTCTGTGATATTTAAAATCATCTCCAGGTGCAGGCTTACTATTTAAGAAAGGAAAGGAAATCTCTATCACGGCATGTGCTGATGCAGATTATGCAGGATGCCCCAAGGACAGGAAGTCCACATCAGGTTTTGCAGTCTATGTTGGGGATGCTCTTGTTTCGTGGAGAAACAAGAAACAGACAGTGGTAGCTAGATCCAGTGCTGAATCCGAATACAGGGCTATGGCCCAGGCTAGCACAGAAATGATGTGGGTGAAATCTTTACTTGCAGATTTATGTATTGATATACCTCTTCCTATGATGTTGGAGTGTGACAATCAGGCCGCCTTGTTCATTGCAAATAACCCAACCTTTCATGAGAGGACCAAGCACATTGAGGTTGACTGTCACTACATACGTGACATGGTTCAGAAGGGGTTCATTGCTACATCTCACGTCAAATCAGAGAATCAGACTGCTGATATTTTCACCAAGGCATTACTTCGAGGCCCATTCCAGAAGTGTGCGTCCAAGCTGAGCATGATTGATATCTATGCTCCATCTTGAGGGGGAGTGTTGACGCATATTGACTGTACCTCTTCGTTATTTACTTTTTCGGTTGTTCTCTTTATGTAATTTACCCATAGGCTACTCTCCTATATAAGAGAGCCTAGGGCTTATGGAATAGACTATGTTTTTGGTTTTTCCCAACAAATATCAATATGAAAAAACTCAAATGGAGAGCTACTACTCCGACTCTGACGACTAGGGAAGACGAACCGATGATGCTTCCCTAACTGACAAGCTTCACAATCGAATGACGACCGGGGTGAGATTTGAGGAAGGACTTGACGCAGTTTCTGAAACGAAAGATGACCAAAGCACAGATGCCATAAGTAAGGAGAGACCGGTCCGGTGGAATGAGATGATGCTCCAGTGTAAGGTGTATGGACCAATCGATACAGCCCGCCTTGCTCACAATCATGTCCAATCACGTTGCCCGTGAGAATGTCCTGAAACACAAGAGATGATGGGTCAAATATCGCTCGACAATGTAGATCCTTAGTAATCTGACTAATTGACAGTAAAATTGTAAATTCATTGAGAAATTAGGAGCATGAAGCACATTCTGCAACTGCATAGAAGGTGTTAAGGTGATCTGTCCCTGTCTTGTGATGGGAGAATGAGTCCCATCTGCTATGACGATGGTCCTTGATGTGAGTTGGTGTCTATCTCTATACAAATGATGTGTGGCACCTGAATCTACAATCCATTCTGAGGTTCGTGAACCCTGGTAGAAAGCAGAAGTATAAGCACTACCTGAGGAAATAGCTTCTGCATTAGCAGCAACGTCCAAGCTGCACTCTGAAACAGGTGGAGTACTGGTTGGTGGCATGATATCACGCAGACGAGACACTAGGTCATCATATCGTGGATCCGACGCTGGTGTAGCACCATGATGCTGGATTTGTTCTGTTGCACAGGCATATGCTGGGAAACCATGCTTAGAGTAGCATATGTCTTCTGTATGACCAATCTGACGACAATAAGTACACTGCGATCCACGACCATGGCCAACCCTACCACGTGGTCCTCGTCCACGAAAATGAGATGAATTGCATCTTCCTCAAGAGGCTGCCATAGCAGAAGAATTTGGCACAGTAGTAGGGCTTGAGATGTTGATTCGGCTCAATCGCCGAAAGGCCTCTCCATGGGAGGAATGGTAGCATCCTCCAAAATCTGAGAAGAAGCCGCCTCATACTGTGAGTCAAGAGAAGCTAGAAAGACTCCCACCATCGTGGCATTCCGATATGTCTTCAATTGTTCTGGAGTAGCCGTGAGAGGCATGAAACTATGAAGCCTCTCAAACATTCCCCTCAATGCAGTGTAGTGAGCATGTAGGGGTCGACCATTCTGCTTTATCGTGAAAATGTCATGCTGGAGCTGTAGGATTTTTGTCTCATTCTTGACTAGGGAGTACGTGGAAGCAAGAATATCCCACATGGCTTTGGTAGTAGGTTGGTGCAAGACATCATTAGCAATGTCTGGAATCAGAGTACCAGACAACCAGACCTGAGCATATGCGTCATCAGCCTCCCATGAGGCATACAACCCTGTTTTCTCCTCTGGCTCATCCTCGATAAGAATATATTTCTTACCCATCAACTTCATTAGGCTCATGAACTGCATGGTCCATAACTCATAGTTGGATCCATCCATCTTCACAATAGGCACAGAACCTTTGAAGGCGCCTGTAGTGGGGATCTCGATCTTGCTTTCTGACATTTCGACTGGAGAAAACTAGGGTTGTAGACAAGATAAGCTGTGGTCTACACTGATATGATTAGGTTTAGTTGCACGTGTAGACCTCTATGCAACCAAACCCATCAACCTAGAAGCGAGAGAAGAGCCCCTTAGAAAGACAACGGCCGAACCCTAGGGGTGGTGGTTGCAGACCACGGCCGAAGCCTAGGTCACGGAGAAGGAGAGGTCGCGCGGGAAGGCGGCGAGCGTGGGGCGGCGCACGGCCGCGCGTGAAGGCGCAGCGCGTAAGGGCGACGCGCGTAGGGGCAGCGCGCGTGGGGGCAACGTGCGTGGGGGCAGCACGCGTGGGGGCAGCGCGCGTGGAGGCGGCGTGGAGGGTGGTACGCGTGGAAGCTCGAAGATAGAGGGCTAGGTTTAGGGTTCGGTACGAGAGCTCCGATTTAGGACCGCCGCTCTAATACTGTAGGAGAAAAAGAGCAATTTATATTCCATAGAACCCTAGACTCTCTTATATAAAGAGGATCCATGGGTAAATTACATAGTAGGTCATCCGATAAACAAAATAGAATAAACAGTACAATAAATATATAATTATCTCTACACTCCCCCTCAAGATAGAGCATAGATATCAATCATGCTCAGCTTGGAAGAACATCTCTGGAATGGTCCTCTGAGCAATGGATTGGTGAAGATGTCAGCAGTCTGCTCCCCTGAACTAACAAGTGAAGTAGAAATCAGTCCCTTCTTAATCATATCTCTAGTGTAGTAGCAGTCTACCTCAATATGTTTTGTTCTTTCATGAAAGGCTGGATTATTGGCAATGAACAAGGTAGCTTGATTATCACACTGTAACTGCATGGGTAGAGGTACATTTATATGCAAGTCTTCTAGTACAGCTCGAACCCACATCATCTCCGTGCTTGCTTGTGCCATCGCCCAATATTCAGATTCAGTACTCGATCTAGCCACAACAGTTTGTTTCTTGTTTTTCTAAGAAACCAGAGAGTTGCCCACAAAAACTGCAAAGCCTGAAGTAGACTTTCTATTCTTGGGACATCATGCATAGTCTGCGTCTACACATGCCAAAACGGATAAATCTGTGTCCTTTCTAAACAACAATCCCGGGCCTGGAGAAGACTTCAGATACCTTAGTATCACATATATGGCATCCATATGTATCTGTCTTGGTTGTTCTATGAACTGGCTCACTCGACTCACTGCAAAAGCAATATCAGGTCGAGTTATAGTAATGTAAAGAAGCTTTCCCACCATCTCTCTGTATCTTCTCCTGTCAACCTCCTCAGTATCATTATCATATAATTTCATACTTGGATCCATAGGAGTACTCGACAGTCTACATCCAACCATGCCCGTTTCAACCAACAAATCTGTAATATATTTTCTTTGGGTCATGACAAGACCCTGTGCATTCCTGGCAAACTCCAGCCTCAATGTCAAGGATTCCTAGGGATGGCCACGGCTGAGGGAGCGAAGGAAGTGCACCCACTGCCGAGGGAGATAGAGCACCACCAGGCTGAAGTGGATACAGGATTAGGAGTCTGAGCAGTCCATTGCGAGTTACAGACCACCGGGGCGGGTTGAGAGTGAAAGTGGGGCTCATGGTTTTCTTCCAAAAAGCTGCCGCACACTTTCCCGTCCTCTTTTTATACCCACGTGGGGGCACTTTCCAAACCCTAGATGTTGGACTCAAAAAAAAGAATATACATAATAATATAAAACAATTGCAACAATGTCCCTGTTATTATTTTAAAACTTGACAGACTTTCATTTGATCCCTAAAATAGGGTCTAAATTGCATCAATGCCACTATACATGGAGGAATTCCATATCGAAATCGCGTATAAATCATTCCTAGCTTTCCGTGGAGGTGATGTAGGGCACGGGCGCTTACCCGTGTACACTTTGATCATCCATCGTTGCTTTAGAGTTCATGCAAGGATCATAGACCCAGATTTTTTTCAGATGTGAACTCCCTTGGCTCCTTGAAGAGGGGTCTCAGGATATGGTGAGGAAATTCTAAAAGGAATGTAAACAATTTGGGTCTGCCATGGTCTAACCAGCGACCATGTTGGGGATGCTTATGAGATATCTTTTTTGAGTCAATGCTTATGTGACATTTGATGGAATATGACAGGCAGTTACATGTGCAGCAACATAATAAGATAAATGATGAACAAGAAGAGGTGACCTGCACCTGCATTGATAAACTTGAAGGTGAACGTGATCTATTAGCAAAAGAAACCAAGGAAAAGATTGAGCAGCTACAGGTCAATAACTTAGAAGATACGAAAGTGGAAACCAGATGGAAGCAGAGATCACGACAACGATGACTTAAAGAAGAGTATGAGATTTTTTTTCATTCCATGGCCAGTGGTGGAAGGTGCAGAAATTACATACATCAATTCAGCCTTGGAGGGATACATGTGCATGAGGATGCAAAGGTGGGGAGTGCTTTGAAGACCCACTTCTGCTTGTTGAATAGGAGAGCCATTCACAAGGGGCTCGGGTTGGTGTGGCAGAGGATTAACACAAATCTCAAAGGACCAAACGAGAAAGTTGGTAGCTGAGTTTTAGTGCATGAGAGGTAAGGAAGGTAGTGTTTCAGCTTAATGCAGACGGGGCCCCGAGGCCATGGTATTCATGTAATGTTCTATAGAGTATTCTAAGAGGATATCAAGACAGATACTATAGAAATGGTAAGGTAGTGTTTCAGCTTATGCAAACGGGCCCCGAGGCCATTTGGTATTCATGTAATGTTCTATAGAGTATTCTAAGAGGATATCAAGACATGTGGTATTCATGTACTTTGGGAGTTCCAGTCGGTCAACTCAGGATTTACACATCTTAATAAGGCCCTCCTTTTCATGCTATCAAAAGTTGCGTGACTTCATGTGCACATAAGATTTTCGATGGGTTGCCTTTTCAATGCGGAATACTTGATCATTGCCAAGGTGCTTACCAACCACCTCTTCATTATTTTTATAATTTTATATTTTTATAATTTTGTAAATATTACTTATAATATATATGTATATTAAAATAGGAATAAAAACCTAAAGAAAACACAAAAATAAAATACTTATATAAAATACATAGGTATAAAACCTATACACATACCTATATAATTCATACTGTTATTTTATTAAGTGTACAAAACACTTCAGAAAAATAAAATAAAAATATATTTAAGTGTATAAAATACTCTATAAATTTATAAAATAATAAACAACATGAGGGGCATGGTGTGTGGAAAGTCTATTTTCCAAAAAGTGTGATTGTGTCGACTTCAATGTACTAGTGGTAGAACAACGTGTGGTATTAAAAAGCGCGCCTCGAGGCGGTCGAGGCGTACGCCTCGAGGCGAGGCGGGCCTTTTTAGCCTCGAGGCGTACGCCTCGGCCTTGTCCAGTGAGGCGTGCGCCTCGAGTGGCTGAGGCGTAGCCTCGAGGCGTTCCGCCTCGAGGCGGTCGAGGCGTTTTCCGAGGCGTTTTTGTTTTTTTTTAAGATTTCTTGTATGATTTTAATAGTTACATGGTGGTTTGAGAAGCTTATAAATATATACTTGTTTAGGATAATGATTATACAAGTTAAATGCCTAAATCTGATGTTTCTTTCGTACCCATAACTCCACATTTACTATTAATTATGTGTAACTATTTCAGCAAACTACTTCATATTTACTATTAATTATGTCTAACTATTAATTTATGCAAAATGTATGCTTAAATGTGGCCTCTTTCATATCCATATGCTTGAATTTGACCTCTTTCATATTCATATTTACCATTAACATGCCAAATTATTTTAGTGAACGCTTACTATTACATCCTTAAACATATCAAAATGTCTATACGAATTTGAATCCTCATATAAGAAAAAAATTTTGGGACGGGGGCGCTGCCCCCTGCACCCCCGCAAGGGGGGGCCAACCTGGGCCCCCCCTAGCCCCCCCAAGCTCGCTGACCGGGCAGCGAGACCCCCGTTCTGGTAGGGTATGGTGCAACAGGGGGGATGCATACAACCGTTCTTCATCTGGGTATAGTAGAACATATAGTTAGGATTCAAATCATATGATTCATATCAACAACTTGGATATTTATAATGACAACTATAGCCAATCCCTTTTAGATAATTTTTTAGTGATAGTTATAAGTTATAGCCAATGATTTTCTTTTTATTAGGTAGAAATTTAGAAAGGTTTATGGCATTGAGTCATTGACATATCCTTTTTTCATTTTCTTATCTTCATAATATCATCATATATTACATTGTTATATACTATATGTTTGTCAGATTATATTATTTCATCAATAAATATATGTATTATATATTTTATAATTATTTTTCTATACAAAACTGAGGCTTACGCCTCGACCGCCTCGAGGCTACGCCTCGCCTCGCTTCCAGGGAAAACGCCTCGTTCCGCCTTTAGTTTTTTCAAACCTTGCTACCACCCAAAAGACCACGGTTCAAATTCCCCCTTGATGAGTGTTGCTTAAGGTAGCTAATAGCCAGCATGAAAAAATAGTAAGATCTTTCAATAAAGATTTCATAAGAATTCCATGTAGCCAACCCCCACCCTACTTAAAGAAGGAGAAGGCTTTGCCATTTATTATGATTGTGTCAATTGGAGATTCATTAGGTCCTTGTTGCAAAGGTATTGAATTGAAAGTGGAACAACGTGAGGGGCATGGTGTGGAAAGTTTATTTTCCAAAACTTGTGATTATGCCGACTTCAATGGACTGGTGGTAGAGCAGTATGCCTACCACCCAAAAGACCATAGTTCAAATCCCATCTTAAGGAGGGTTGCTTAAGGTAGCCCGTAGCCAGCAGAAAAAATAGTCAGATCCTTCAAGGTTTCAGCAAAGATTTCATAAGAATCCATGCAGTCAGCCCTACTTAAAGTGGGAGAAGGCTTTGCCATTTTTTATGATTGTGTCAACTAGAGATTCATTGGATGTTCGCTGCAAGGATGGGTATCTTGGACTACAGATTTCTTGGATGAAGAGGTATGCCTGAACAGCCGCTTATGCAGTTCTGAATCCTGATGAATGGGTACCCGAAACGGGATGGAGGGTATTATCACCCACAAGGTGGTATTCATCAGAATTTCCCCTTGGCACCACCTCCTTTATGAACATTGCAAATGCTTTAATAGTAATTATGCGAGATGTAACTGGCTCCAGATGAAGGGATATGCCTAGGCTTCAAATGCAATGGCATTTCAGTTCCGATCTTACTGTACGTTGATGATACGATCTTATTTATCGAGGGACAAGTGGAGCGGGCAAGGAGAATCTCTCAGCTTATGTCTTTGGAGATATTTTGGGCCTTCGGGTCAATAGGGAGAAATCAACATTTGTGTCTTTTGGCCTTTCTTAGGCTGAGGTGCAGGAGTCTATCGCAATGCTTCACAGTCCATTTATGCCTCTACCAATTACATACTTGGGTATTCCTTTGGTTGGTGGTAGGCTTCGATCCTTAGATTGGTGGCCTCTATGGATAGAGTGGAGAAGAAATTAGATGGGTAAAGTGCAATGGTTCTTTGGAGCGGCGGGAGACTACTTTTGCTCAAGCATGTTTTGTCCACTATAAATGCTTTTTGTTACTCCACAAGGTTGCTCCCTATTGGTGTTGGAATAGGCGAAGCTATTCTGAGACGATTCTTTTAGTCGGGTTCTAGATAGGAGAAGGGAGGAATATGCCTCATAGGTTGTGATACCCTGACACAACTGAAGAAGGAGGTCTTGGTTTTAGAAATATTGAAAATAGGAAGAAGGTCCTTTTGGATGAATGGTTTTCAAATAGTGGGGAGATAAGTAGGATATGGTTTGTCGCTTAATGCATAAAATTTATAGCATTGGTGGTACCTCGACAACTCAACAGATTTAGCTGTCATCTTCCCTATGGTAGGGAATTTAGACATTCCTTCCAGAAATGGCAAACTTGCTGAGACCAATGGTAAGAAATGGTGACTTGTTTCATTTCTGGCTTGATGATTGGTATAGAGTCGGCATACTTGGTGAGCGATATCCCATTTGTGGTATAGGCGAGGTCGACCGGAACTTGTGCCCCTTCATTCTCAGTGGAGTTTTCTTAATAGAGATTATCGAATTTGATGTGCATGACAAGCAAGCTGGCAGACTATTCAGAGGGATCGATCGTTAGTATAGGAAAATGGCCCCTTCTTTGTCAAGAAGGCACATAGGGTTCGTTTGGTTGCAGGGTTGGGCAGGGTTGGGTACTATTCACCATGGCCTCAAAATTCAGCGAAATTCGGTCGAATTTCTGTCGAATATCGATATCCAGTCGAAATCGAAATTCGACCGAAACGACCGAAATGACCGAAATATGGGGGTTCTAGTAAAAAAATGATCGAAATGACCGAAATTTCGGTCGAAATTCCAAAATAATTCCATCGAAATTCTGTTTTGGTCGGTACCGAAATGGTGACCGAAACCGACATTTAAGGCCTTGCTATTCACAGGGCTGGGTGAATAGCAAAATTGTGAGGAGGGGGTACCCCTGTGAATAGTACCCAACCCAACCCTGCCCAACCCTGCAACCAAACGAACCCATAGGGTATTCTCCCAAACTCATAGCCATGAGGATTTCTAACGTGATTGTTTGCTTAACTGTAAAAGTCGATCCTGCAACGCATAAAAATTTTTCCTTTTGGCTCGAGGGACATGGTTGATTGCTAACAAAGGTACGCATTGACAAGCTACTAAGAACAGGAGACTTGCTTTTCCCTAGATCTAGGGAAGACGATGAGGGCATGGACCACATATTCTTTAAATGCTGACTCTCAACAAAGGTATGGGAAGAGACCGATATCCATTGGCTCTGTATAGATAATAACACTTATATGGAACTTTGTCCAGGTTTTCTGCGGCAACTTGTAGGAGAATTGTACCTTTCCGTGCGCTCATTTCTAGGGTATTTGGGGTGTCGGGAACAAGCTCATTTTTGTGACTAGAGTTTTTATTCTAAAATGTAATATAATATAGCAAGGCAATTCATCTGGCTTGGACTTCTACAAGATAACGTTATACTTTCAATATAAGTTTGTGGATGGGTGAGTCTCAAAAAAAAAGTTTGTGGATGGGTTCTTGCTCGACACTTCACCCTTTTTCCTTTCAAAAGAATATTTGTAATAATCCTCTAAACATAATTGTTCATAATACATGCCTTTACCAATGCATTGCCTTTCTTCCATGTTGTCATCTTACCAACCATCTTAGTGGGTTCCTCTTCGATCACAATATGCATTTTGTCATGACCATCAATCATTTTCAATTTGACCATAACAATAACCATTCCCATCCATACTGGTAATGGGGCCAAAGGAGTTCTTCATCTACCCTTATATGTGGATGGTATAATGACCAACTCCCGCTTGTTTTATGGGGAAAAGGAAACCAAACAAGAAGTAACAGCAACTTTTTTTTGAAATCAAAGAAGGGGGAATCACGCTTAGGTGCCCGCCCCATTATATTAATAAAATATAAACAAAACAGACCCGTTTACAAAAGTCAAGCTTGAAGAAACTGCTTGTAATGGTAACAGACATTTTCACAATAAAAATGCGTCCTTGAAAAAAGATTCGCATTGCGAGCAAGCTAGATGGCCCAAAGAACCGCCACCGGTAGTAGAGTCTCCATCTTTTGCCTTTTATATCCACCGTAATAATAGAGAAGCCCGGAAAGAATCAAAGTCGAAGGGCCGCAACCATCCCAAGCCCACGTCGCCCCAAATAGGCGTTGTAACACGGCAACAGAAAAACAGATGATCCAACGTTTCAATTTCCGTACCACACAGCAAACATCGATCGGAGACAGCCTCGAAAGCTTATAACATTTGTCACGAGTCATAATACGACTCCTCCTAAACAACCATAGGAAGAAGCCAATCCTCTCAGGCAGTCCCAGAGGCCAAATAAAATCACAATCACGGGTGACGACATCCGAAGGAGACGGAGGTCGATGACAAATAGCACCATACGCCTTCCTAACCGAGAAGTATGTGCCCTTCCAAGTTCCAGCTCCAGTGATCCATCCCAGTGGTGGGCCTCCCAGCCCGACCGAGGACATCCAAAATATGGAGAAAATCCTCCAAACGCTGATCCGAAAAAGTGACTCTAAACGGCGGCATCCAGTTACCGTTGTCCCAACACCCAGCAATCTGGATCTCCTGATATGTAGCCAATGCAAACAGGCACGGAAAACGGCTGCTGAGAAGTCCCTCACCCGTCCAGTCATCTACCCAGAAGCCAAACGACTCACCATTCCCCATAATAGGACAAAAAAAAATCACGGAAGCGTGGCATAACCTTCAAGATCCCCTTCCAGAAAGCTGATCTCCTCTGACCCTGATGTTGCACAAGCGGATTCGCAATGGACACAACATATTAATGACGGATCAAACTGCAACAAATCCCCCCATCCTTTCCCCAAATCCTGCCCACCCACTTAAGAATCAAAGCCTCATTGAGTATCACCAAGCTCTTAATCCCAAGACCCCCATTTTTCTTAGGTTGTACCACAGTTTCCCAATCCACCAAATGAATCCCCTGTTTTTCCTGCCCCGCCTTGCTCCACAAAAACCTACGCATCAGACGCTCCAGCCACCTCACGATACCCTTGGGCATCATACGAGAGGAGAAAAAATACACGGGAATCGTCGAAAGAACATCCTTAAACAGCACAAGTCTGCCATCATGCAAGAACAGAGCCGCCTTCCAGCCAGAAAGTTTCCTCTCCATCTTTTCTACAATTGGCAGCCAGTCCGCAAGCCTTATCCTACCATTCGACAGAGGGATACCAAAATAGTTGATGGGAAGGGAACTGCAAACAGTACCAAGCTCCACGCTACATGGCGTAGCCATCTCATCATTCATGTCGAAAGAAACAACCTTGGACTTGTCAAGATTCAAACGAAGACCAGACATCTCAGCAAAAATCTCAAGAGTAATAGCAATGGCCTCGGCCTCCTCCGTCCCACCATCGATGAAAAGGATAGTATCGTCCGCATATTACAACAAAGGGATGAACATCTCACCACCAGAGAAACCAGAAAAAAGCTCGCTCCTTTGAGCACAATCGACCATGCAAGCAAGCACATCCGCAACAATCACAAACAGCAAATAAGCCAAAGGGCGACCCTGACTCACCCCCCTCTGCGGCTGGAAGAAACCCCCTTCAGGGCGCCCATTAAAAGCACCGAGAACGAAGTCATGGTGATGCATCGTTTCATCCAAGAAATCCATGTCTCCGGAAAACCCCTCTTACACAAAGCCGTCCACAGAAAACGCCAGTCCAAAGAGTCGTAGGCCTTAGCGAAATCAACCTTCCAAAGCAACGCTTGCTTTTCGTTACGCTTCCACTCACAAATGATCTCCGCTGCCAATACCAAACTGTCGCCAATCTGTCGTCCTGGAATGAAAGCAATTTGGACTGGCGAAACAAAATGGTCAAGGACTCGACTGAGGTGAGTTGCCAGCACCTTAGCCACGATAAGATAAATTCTTTTAGATATAACAATCGGCCTGAAATCCTCAATCCGCTCCGGTGCCCCCATTTTCGGAAGAAGGAAGATCAAAGTCTTATTCAACCTTTCGAACCCTGCATTGCAATAACAGGACTCTTGTATGACCTCCAGCACCTCATCGCCGAGCACATCCCAAAATTCTCTGTAGAAAGATATAGGAAAACCATCAGGGCCCGGGGCCCCGTCACTGGTTAGATTCCAAACCGCCGCCTTCACCTCTTCCCTCGTGACCGGAATAATCAAGCTGTCAGCACGAGCATCGGATAGTCCCTGCGCCCCTAAGTCGTTCTACCGCCACGGCCTAGACGCATCCCTCCTAGAGAATTCAAAAAAGTGATCAACAATTGCATTTCCCATCTCTCTGTCCCCTTCAAATCTAACGCCATCAACTAATATGGATCTGAGGGTATTGAACCGGCGGCGGCCACTAGCGATACAGTGGAAGAAAGCCGTGTTCGCATCGCCCTCATTCAACCAAGAGACCCTTGACCACTGCATCCATTCAGCAACCTGCTTCTTGTCCTCCTCCATCACCACTCTCAAGGCCAGATCCCTCTTCGTCAACTCCTCAGCAAGCAACTGCCTATCATCCTCCAGACAATCAATGGCACGAATCTCCAGCTCGACGACCGTCCTGGCCCTCCTGGTATCCCTAATCTCCCTCTTGTATTGATATAGCCGTTGACGAAGTCCCATGAGCTTATCTGAAAATCTCCTCGTGGCTGAACCAACCACCGGCATGGAAGTCCAGAAAGATGTAACCAGAGATCTGAAAGAATCTTCTAGCAACCAAGCCCGTTCAAAACGGAAGAAACCCCTCGGAAGGACAGAAGAACCTGAGTCCCAAACCAAATGAGTGGTCAGATCGCGCCCTGGGCCTAGAAGAGACGAACGAACAGGGGAACATACCCATTATCTCGGAGGACACGAAAAAGCGATCAATACGCGAACGGGAACCAGAGCTCCTCCAAGTATAATTTGTATCAGAAGCATCAGCTACCTCCATCTGCAGCTCATCCATTAACTCGGCAAAATCATCGGAACCAAGATCCAGCCCACCCCACATGCATGGGCGATCAGAGGAGAGCAAAGACACATTGAAATCACCACCAATAAGCCAAGCACAATCAGGGAACGCATTTCGAGCAGCCCGGATATCCGCCCACAACTCATCTCGTGATGCCTGCTAGCATGGCCCATACACACAGCTTAAGGCAAAGAGAGACCGCGAGGATGCACACTCAAGCAAAACCGTAAGCACATGTGTGCCTTTCACCTCCCCTAAACAAAAAGGTCGTGTCCTTCCAGGAAAGGATAAGACCCCCAGATGCACCACGCGCGTCCAGTGTCATGTACTCATTAAGCTCGCTCATGCTGTAAGAGCTCCAAGTAGCCCTATCGTGTGATCCCAACTTTGATTCCTACAGCAAGATAGCATCACAATCCCATTCCACGAACCTCGCCCCAAGAGCACGCCTCTTCTCCGGGTCACCCAGACCGCTGACATTCTACGCTAGAATCTTCATTGAGCACGAGTATGACCACCCAAAATGCTTACAGACCCCACAACTTCCGTTATCAACACCTTCCGTCCAGACATTGTATTCGCTTCACCGCTCGATGATCTTTGCTTCCATCTCCTCCTGTATCTTTTACTGACGCCTTTGTAGACGCCTGTATCTGTCCCTGAATCGGTCGCGGTGTGGTATACAAGTGTAAAACCATCCATATGTGTCACCGCCCCACCCAGACCCCCTCCCCCCAGCACGAAGTTTCAATAGAGCAAGCTTTGCTCAGGGACGAATCTGAGTCTTTTAGCAACGATGGAAGATCGGGCCTGGAGTTCTCAAGCGGACCTGGGAACCCTTCCCGAGCATCAGCCGAAACGGCGAAACGCCTTGATGTGCATGACTCGATCCCAGGCTCCAACTGAACAAACTTCGGAGTGCTTAAACGAATACCCCTAACCGGATCCGGATACAATAGCTGCAAGCGGAACGGAATCCGACCCAACAGACCGTCAAAACAAAGGAAGTTGAAAGGTCCCTTTAAGGCCGCACCCGAGTCCACCATTTCAAATCCCCAAGAAAGGGGGATGTGATTCGAAATGATAGGCAATAAATCCATGCCATTAATACCTCCCGCAAAATTCGAGGCGTCATCCAACTCCGCAGACACCGACGGTAACGGATCTCCAACGGCGGCGGCGCCACCTCCTTCGACACCTCCAGCATGTAGCAACTCATGACGAACCTCCTTCGGCGATAGCGGCGGAGGCTGAAGGCAACAAACCTCAACCGGGAAAGTCTCACCTCCATAATGCAACATCACATGGCGAAAACGGAGATCAACTTCATCATGGGATTCGATCACAACGACCGTGGATAGAGGGTCAGACCCCGGTTGACTGCCATCCGATAATATCTTCTTGACACTGCCAAGGTCCCTGAGCACGGGCCCAAGCACATCCAACCTCTGAGAAATAAAGGAGACACCTCGAAGCTACACGACACGAGAGACCATATTCATCTCTCCCCCTCAGAAAAGCTCGCCCGTCTCCAAGCAATGTCACTTCTCCCCCTCGGGTGTAAAAGTCGCTCCGCTTGCATCAAAGAGAGACCACGAACACAGCACTTGCGGAGACCAATCATACAGACATCACCCAAAAAGTCCTCTCCGAATCGGAGAAATAATCCGGCCCAAACCGATCTCAACGATAGGGTTTCCTTGTTCCATTCACCCACCATCCAGTTGACAACCTTTGAGTCCGGGACCACACCCTTAACCACAGAAGCGAACGACCGCAGTGTCGACGAGGGGGACAAGCCTTTCTGCGAACCGACTCGCTCGTCACCCAACCGACAATCCTTCAACTTCGCATCCAATACGGGGCAAACATCCTGGCGATGACCCATACTCCCGCACCGAAAGCATCGCACCGGCTTCGGACATTCCGATGCTAGATGGCCCAGCAACCCGCATTTGTAGCACCTCCTCCCTCGCTTGTGATGCGTGATGCGCTCCCACCCCTCATCTTTCTTCGACTCCGCAGGAACTTGAACATCAACTGATCTCCTCTAAACAAGAAAACCCCCAGAAATCTTCCTCGATGTTGTTTCACGAAGTCGCCTCTCACCCCTCTCTCTCGCCCCTCTCATTCCTTGCTTCGAAGTAACAACAACTTAAACCTTAGAAATCATACCATGATCATTGCTGTCAAATTATACCATTTTAATTCGAGGGAAAAAAGATTCAAGCTAAAATGAATTGCTCTGTGTGATACCAAACTTCTCAAATATGTTGACAAACAGTTAAAGGAAGGCGGTGATGGTTGAACCTGCAAAGACAGAGATGTCGATGGCCATAATGGTGTTCAGAGTTGTTGTTACGAACGATAGAGAGCTCGAGCGCACAATTGGTGGAGAAGAACTAGGCGATGGAGACGCTCAATTTATAAAGATACTCGGGCACATAAGTGATGGAGAAGATAGAGTTACAGACAATGATGATATCAATAGCAGTGGAGATAGTAGGGAGAGATGATCGAGCAATGATAACAACGAAGGTAATGTAGAAGGGAGATGGAGAAGCCGTGGGTGGGCAATTAAGTTGAAACTGATGACAATGAAGGCCTCGAGGAAGTTTGGCAATGAAGGCGATATGGGGATTTCGGAATGGAGTGTATCAAAGGTGAGTGGGTTTTTGTAGATAATTTAGCCAATGAAAAAGAATCTTGTTTTTTATTCGGGAGATGTGCCCTAGAGCACTGATGCAACATGAAGTTGGGAATTAGAGCAAAATTGCGATTTGATGTCTATTTTGATTCTGTCCAAATAGAATCTCAAATTAAAATTAGGGTTAGGGTTAGTCATCTTTATTTTTCTTCCAAATTGAATTTTATTTATTTATCTAGTTTCACCCTTTCTCCGGTGTAAAGAGGCAAATGGGTTGATTTTAAGACGGTTCAAATTTATTAAAAATTAGAGTTTATCCACCTCTCCATCCTTTCTCCTTCTTCCTACGACGCATCTACATATTTCTCTTCCATATTTATGTGCAACAAGCACGTATTCTTCTTCATCCCATCCTCTTCAAATTTCTCTCAACCAAATTTTCAGTTGCATTAGGCGCATGCTCTGGTACCATCTAAGAATATGAATTTTTCTTCTTATTAATTGATAGGGCATCCCTTACTTATATTGTTGAAAAAGAGTATGCCAAGATACAAGTATGCCATTAAGGTAAATGAACAAACGAAAATAAAGAAACAAATAAGGAACGAATCATATGGACTAAGTATAACTTATTCATGACTCATAACAGCAATCAATATGCAACAAAAAAATCATAAGACGCAAATTCTATCCCTCTGAAATGTTAAGGGGGACCACTACTAACTCCGCCTACTTCTCCGAGTAAAGGTTCCATAAAATGTATTATTGAAAGACCCATTTGGGACCACCGCAAATATGTTTGTTTATCAAAATGGTCATCCCCATAGAATAAATGATGAATTATTTAGCAAACAAAAATGTACTTGAACGGACCAAATACTATGAAACTTTACATAAATATAATCCAAAGTAGGATGCAAGATGCTTATGTAGAAAAGCTTTTAATTAAAGTAATTATCTTATAAGATTAGAATAGACCAAGAAAAGCACAGATATGAGATACTTAAGAAGAAAATCAAGGTATGTAAAAAGAATAATACTTGTAATTTATTTATCGTAAGCAACATAATGGCTAGTCCATAACATTTATTCCAAATGTAATAACAAGCCACCATTACATCGATGCTTACAAGGGATCTTTACACTAGTGCCCCTCCAAGCATCTGCTAATACACTTATGCCCCTATGCTCAGTGGCCCATCCTAATGCATGTTTATGGTTCGAATCCGGAAAAGAATTAAAGCCTAGTTGGAAGGATTGACGAGTATCACAGTCTCTTTATCCCTCTCCCTCTCTACATCCCCTCATCTCTATCTCTCTCCATATTATTTACAAAATTACTAGATTCCAATATCGGCTTCAACTAAAGTCCATGGATAGATGGAGACCAGCAAAGCTCGTGCATCTCCTTTCAGACAGATTGTTTTATTGAGGAGCTCTAAGTGGATTCTCATTATAGAATTGCGGTCCTCTTCAGTTTGTAGACGAGGTAGTTGGATGCATAGTGATCTGGTGGAGCTAAAAAGAGACACGATGAATGTTATTGGCTTACGCGTATAGTTATGGTCCGAGGGAGATTTTGAGGGGAGGCAAACTCTTTGAGGTTTTAAGACAAGCGTGTTCGAAGTTCCTTCTTCTCCCTGAATTGTGGGTGATTTCAATGTCATCGTTCTTCTGTCAAGAGATCGATCGCGACTGGGGAAGGGGAATACATGTGTGTTCATTAGTAGTTGATGTGCTACATCTTAATGCTTTTGATGCATCTGAATGCATATATACATAGTGGAATTCGGATTTTAGAACTCGTTTTGATATGTTAGGATTGTTTCAACTAGCCTCTCTTAAATTGTATCCTATGTCTCAGTCAAACCATAGCTCAAGAGGGTTTTCGTCTATTATCTTATTTCAATTTCGAAAGTTTCTAGGCTAGCTATTTCAAAGTTTGGTAATAGAGCACTAGGTTAGCTACCAATAAGAGGGGTTAGCAACAGTGTAGGTGGTCTTGAAGCTAGAACCCTTAGGAAGAAGCTTGTTTAGTACAAAGAGTTCCTCTGATTAAGGCAATCAAAAAAATAATGTGCTTAATACAAAAAATTCCAAGCTAAATAGAGTGGAGAAGCTTGAGGAGCGCAAGATGCATCAAAGAGTTGTCATGTGGGAAGATGAGAAATGCAAGATGGAGTGGAGACGGCAACCTAGATAAACCTAGTTAAATGATGGTGAAGCAAACACGAGATTCTTTCATGTAATGGGTAGTAGGAAACGAAGAATGGACCTAATTCATGCTAGTTTGGTTGGGGTGGCATGTTCCCATGAGCCCAAGAGGTTGGTTTGAATGGACCATTTCCATGAGTTGAGCAAGTTGATTCAGGGAGGAAGGTAGAATTGGCTCAATATTGAGATGAACAAGTTGTACCGTAGGTGGATCACAAGATTAAGGATGGTGAAGTTATGAGTGTGATCTACATATGGGTCCCATGGCTTGGATAGTTTCCCACAGTTTTCTTTTTCAAGCAAGTTATGGGAAGTAGCGGGAAAAGATGTCATTAAGATGAATGATTAAATTAGAGTGGGAAGCTTTAATTTTGATCAATTGAATAAGGTGGCCAACTTCATGTTGCCTAAGACGAAGGTGCATGTTGATCAAAAAAATACTGTCCTTGAACCATTCGGACTAGAAAACCATTCTCGAAATGGTCAATTCAGTCAACTTCATCAAAAACTGAATTTAGAACTGGGTTTGACAGGTTGATCACATCTTAATAAGTCGAACCAAAAGTCAAAGGCTCCAAATCCCTGTTCGGACGATCGAGTCTCTTCCGACGTTGTCACCATGCCAACAGTCTTTGCCCCCTCCCACCGTCTATTATTACCATTGGTGTCACTTCTCCTGGCTATTGTATGGTCACCGCCAAAGCCGTGTAGTTATCCCCGTCCCATTGGCTTACTCTCCGCAGCATTGATCCGCCCTCCTAACCTCGAATAGGATTGGTAACCCCACCCCACTCCTCGCTATTGTTTTGGTATCGTCACTCTGGTGTAGAAGTATAATATAATATGTAATTTATAATTTCATATACAATATATTGCACCACTCCTCTAAATCCATAGCACCCAAATCACCATGAAAGGCCTGAAGTGCCCCCCTCATTGTAGAACTACAGGCTACTGCACCACCGAGGAACATTCTGACATCTCTGACTGAACACCAAGATGGGCTCGTAAAAGTAGAATCTATCCGTGGAAATCAAGTCCCCTTCAAATCCCCTTGAGAAAATAGTACAATGCAAAAGAAGGTGATACATGTCCTCATTCACATATAAAAGGGTGGAAGGTGACAGTGGATATATGTGACCGTCATTTCCAGATTTAAAGATCGATCGCAACAGAAGAGAAAGAAGGGAAGAGCAAATCTCCTGTGGTCACGGTGAGATTGACAGTAGGGCACCTCAACTACAATAAATCAACCATGATGTGCATTGTGTCTCGTAGATAATCACAGTGCTAGGAAGCATTGAGTACTTAAACGGGACCGTCCATCCAGAGTAGACAAACGTGTCGAACTTGTGGTACGCACAATCGTAAGAAAAGGAAATGACTGCGCGGAGATAGAATCATAGGATGCGTAACATGATTTCCTCGCAATTGCTTTAACTATATTTTGCAACCCAACTCGTACTGAATAACTTTCATCTCCATATACATAAGATTACAAGCAGTCCAAGCTCGGAGAGCAAAAAAATAACACGATCCATCCATGTCACGTAACTACAGGTGTGAACCCTAAACCGGTGACTTTACTAATTTTCGAAATGGAAATTGGAAAAGGTAACGTTTAGCAAACTAAAAACCCGCGCAATCTCGAGAAAATATGTAAAGAAAAACCAGCGGATAGAGGAAAAGGGGATCGAATAGGAGACGAAACCCTCTCACCTGGCAAGAAGCCGACGGGCAGCTTTTATCATATTTGTCGGGTTGGTAGGAAGCGCTACGGAGAAGGAATAGGAGGGAATGAAAATGGATGCTGTGGGGGTTTAGTGGCGCCCGTCCATATTCCCTCTAAACCCTCCGCTCACGCAGTCGCATCGTCTTTTTGCGAGGGATTTTCGCACATAAATCCTTATAACTTTAAATTTATATGTAGGGCCCTTTGTAATTTTGAATAGGATATTTACATTTGGAATTTTTAATAATTTCGTAATTACAATCATAATCTTACGTAATCGTAAATTACACTTAGAACCTTCAATATTACTTAATTCTTATCCATAATCACGTATTAACTTCCATCAAATTTCTCGTTAACTATGACGGTATCCGTCAAATATTTTATATTTTATACCCTTTAAGTTCCCATTATTAACAAATATTAAATAAGATCACTCCCTTCCTCATCCAACCCCCCCTTCCAGCCACCTCGAACAGTAGCAAGGGACCCCGAGCCTTCTCCTCACCTCCATCGATGAAGCCATCCTTCTTGGGGAGAGCCTCCCTCTGACTAATAATTTCAATATTCTTGTTGTGAGATCACATATAAGTGCCCTTAGCTTGTCGAGCTTATTGAGCCCTCGGGTGTTGCAAACTACAACAGACATTACGAAGCGACGGGAGGGGGTCGTACACCCATTGTTCTATAAGGGGCCTTCGGAGTCTTTTCTTTTCTTGTGGGTGGCAGTGGACTAGACGGATTCTCCACAAAAATAACCTCTGGAATAAATGTATCAACCTGGTGAACTTCAACGGTATTTTCAACAACATCAATAGAGGGGTTGTTCTAGTAGAATCTCATGCTTCCGCCCCCCTCAAGAGTAGGAGATGGGAGCTTTGCAAGTTGTGGTGAATTTCCGTTGGAGCAGAGATATGGGGCCTATAGGGACGGTACAAGTGGGTTTTTCAT
The DNA here is from genome assembly GCA_037367405.1 of Ottelia alismoides. Taxonomy (NCBI): domain Eukaryota; kingdom Viridiplantae; phylum Streptophyta; class Magnoliopsida; order Alismatales; family Hydrocharitaceae; genus Ottelia; species Ottelia alismoides. The sequence goes on from JAZKJV010000270.1 coordinate 1,028,275, forward strand.
GATTAGCATAGCGTTTCAGAGCTTTTGTTGGGTGTTCCCCAACTGTGGAGAGTCGTGGGAGGTGTATGCCAACTGGGTAGAGGCTCGAGAGGTGCTTGCCAGCTGGGTAGAGGTCATAGAGAGATTAGAGAATGTATGTCCCATCTAGAATTAGCTCGCAGATGGCTTTCATCCAACAACCCTGAAGGGGTGACCAAGAACACCCAAGAGCATCCTGGAGGGTTGCTTCAATCTGAGATTCCGTCCACCTCCGGTTTCCTCCGTCTTCTACGATGAGTGCAAAAGTCTCATGGGCTCCTTCCACGTCAACAAGAGTTTTTATGAGCTTCCAGGTCCCATCGATAGGGACCTGGGTGCTTCACGATTCAGCAATACTTGGGGCTCATGTTAGTTAACGATCGAGCTATGGAGGGAGCCTCCAGGTCCTATAACATGCATGAACGATAGAGGGGCTCGAGGCGAAGATCCTCGGTCCAAAGTGAAATTGTATGCACACGTGGATGATGGGGCGAAGAGCTCCAGTGAAGGGGCGGCAAAAGGAGCTCGAGGGCTCGGATCCTTACAGCATCCGAGACGGAAATGTAGGCGAAAGATGGAGAATGCATAGGGGATGGAAATGGAGTTGGAGATGGGTCGAATCATAGTCAGGTTCACATTGAATTTCAGTTGGAACCTAAAGCTCCAGCTCACAAAGATTCTAAAATTAAACTACCCTGATGGTTGATTAGCTAAACTAACATCTAAACTCGGATGATGGAAATAAATGCGATAAAAAAAGCATAGAAGATCAGCTCAAACATGCATGACATGGATGAAAGGATGGTTTTACCGGAGCTGAGCTTTAGTGAGACCTGGATCACCTTCCACCTCCTTTCTCATGTCAAGACCTCCACGAATCTCTTGTTGTCACCATGGGTTCAAATGATTCGAGATTATGAGGTTATAATAGAAAAAATGGGATCATAATTGGAATAGAAGGTGAAGGGGTCTTATTTATAGACAAACGGAGGAGGTGACTTGCGATGAGGATGTTGGTCAGCTCGACGAAGATTGATCCAATCTTAGACTTGGGCGAGATTCACGAGACTCCCATCAACAATCTTCGTTCAGATCAAGGAGCTTGGAAATGAGTAGATCAATGAGAAAAATATAGGAAATTGGGGTTCCTAACAATAATTATTACGCATGGGGGAAAGGGGAGGAGAGAGGAGCTATTGACCCAAGGTCAACAATCCCTCGCCTGTGAGTGGTCCACGTAGGACCACTACAGGAAAAAGAACATATTAAAAATCTTGTAAATTCAATAAAAATTAATAAACGATAAAATTGTTTATTAATTTATGTACTATTTTTTGTGGTTTTTATTTATTTTTACAACTTAATTTATTAGGTGTTAATTTTTACAGGTAAACTTATAAACACGTTTACCTATGTTTTGAGTATTTTATTTTTATTTTGTAATTTTTATTTTTCTTATTACATATACATAATTTATATAGAGGGCCTTTCCAATAAGGTGCACCTTTCATGCACCAACGGAAAGCCCATCGCGAGATCCGCTAAATCTTAATCTAATGGTTCTTCATCCAAAAGGTATTTTAGTCCATATGTTTTGGTTTGAATTTGAATTTCATTTTGAATATGACTTTCATTTAATATATTTATTTTTCCATTTTTAGCTCGTTTGATTTGGTGTTTTTTGTTGATATTTATTCAACGAGGTTTCGCCAACACGGTAGCATTTCCTCGTTAAACAGAATGTCAAATCTCTTTATAAAATTCACATTGACACTGTAAAATCGTATCCTGTATTGTAAAATACAATCATTTAGTAGTATTTTTTGGCGTAATTGCTTATTTGATAATACTTTTTTTGTAAAAAAATCGTGCTCAATTTGTAATATCTGTATGAAGACCTGCAAAAAAAATAATAGCTAGTAAATCATCAATTATCAAGAGAAAAGAGATAAGTGTAAAAAATAAAATGATAAAGTAAAAAGCATTTGAGATTTGTATTAAAATGATAAGACGCTCGACGGAGTTGGCAGGTGGTGCAGTTGGCGTTCTTGGTTTCTCACTTATACAACATTGTAAGATTCGTATTAAAATTTGATGTGGCCGCATCGAATTTTACCTCGAATATTATTATTATGAGAGGTGTTCCGGGATGTGGTTTGAAGTTAGAGAAATTGGGCTTACGATCTTTTTCATATTCTAGTTGAACACAGGTTCTTGAGGGTTTACTCAAGATGAATATCAAATCCCCGTGTAACGGAGGCCTGCGAGTCGCGTACTTGCATGTGCTAAAATAATACGAGAAATGATTATTGATCGAGTGTCGGAGAATGTATACCGTTGTGGACTCCAATCAACTTGTACAGATATCAAGATTATGGTGGTAGTACTTAAATGATTATTATATAAATAAATAAAAATAAAATTTGGGTGATCCAATGTGAATCGGAATAACTCGGTGTGTTTATCAGCTTCTACAATTTATGCATGTGTCATTTGATAAAGTTGAGTATACATTCTTTTCTTACCCCTACAATTGTCATTATAGTGTTCGTCTCGTTACTGGGCAATTGCTCATAACGTTACCCTCGTGTGAACCCAACAGGTATATCTAAGCAGCAGCAGCTACCGTAGCGGTCTTTTGAGGAGATCAGAACTTCCTACGTCATACTTGCACCAGACAAGGTGCATCCTATTTAGAGTAACTTATTTTCTTTCGCATCTTTTTATGTTATTATTGAGAGATATTGTAGTGAGATATGTGGAGAGTTTTTTTCTACAAAATTTAATATTTCATGATGTATCTCTTCTATGGACATGGACTTGATGATCATTATCAATGAGAATGGATGGTGTATTTTACTTGTCATTTCACATTATTCTCCTGTTGTTATTTATATTTCAAATGTTAATCTAATGTGCATAGGATGGTTTGCTGAGTATCATAGATCATAGGCATATTTGGACCGTAGGTCCGACACTCCCGTCCCGTCAGTTTCGGTAGCCGAAGGGGCGGGGCGTCACAGTCCAAAATAAGCTTCTTTACCTCTCTGTTGATGAAATGGGTTCCCCTATTAGATATCGGAATTTTGGGGATCCTGAACCGTGCAATGATGTCTTCCTTCAAAAACCTGCATATGGTATGACTGTTAGCGGATCGAGTTGGGATAACCTCCACCGAACGACTCACATAGTTGACATCAAGCAAAATATATTCGTAGCCTTGACTGTTGGGAAATGGGCTCATGAAGTCAATGCCACATGCATCAAACACATCTGAAATTTGGATATATTTCAGGGGATTGTGTCTCTCAATCCAATGGTGTTGCCCATCTTCTGACAGTCGGTGCAATGCTTCAAGAAATCCTCTACGTCATTGAATAAGTTTGGCCACCAGAGGCCAGTTGTAACACTTTTACTATCGTACGTCTTCCAGAGTGGTGTCCTGATTCTCGAGTGTGGCAATGCTCGAGGGCATTGTAAACTTCCTCTTGAGGAATGCACCTCCTACAGATGCAATCTGCCCCCTCACAAAAGAGATATGGATCCTGCCATTGATAAAAATGAATGTATGACAAGAACTTGTCAATTTTCAGCTTAGGCTAATCTTATGGATTCTCTCATATACAAGATAGTTCATAATATCAATGAACCGGGTGTGCGAGGTGACTGACGGAATGGCTTCATCTGGAAAAGTTTTGTTGATCGGTATCAAGATCTACTCAAGAGTATCTGACTCTGGAAGTATGGACAAATGATCCACCACCACATTTTTTAACTCCAAGTGTGTTACAGAGATTAAATTTCTGGAGTAGAAGGATCCATTTGATTATCCTTGGTTTAACATCCTACTTAGCCTACAAGTACCTAATGACAAAGTGTTCCATGTACACAATCATCTTGGATCCGAGTAAGTGATATTTGTACTTCGCTTGGGTAAAGACAATTGTGAGCAACTCTTTCTCTATGACTGTATAGTTCTTTTTCGTTTCATAAAGTGTTCTGCTGGCATAGTGAATTACAAATGGAAGAGTGTCTCTCCTCTATCCCAAAACTGCTCTAATGACATAGTCTGAAGCATCCGTCATGATCTCAAATGGTAGAGACCAATATGGTGGTTGCAGAATAGGGGCATGAGTTATTAGATATTTCGATTGAGTAAAGGCTTGGAGGACGTTGACATCAATAATAAAATTGACCTCCTTTCTTACAAGCTCAGTTAGCGATCATGCAATTTTGCTGAAATCTTTTATAAATCTTCTATAGAAGCCCACATGCCCAAGGAATGATCGTAGAATCCCATGTGCCTAAGGAATGATTGGACTTGCTTCAGATTTGTAGGTGGATCTAGCTTATATATGACTTCCACCTTTGCAGGGTCAACCTCCATGCCACATTTTGAGATGACATGGCCTAGCACAATCTCGTCGGTTATTGTAAAATGGCTCTTCTCCTCTAAGAGCATGAAGTTGACTTGATAGTATATTTTTAGGACTCGGTCTAAGTAATATATGTAATGATCGAAGCTGTCTCCGTAGATCGGGAAATCGTCCATAAATACCTCGAGAAAACTACTGACCATATCTTCAAACACTGCTAACATGCATCGCTGAAATGTCACTGGAGCATTACACAAACTAAACAACATCATGCGGAAGGCGTACATCCCAAATGGACAAGTGAAGATAGTCTTTTCTTGATCTTCTGGGGCAATAGTAACATTATTGTACCTAGAGTATCCATCTAAGAAGCAGAAACACTCCTTCATGACCAATCTCTCAATGATCCAGTCGATGAAGGGAAGTGGCAAATGATCCTTCTTGGTTATTAAATTCAGGCATCTGTAATCAACACAAATGTGCCATGATATAGGAACTCTGATAGCGATCTCCCCTCCTTTGTTATTATTCACAATGGTGATCCCTGACTTTTTAGGCACAACATGTAAGGGACTTACTCACTTTGAATCAGAGATGGAATAAATGAAGCCCACATCACACCATTTCGTGATTTCATCTATAATAACCTCTCGAAGATTTGGATTTAGTCTTCGTTGAAATTCTCGGGACGACTTGCTATCTTCTTATAGGTAAATGTGATGGGAGCACAATGAAGGATTAATCCCTCGGAGATTGGAAATTTTCCAATCAATTGCTTTACGATTTCTTTCAAGAATCTCGAGCAGATGAGATTCCTATTCCCGAGTCAATTGGGAATTGATGATTATAGGAAACATGCTTGGTTCACCCTCAAGGAATGCGTACTTCATATTTACTGGAAGCTGCTTGAGCTTTGGTGGTGTCTGGGTTTTCTCGATGATGTCCTCTAGAGCTATGCAGGGCATTGGTGGGGTCAGCTCTGTCAACTGTATATTGTCCACCCTTGAATTTGTATGCTCTAAATATATTGATGCACAGAAATTCTCAATGATGGAGTCTTGTTCTACGAAGTCTGCAATAACCTCCTCTGCCTATGCTAAGTACATGTGGCCATCAGTCAGTTCAAATGGAAGAACAACAAATATCTCATCTTCTTAGACAACAGAGAAGTCGACTGTAACCTTCCTAACAAGAAGAAAGAAATGGTAGCGCTTCTCATTCAATGCACGATGTTTGATCAAGAGTTCGACCGAACTCTTCTTGATAGTGGATCCTCAATAAACCTTACGACTACTTCACTATTGAAGGAGTTTGAGTTGGGACCACAAAAGTCCACAAGGATGATTATGTAGTTTGCAGATACTTCAATCTAGCAGCCCCAAGGAATTTTGGAGGATGTCATCGTCACCATCCAAGGAATGCAGTTCCTTGTGGACTTCATTCTTCTTGATATGGAAAGCTCAGCTTCTCTTCTGCATGCCCCAATTATACTTAGAGGACCATTGCTTTGATTAGCCGAAGAAGTGGTGTATTTTGGCAATGGAGGGATTATGGCCCGAACAACAACAAGCTACCCATTCAAGCGATTCAAGTATTGAAAGCTTCAGAATATGCAATAGATGAGACTACGCCTATAGAGCAAACAGAAGACTATGATTTTCTTGCGGAGATTAAAGACGCCACCTTCTTCATGGACAATATCGAGACCCATGAATTCCTATATATAGAGGAAGGAGTGGATAGCATCTATGGGTTGTCTTTGGGCTATATAAAGAGGGAGGTGGAGGCATTGCCTCTACACCACAGCAAGAGGGAATACTACAAGGGAGGGAGGGAGGGAGAGAGAGAGAGAGAGGAGAGTGATAAGAGAGCGAGGGAACAGAGAGAGTTGTACTCGTCTTCTTATAGTGATATATTTCTTCGCCAATGGTCGTGAGAGGTGACCGACCACCGTTATATATGGTGTTCTTTCTTTCATGTACTTCTGTGGTGGTGGTGGTCGTTTGTGTATCCACTTTCGTATCCGGGGAGGTCCGTATCCCCAGCACCCGATATCCGAGAGGAGATGATACAGGTGGGTCGTGTTCCCATCAGAGGAGAGTGTCGGAAGAGAGGGAGGTGCGGGCGGAGAGGATGTCGAGTAGGGTGGACTTGCTGGCGTCGAAGGGACCAACGATGGTGAGGTGCTGCAAGGGGAGAGTGGCGAGGGAGACACCTAGATAGGGGGTGAGATGAGGAATCTCCTTTGGTTAAATTAACTCAATGTTGACTAACTCAAAGCTATTGACTCAAGTGAAATTAAAATTGATAGCATGATTTGTAGTGTAAGACGGAGTATGTTTACGGAGTTCATGTGATAATTATGATATTTATAGGATCGAGAAAATAATCACAAAATTCTAGAGTTCGTGGTGTAAGTAAAAATCCTTTTATTTTTTTTCTGAGGTTTCAATCCCGTGTATTCAGAAAATTGTAGTCTGCCTAATATCTAGTTAACAGATCCCTCACATGTGACTTGGCAGCACAGCAGGTGTTCCTCATGTCTGGTGAGAGCTTATCAATTGCTGTGGTGCGTGCACCAATTGCATACTCGCAGAGTCGAAACTTGGACTAAATAAAATGAAATGTATGGCGTAAGCCAATAAAAATTCGCTTGGGGAGATTTAAAATAAAGGTGAAAAAAAAGCAAAAACACAGTACAATTTTGTATACAATAAGAGAATTGCGAGGGCTGGATGTTGAATATTATCGAGGCAAACGTTCGGATACCAGTACATATATTTATTATCATATCTTTGTTTGATTTATGATATTAATACTGATGTGAATACAAATATTAACATGTACAAAATGTGATACCGTGTCTGAAAATAGGTTCATATGTAAAACAAATATAGATTAGATATGCATAATAACAGAAATTTTTATAAATTAGTTAAATACATGTATTGACTGTTTAATACTTGAAATAAATATACTAAATGTATGCACATTAAGTAGGGTTGGGTACATGGATTCTTTGCCTCCATTCTCGAGCTTAGATCCAAATAACAAAGATCCCTTCGGATAATCTCATTCCAACACTTCGTGGGCCTTCGTTGCACTCTCTTCGTCAACATAACATCCAAAATCTCGCATCTTCTAACTTATGCATCAACCGACCTCCCTTGCAAGTGTACAAACCATCTTTAAGCACTTTTCTTCCATCTTATCATATATTGGTCTGACACCAACTGTACTTGTAATCGCATCATTTCGAATCCGATCTTTCGTGTATGATCACATATTCACCTTAGCATTTTCAATTCTGCTACTATCATTCTCTGCTCATGTTTATAGTTCACATGCCAACATTCAGATTCATAGAGCATAGCTGATGAACGTCGAATTTGCCTCTTCAATAATGTAAAATTTGTCGTAGTATAGGAGGCAAATTCGGTTCACCAAAAACCACAATCGTTTGAATGTTGTGGAGTATTTATACTTGGCAAGTATACCAAGGTCGAACGCAAGGACACAACTACCTAATCTATTTATCAAATTTTGATTCATGAAGCACAAGTGTGAATTATTTTCAATTTCAGGTCTGTAAGATGCATTATGCTAATTACAATGCAACACTATGATGTATGCAATTTTAGTTGATTTTTATACAATTTAAAGTGATGAATGAGTAATTATGCAAGGTTACATGCATGTTAAACAAAAGATTACAAATATACTCTAAAAGTATGAGCAGCATAATAAAAATAGAAATCAGGGTCATTTTAATCACAACATGAAGAACAATTATCAAATCAGAGTAAGGACAAGGAGAGCAGGGTCACCATCTATCACAAAAATTTACTTCATTTAAAACAGTGGCAGATGAGAAAATTAAACATGATGTGATGTAGAGGAAGAAACAAGGATCAAAATGACACTAAAATCATGCAATTTGGACCTACGATACTCAAGTTATGAAGAAAACAATGCAGGGGCATAATTGTAATAAAAATGCAAGAAAAATAAATGATAAATATTACATTTAGATCCCTGGAGGGACCTAAATGCAAATAATAAAATGCCTGGGCCCCTTTATAATTTTTCCATGCACGGGGGTCTTTTTGTAATTTCCAGAAACAGGAGGGGCCTTCCTGTAAAATACCCAGGCACGCACGTAAGGCACGTGCCTAGGGACCATTATGCAAATATCAAAAACACCAGGGTCCTTCGTGCAATTTGCCCAGGTCCTCACTCTCTGGAGGCTGCCTCAGGTTCGAGACACGTGGCTTTATCTGATGGTTCGGCTCGAGGTTCGAGTGACCCGAGCCTGTTGGAGCAGACTGAGGATCGGGTCTCCACGTGTCGTCATCGTAGCCGTCCGATCTAGATGATCAGACTACTCATGTGTCTTCGTCTCCTCCGCAGGTCACCGGAGAAGGCGGGGCTCCGACGACCTGCAGGTTGCTCCGCCTTGCTCCGCGAGGTCTTCTGGAGATCTGAGGGGCAAACTAGAGTCCTTGTGAAGACGCTGGAGGTGATGCAAATCTCCGGAGCTGGTTGGCGTAGGCGGTCGATGAAGCTTCGCCGGAGGAGAAAGGCTTGAAGGAGCTTCAGCGCAAAATCCGGCCAATCAAGGTACCTGCAAGGGTCAGTCATAGCCGAAGCGAGTGCGCGTGAAGTGCAAGTGAAATGGGGTGGACGGAGGCCGTGGGGGCGACGGGAAGCGGTGGCCTTGAGGTTCTTCTCCGACGGAGCAAAGGAAGAAGTGGGTCGGAGTGGATGGGGTTGTGGGGAACAGGGAAGGATGAACAGAGGCGTTGGCGTGGATGGGGGAGAATTGGTGAAGCTCAAGGGGTGGTCAAGCAAGGGTGAATCGACCGGAGGTGATTGGAAAAATTACGCAAAATTAAAAGAAAAGAAGGTAGTGGGTGCCTGGCCGGAGTCGGGTGTTTGGCGGAGGAAATGACCTGTGGTTGAGCTCTGTCGGAGCTCAGTGTCGTCGCCCAGCGTGCCCGGCCATGGCACGGAGCTTAGCGAAGCGTGGTGGCTCCCGCAGCACGGCCATGGCGGCCGTGGGTCGACATCTGGACTTGGCCATCGTCGCCTCGACGATCCGCCCCTCCGCTGTCACCGGAGGGGCGGGGGAAGCTAGGCTTTTGCCCGTGTAATGGTGGACAAGTTGCTCAGAGACGGAGGGGTGTTTTTATAGGTGGAGATGGTTGGACGTTACGCAAGTCGGCGGAGGTCTTTGATTAGATGGAGTGATAGAGGTGTGAAGGCAAGGGCAATGAAGTCGACGCGAGGATGGCGGATCTAAGGGCTTCGTGGGGCGACTGTTAGGAGATATAGAGGTGGACGGAGTCACCTTCCAAAATAGGAAGGGGGTGGCGGGTTGGTGAGCCGTAACGCCTGGAGAGAGGGAGAGCTGGAGGTTGACGACGGGTTTTGGACCGTTGGATCATGCGATCCAACGGTCCAGGTGTTGGTGCAAATGTACGTCGTAGATCAGATCCTTAGGATCTGATCGAAGGGCTGGGGAATGCGCGGAGAGGGATGGTCTAGATGGAGGTAGGTTTCCATCTAATAGTGGGACATGAAAGGGTGACGTGAAAGGTGAGTAGCCACTGGGTCAAGATGATATCTACGGCGGAGGTGGAGGCGTGAAGGAGCAAGTGAGATTGGGGGACGGGGAAGATCCAACGGTGGGAGATGACTAGCGACGTGGCATGCGGAGAGGCATTGGATGGTCTGATGATCGGGCGGCTGAGATTAAGGCGGAAAGGAACGGATGGAATCAGATCTGGGCAGGATCCAAGGGCTGGGAGCGAAGCAGCGATGGACGGCGGAGATGGGGGCGGAGGCGAGTGGATCTGACAGCCCAGGAGGCCACCGGGTGGCAAGAGAAGAGGCGGGCCACGTGGCGGCTCCAGAGAGCGCCACGTGGCCCAATCAGAAAATTCGAAAGTATAAATACAAAGAAAAATATGGAATAAATAGTTAGAGGCAAAATTAGGAAAAAGTTAAAACATGAAAGTTGCTCGTCTCGACGAGGTCTACTAGTTTCATGTTGGACAAAAAGCCAAAAGAGGTCATTTGTTCAAAAAGTATTTTTGGGGGTATTTTTAAGGGGGAAAAATACCAGCTTTTTGGTTTTGAGATATTTTTGTATTTTTTTAGTTTTTTTAATGGTCAGTGAATTATGAACAATTAATCTATCTAATTTTTAGGGGGTTTTGATGATAAAATAAATACAAAGAAATAAAGGAAATTAAAAACAATTAAATAAGGTTAATTAGACACAATATGATACAGGATAAGAACAAAGAATTAAAGGAGATTTTTATTGGTTTGATTAAGCCAGGGGTTTAATAGATGGATTTTAGCATGATGAATACGAGATTCATCATACCCCTATACTTCAACCATGCTCGTCCTCGAGCATCTAAAGAATGAAGGAGTCGGATTAATTCCTGACAGTGCAAGTGAAGATTTCAAGTCTCAATCTTTCGAAGACCCTTAATTTAAGAGATCCTAAAACTCTGGATTTATCCAAGCCTTAATCAGAAGGAATCCAACTTCTCTAATTATCAGACTCTCTTTTTCTACATATAATATAAGGATATGAATTTAGGTGTACTGCATTTCATGAGAGTCGAGTCAATGCATCATTCAAGGTTCCAGTCCCAAAGACTCTCCTCTAGACCTCATCCTCAATACTAGGGAATAAGTCTATTCTTGCTTCAGTCAACCGTCTCATTAGTTTGTCATACTTGAAAGTGTAGATGGGTGATGAATCTCCATTTCATCACCTTTATTCTATCATTTTGGCCTTAAAAACCCCAGCAAATGCATGTAAATAGCATTAATTTGTCCATAAAAGCATTCATTATTTGTTGTATTAATTATACATAAAATAAGGTCTTTAATGCCAAAATTATAGAATAAAGAGAAAAAAAGAAAAAGGAATAAAATATTGCAAATATTTTGTGACCCGAACCCCGAGACCAAAGCCAGCATGGAATTGGTCGACAAGGAATAAAGTAGGGGGAGATAAGGGCCAACAGTACAATAAATACCTCATTTATTTATTCATTTATTTATGCATTTTTGACACCTATTTTGTATATAATTATTCATTCATCAAATAAAGAAACTTTGTACATGAAAGTTGTAGATAATAATGTAAATAAAAATACAAAATTGAGTTTGTGTAAAAATAATACTCAGTGTACATTTTATACCCAGAATAAAAAGCCAAAATCTCAACTTCACAGACCCATATCTTGCAAATAAAAACTCCAAATCACCCAAACTCACTTTTAATTGTATATAGCTTTCCAATAACTATTTAATAAACTGGGTTTCATAATTTTTAGAGTTCATCTGTAAAAGTTAGGTTTTTGGCCTTCACTGTGCAATCTGCCTGTTAAAATATTATATTTATTCATTGTTCATTATTTTTACAAAATTATATTTTTAGAATTTTGTAAATAATGTATACAAAACATGTACATATTGAAATTAAAAGAAAACCAAAAAGAATTTGTAAAATAAAATAAGTCTATAAGATACATAGACAAAATACCTATGCTATCTATATGTATATAAAATAAAAGGGGATCTCATTATTCATCTATATTTTTATAATAATATAAATATTACATATAAATTATTAAAAATACAAATCCAAAATAAAAACCAAGAAAATACATTAAATAAATTAAGTATATATAAAATATAGGTAAACTACCTATAAGTATACCTACATATATGTACCTATTTATTTTAATATGAAAATCAACTCATAAAAATTAAATAAAAATACCCTCACACTCACAAAAATAAATCATAAATTTATAAAATAAGACAATAAAATAATAAAATAAAATAAACAAAATAAAAATAAAATATACAAAATACATGTAAATACATGCATAAACACATTATTAAAATAAAACCATAATAAAATACATCAAAAAATTAAATAAAAATCATAAATAAATACTACATGACTTAATACACATTTTTTATTTTATAAGCAAATTCTAATAAAATCATTAATTAGGTTAAATAAATCATTTTCGAATAAATTCCCCTATTTTGTCCGTTTGCGGCCGAGGTGGACCAATGAGGAGCCGGCCTTTGTTGACCTCTGGTCAACTGTCCCATCGGGACCTGGCGCCTCTGAACCTTGCTGTTCCCTTGACTTGCGCCATTTTTCCCGGGCGTATCGTCCCTTATTCTCGCTCGCCGCCTTCACGAGATCTGTAGAGGGATCACCCATCTATCATGCATGCTTGTTGGATCGAGAAAACGATCATTGCATTCGCCGGAATATGCGGGCCAAGTAGGGCGTCCAGAATGTCTATAAATAAGAGCCCTCGACCTCCTCCTCAAATTTGGCCAATTTCCATCCACCCAAAAGCCTCGATTCAGTTCCTGGGAGGTTCCTCGTGATAGAGGGAGCATTTCAGCAACGTGACACGGCCGGAGGAGGGATCAATTTTGTCGCGGCGGAGCTCCGGCGTCCGTCCTGCTCCCTGGTGGCCCCCATGTATAAGAGTTGTCCTTTCGTGCTTTTTAGGCAGATTTTAATTCAAGCATTTCAATTCCGTGCTTAGTTTAGCCTCTTGATCAGTAGCGTATCGTAAATTAGCAAAATCGAAGTTCGCCGGAGCTCCGCTCCGACGACTTCTCCATCGTGATACCCACTGCCTCCGACCGCCCCATTCACCTCACTTCGTTCCCCATCGCATGCTCCATCTCCCGATCACCTTTGTTCAACCAAGGACCCTCAGTCCTTGCGAATCGGAGCTCCACCTCCGCCTATCGCCGGAGCTCCTCTGCCTCACCTCATTTTGAACCAAAGCTTCAAATCCTAGGGTCGAGGAGAAAGCCCTCGGTCCCCTGGTTCTTCCTATGCAGGTCAAACGACGCAAGGAGCCCTTTTGGACTCGATTCGAACCAGGAAGAGGCTCCTGGAGGTCCCGACCTTCATCGACCTTGCCTGAGCTCCTTGGACCTCCAGGAGCCACGCCAAGACCACGAGCAGTAGCGGAACGCCTCCAGCTATGACCAGACCACCTCAGACGCGAGGAAGAGGGCCGGAGGAGCCCATGCTCCAAGATCAAAGCTCGCCTGGTGCGAGTTCCTTCCCTGTTCCTCCAGACCCCTTCATCGTCGTCCGATCAGGAGAAGCGCCCCAGATTGAACGAGAACCGTCGGATGAAGCCCAGCCATCACCGTCCGATCCGCGAGGCGGATCTAATCAAGAGCCTTCATCTGGGAACTGGTACCAGCTGTCGGATGTGCGACACATGTCCAAGTGAGATCTTCATCGCCGTCCGTTAGCGCCTAAATAAGGGGTAAATTTCTTATTTAGCCCCAACCTTTTTGTATTTATTGTTTAGCCCTGTAAATAAAAGTTGGAGTTCATTATAATGTGGAAATTTTGCATGGACCTCCCTGTACATTTGTGATATTACTTTTAGGTCCAGTCCACGTCACCTCACGTGTTGTCCCACGTGAGGTGGTTAAATTGCACAAGCACCCCTGTATGTTTGTATATTTATTTTTAGTCCATAAAATTAAATTCCAAGTATAATATTTTTGTGAAAATTTGCGTGGAGGACCTTGAACTTTTTGAAATTACTTTTTGGTCCCTATGGATGCGGATCACGTGTAGTCCCACGTGATGGTTATTTTGCACAGGGGTCCTTGGCGGGTTTTGTATTTCATTTTAGCCCTTAAAATTGCAGACCAAGTGTAATATTTTTGGTGTTTTTGCACTACAGCCCCTATCTTTATTTTTATTTACAAAAATGCCCCTGCCAGGCCATATATTTGTGCTTACTTGTTCCATTTATTTCATGCATCATATTAACTTGAAAAATTCTACAAAAATTAATATAAGCTCTTGTTAGCTTGCTCTTGCATGCCATTATTTTAGTTTTTATTTTTGTTGCATTTTTGCATTTATTAAAAATCAAAAACATGCATTTTATCTACTGTCTAGCTTAGAAAATACCAAAAAAATAGTAAATCACCTCGAAAAATTCCAAAATAATTACCTATTATCTATTTTATCCTACTTTAGTGTCGGTCCAAAAATCGCTAAAAAACTCAAAACAAAAACCCTAAAAATAAGAAAACCCTTTAAAACTTCAGGAAAATCTAAAAAATACTAGAAAAATCCTAAAAATACAAATTAAGTTTCTGTAGTTTTCTTCTTTTATTATCTATAATTTAAAATTAGTTTGAGGATTTTTGGATGTCATTTTCTATTTTAGACCTCATTTTAATTCTGTCCAGTAGTTTAAGTCCATGTTTTCCTTTATTTTCCCTTTTAAAAATACCAAAAAGATTCTGAAAAATGCCTAAAAATCATAAAAACAATAAAAATTTATAAAAAGACCCAAAATAGTTTATCTCTGCATTTTTGAGCTTTTTTGTATATTTTTATAAATGTTATATCAACCCTCTCACTACATTGTATATACATTCCAATATTGAAAAAGAAAATTAAAAAAAAAATATGTATATATATTTATGTATAAAAAGCTGAAAATTAAAAAAATCAAAATATAAAATTAAAAAAATATACAAAAAATATAACATAGATAATCTATATATATATATCTATTATATACTATATACATACCCTTCATGGGTGTATATCTTTATATATCTATATTCTATAAATTATATATATACATATATATATATAATATTAAACAATATATATTAATAAAAAAAGAAGAAAAAGAAAAACCCACAAAAATAGGATTCATACAAGGATGACTCTGTTGTACATGAACATCATAGGCTGCTTGATTTTTGTATTGCTCTCTGTGGTTCGACCTCTACATGCTTATTCACTATGCATTTTGTGGTAGAGTTAAATGTTAATTCACAAATTTTGGGACTTAATTAATTTATTCTTTCATGTGGGTTAATTGCTGATTAACCTCGGATTTTGAGTGGTCAACACTTCGACTGTGTTCCCGCCTTGTGGGGAACACAAGGCCGCTTGATCACCTGGGTCTATCAGATGGCGCCGTTGCCGGGGCGCAATGAACGCAGCCTATTAATTTTGTCATTCTTGTTTAGAAATTGATGTATCATTAATTTTGTGAGCAACTGTTTATTTTGCAATTGATCACTATGCTTGATTGATTTATTTATTGTGATTAATTTCTTCCTACTTTATTTAATTGATTGAGCTATACTAATTCAATCTCTTTGTGACTATGTTACAAGGGCCCGCCACGCGAGGATGGTTTCTTAGGGAGCCAAGGCAACTGAGCTTGGATGAGGTTGGTCTTCACTTCATGACCAACTGGAGAGAGCACCAAGGATGCAAGGAGATGGGAATTAGATAGGTCTAGAGCAATTAGGATTATTTCTATAATTTATTGTGAGAGAGAGAGACAATTTTGGCATGTAATAATTAACAGGACTCTACTCTTCACAATGAGGTCCAGTGCCCGGGTGATTGTTCACATGGGGGCCTCATCGCGGTTTTTCGAGTTTTCCATCGCTTTCTTTTCTTTGTTTCCCGATATTTTGAGCTTTCCGCCTTTATTTTAATTTGTTTTGTGTGCTTGGAGCCCCTAGATATAGGTTGCTTGATAGTGGATCCTCAATAAACCTTACGACTACTTCACTATTGAAGGAGTTTGAGTTGGGACCACAAAAGTCCACAAGGATGATTATGTAGTTTGCAGATACTTCAATCTAGCAGCCCCAAGGAATTTTGGAGGATGTCATCGTCACCATCCAAGGAATGCAGTTCCTTGTGGACTTCATTCTTCTTGATATGGAAAGCTCAGCTTCTCTTCTGCATGCCCCAATTATACTTAGAGGACCATTGCTTTGATTAGCCGAAGAAGTGGTGTATTTTGGCAATGGAGGGATTATGGCCCGAACAACAACAAGCTACCCATTCAAGCGATTCAAGTATTGAAAGCTTCAGAATATGCAATAGATGAGACTACGCCTATAGAGCAAACAGAAGACTATGATTTTCTTGCGGAGATTAAAGACGCCACCTTCTTCATGGACAATATCGAGACCCATGAATTCCTATATATAGAGGAAGGAGTGGATAGCATCTATGGGTTGTCTTTGGGCTATATAAAGAGGGAGGTGGAGGCATTGCCTCTACACCACAGCAAGAGGGAATACTACAAGGGAGGGAGGGAGGGAGAGAGAGAGAGAGAGGAGAGTGATAAGAGAGCGAGGGAACAGAGAGAGTTGTACTCGTCTTCTTATAGTGATATATTTCTTCGCCAATGGTCGTGAGAGGTGACCGACCACCGTTATATATGGTGTTCTTTCTTTCATGTACTTCTGTGGTGGTGGTGGTCGTTTGTGTATCCACTTTCGTATCCGGGGAGGTCCGTATCCCCAGCACCCGATATCCGAGAGGAGATGATACAGGTGGGTCGTGTTCCCATCAGAGGAGAGTGTCGGAAGAGAGGGAGGTGCGGGCGGAGAGGATGTCGAGTAGGGTGGACTTGCTGGCGTCGAAGGGACCAACGATGGTGAGGTGCTGCAAGGGGAGAGTGGCGAGGGAGACACCTAGATAGGGGGTGAGATGAGGAATCTCCTTTGGTTAAATTAACTCAATGTTGACTAACTCAAAGCTATTGACTCAAGTGAAATTAAAATTGATAGCATGATTTGTAGTGTAAGACGGAGTATGTTTACGGAGTTCATGTGATAATTATGATATTTATAGGATCGAGAAAATAATCACAAAATTCTAGAGTTCGTGGTGTAAGTAAAAATCCTTTTATTTTTTTTCTGAGGTTTCAATCCCGTGTATTCAGAAAATTGTAGTCTGCCTAATATCTAGTTAACAGATCCCTCACATGTGACTTGGCAGCACAGCAGGTGTTCCTCATGTCTGGTGAGAGCTTATCAATTGTTGTGGTGCGTGCACCAATTGCATACTCGCAGAGTCGAAACTTGGACTAAATAAAATGAAATGTATGGCGTAAGCCAATAAAAATTCGCTTGGGGAGATTTAAAATAAAGGTGAAAAAAAAGCAAAAACACAGTACAATTTTGTATACAATAAGAGAATTGCGAGGGCTGGATGTTGAATATTATCGAGGCAAACGTTCGGATACCAGTACATATATTTATTATCATATCTTTGTTTGATTTATGATATTAATACTGATGTGAATACAAATATTAACATGTACAAAATGTGATACCGTGTCTGAAAATAGGTTCATATGTAAAACAAATATAGATTAGATATGCATAATAACAGAAATTTTTATAAATTAGTTAAATACATGTATTGACTGTTTAATACTTGAAATAAATATACTAAATGTATGCACATTAAGTAGGGTTGGGTACATGGATTCTTTGCCTCCATTCTCGAGCTTAGATCCAAATAACAAAGATCCCTTCGGATAATCTCATTCCAACACTTCGTGGGCCTTCGTTGCACTCTCTTCGTCAACATAACATCCAAAATCTCGCATCTTCTAACTTATGCATCAACCGACCTCCCTTGCAAGTGTACAAACCATCTTTAAGCACTTTTCTTCCATCTTATCATATATTGGTCTGACACCAACTGTACTTGTAATCGCATCATTTCGAATCCGATCTTTCGTGTATGATCACATATTCACCTTAGCATTTTCAATTCTGCTACTATCATTCTCTGCTCATGTTTATAGTTCACATGCCAACATTCAGATTCATAGAGCATAGCTGATGAACGTCGAATTTGCCTCTTCAATAATGTAAAATTTGTCGTAGTATAGGAGGCAAATTCGGTTCACCAAAAAACCACAATCGTTTGAATGTTGTGGAGTATTTATACTTGGCAAGTATACCAAGGTCGAACGCAAGGACACAACTACCTAATCTATTTATCAAATTTTGATTCATGAAGCACAAGTGTGAATTATTTTCAATTTCAGGTCTGTAAGATGCATTATGCTAATTACAATGCAACACTATGATGTATGCAATTTTAGTTGATTTTTATACAATTTAAAGTGATGAATGAGTAATTATGCAAGGTTACATGCATGCTAAACAAAAGATTACAAATATACTCTAAAAGTATGAGCAGCATAATAAAAATAGAAATCAGGGTCATTTTAATCACAACATGAAGAACAATTATCAAATCAGAGTAAGGACAAGGAGAGCAGGGTCACCATCTATCACAAAAATTTACTTCATTTAAAACAGTGGCAGATGAGAAAATTAA